>PRKT01000075.1:585407-627275 GCA_003671525.1 Saccostrea glomerata
AAGTATCCATGTAATAATAATTTGATTGTTTTCTTACGTCTGGACAACTGTGTTGCTGATGACACTTGTCATTTTAGCCGTTTTATCCAATCCACAGCTCAGCAAGATTCCATCATCCACAAACGGATGAAAGCAACAGTCTCGGATTGCCTTACTGTGAATAGTTAGGTACTGAGAGGTCTTAAAATCCATAGTGCTGATCTGTGAATCAATTATATAAAATAAGTTCAATGGGGCTCTTTGTACATTTTACAACTAAATGGCTAAAATTGAATGGAATCTTGCCTTTTTGAAGCCAAATCCGGGAAACAGGGGACTGGAGGATGGCTGAGAGACAACAAGTGTGGCCAAGGAGGGAGTGTATGACATCACACGGCAGTTACCAGCCTGCAAAGACAGCTCATATTCAATAATTCATAAAATATATATCTAAGTTCCTCTACTATATATTTTTTTACAATATATGACAGAAGAAGACGTTAGCATTTAGCCAAGATAATAAAGCAAAATCCTTAACAATTAGGAATTAACATTGAAAGAGTGTTTCTTTATCTCACCTCCCAGATTTTGATGGTTTTGTCTGGAACAAAGTGACCATTGATGTCTCTTGACACAGACTGAGACTGTGCTACACCTGAGGAAGAATCTGACCTACAAAATATTTATAATGTAAATATAAAAAAGTATGCTCCTAAAATAGCAACACTAGAACATGAATACAATGTCTATCTATCTCAGCAGTTAGTCTATTACATTCCTCTATGACTCACCGTGTACCAGTACATATACTCTGTAACTGACGTTTGAGTTTATCTATCTCAGTCTTCAGTCTGTTACATTCCTCTACGACTAACCTTGTACTCTGTAACTGACATTTGAGTTTATCTATCTCAGTCTTCAGTCTTTTACATTCCTCTATCACTCACCTTGTACTCTGTAACTGACGTTTGAGTTTATCTATCTCTGCCTTCAGCCTATTACATTCCTCTATAGCCATCTGGTACTGCAGGCGACACTGAGCAGCCTCCATTTCGACTTTCCGGCGGACTTCCTTTTCTTTTTCTAGGTCTTGTAGAGCTCTGTCACGCTCTGTTGTATCTACAGCCTGTCAAGATAGTATTTTTTTTAACATTACAACATTCTACACAATCATGCTACATGAACACATTAAATCAGATATACCCACTTTGATAATAACTACATGTATCAATAGGTTCTATTAAACCACACCAATTTAATACCTAATTCAAAGACCTTTTCATTCATTTCTAACAATGCAATGCAAAATATAGAAACACAGAATATTCAGAAATATTTTTTGCCATTACCTTAAGCGACTTGGCATAGAGGACTCTTATGTCTTGTCTTTTGGCTTTACAGTTACACTGAGGACATTTTCCACCTTGACCTTTCAACCACTTCTCTATGCAGCTAAAATAAACCAAGTCATCATTTTGATATAAATATATTACACAAATGATTGGAAAAAGCATTTGCGAAAAAAATTCACCATGATTATTGATAACCATGCAATGTTTGTATAGAGAACTACTCGGCTAGAGGGAAACTGCAAATAGTTAAGGAGGCAGGTAAGGGGAAATATTGAAATGAATGTTTATTTTCATTCAAATAATTTTGATATGTAAATGTAGAATTCATCCTCTTTCTTCTTTTAAGAGAATTTCCTTCTTAGTTTTTCTTCAAAGGATTAAATTTTATGTTTTCATGTGTAAAGGGGTTAGAGGATGGGAGTGTAAGGGCAAAAGTACTTATATGGTTGAGAATGGTTTTCAAACTCACCTTTGTCCAAACAAGTGACCACATTTCAAAGATGCTAGTCTGTGAGATCCTGAAGTTGACCATTCTTCAAAGCAAATAGGGCAACACTAAAATATATACAAAAAATTTTTTTAATAATTACTCCTGTTCCTCCTAAGACCAGAAAAAATTCAATTGCATCGGCCATATTTAAACAAACATTCTACGGTTAATAATTTTTTATACTTGTATGGCTTTAAAATGCAATCAAATATTAAAAGGTGGGCATTTCATCTGAAAACAACAAACCTGAACATTTCTACAAAATGCAGCTGTGCATACAAGTTTTGGGGAGTTCTTCAAATAGTGATTTCTAAAAAGTATATAACACAAAATTGTTAGACTACATCTCACATTTCCATCTTCTGTGTCATCCTCTGGTCCACCCGTGGCTGCCCCTGGTTTATCTGGAGTTGACATAACTCTCCTTCGTTTAGGAGTTCTGAAATCTGATGGAGAGCTGGTGGTTGCCTGTATTGATAGAACATTAGCTGCTGGGACAGGTGCCATGGTTTGTTGGCCCTGGTAAGATGACTGTACAGTCTCCTGGGCACCAGATGGTCCCGCTGGTTCTGGATTTTCTACTGACGGATAATTTTCTTGGGATGGATTGGAATTTTCCTCCTCAGGGTTGGAAAGAATTTCCTTAAAATTGATATTGTGTTTATTTTTGCAATTTTATTTCTTTGACTTGCATTGATCTGTTGTTAGTATAAAAATGAGAACATTAGATCAGATTCTTGTTGAAGATTGATTAGCTAAGTTTCCTTTTTAAAAATTAAAAATATATCACCTAAATAAAAGAAAATAACAACTTATTTTGTCATTAAAATTATATAAAAATCTCTTTGAATGCAGGCATAAGGAATGATACCACATCTTGGTTTGAAGATCTTGAATCTTCCTCTTCACTAGATATAACTTCAGGTGATCTGTCCCCAGTGTTATCCACATTTTCCTCTCCGGGAACCTAAATCAATAGACATTATTTTCCTTAAGTCACCAACTATTCACGTTAGGAAAATTTATCTAAGAGCTTATCTGATTTTATCTTTTGCAATAAACTTTGAAGTTTACATTATTAATTAAATTACACATCCATTCTGTTATATGTAAGCCTATAATGTATGTATAACAATTAACATGCAACTTACCACTGGCCTTACCACTGCCCTAGGCACACCCGATTCTTCAGGTATGCTGAACACGGGTAAAGGAGGAGCAGAGCTTAGATTAACCGAGGGCCTGTTATCACCCCCTCCACTCTGTCGCCTCCCGATGAAGAAGCCTTCCAACGTCTGTTGATTTCTTGAGCCAGAAGGGGATGTCGGGGATCTCCTAATCTGTTGTGAAACCCCGACACGAGTTGGTGAACCTTGAACCGAGTCCATCGGAATCTGGGGTAGTATTGGTGTGTTGGAATCTGTGGGCATGTCTTGATCGCTTCCATCGCTGGCAGCAGACATGGAGGGGCTTTATGATGGTTCCCTTTCGTTCGCTAATACTAGTACATCGCCCCCCTAATACATCACTGCACTGTCCCGTATATTTGACCTACCTCTTGTGTTACATTCTTTTAAATACAAATTTACACCTTTTTTAAGTTACTCGACTTCTGTTAAAATAGCACTTGCTATCTGATGTAATTTTGCTATTTTAATATCGTAAAATAACACAATTTCTCGAACAAGATTTCATAATGTCAAATTTTGCGCCAACTTGGGCATCCATTTTGAATTCGTTAAAACTAGGTAAATGGAAACCCGGCACGTAAGAGTTTATTTTGGTAACAAATGTATGGATCATGCAGGCATGATGTCGGTTATCGAAAAATTCCTCGGAATATTCCTAAGATATTAATTTAGATATGTCTTAAGGACATAACTTGATGATCTTACGAGTTCCTAAGAAGGGCATAGATTGATAGAATGTTAGTTCTTTTAGATTAGCTCAGTCTTATTTTTAATATAAACACAACACATATTTTAAAAATTCATAATAACACATACAAATTCAATCAGAAATAAATATTCATGTAATAAAAAATTAATGACTGATAAAAAAGTACTTTATTGATACCCCCCCCCCCCTCCCCAGCTATCTATGATGAAGAACTTTTGAAAAACATTATGCACAAAGTTAATGATTAACAAAAGCCAGTAAGAATAATATTAGTAAAATGAAAAGATAAAATTGAAAAGGCCGTAATATCAACGACTGAGTTAGTGTAAAGTGACTAAAGTCCAGAAAGTCACTACATGTATTCAGTATTGCCACAAATGTTAGTCATTATATATTTACTTGGAATAATGACTTTTCATCGAAAACTACTTTTTTGGGGGCAAAGTTAAATCTAATTTGACAATTTCGAGGCAGAGTCTTTTATTTCAATTCATTTTAGTACTATAACCCTTGACTCTACATCACATACTCATAAAATAATTATTTGAAAAATACCACTTGTGAGTGCTCGTGGACTGGATAATCTCTACCCCCACCCCCTTCAATTTTTTTTTTCATTTCTAATCTCTTACAACTGTATCTATTTATTTGTAATGGAAATTACATAAATTTGTCAATCATATGCAAATTCCCCAATTGCATATTAAACTGTTGGTTGAAAACCATCGCGCGTCGTTCATCTTTTCACATTGTACCACAGGCCTTTAGATCGCTTAGAAAAAAAATTGAGGTGTTGAAAAAAAATATTATTTTTTTACACACACAATTTTTTTTAAGCGATCCAAAGGCCTGTGCATTGTACTATGGCAACTCTACTTGTACTTTCCTGCTTTTACCATATTCTTAAGTGGATGCCGAGTCCGATCAAATTAAATGAGGATGTTTTATATTTCTTTAACACTCATAACACAACTTGACTGAGTTTGGAGAAAGGAATTACACAAAACACAAACTTTTAATGCATTTTACATGTTTTATTGTTTTAATCCATAATGATGAAATAGGCATTTAAAGCAAAACATTACAATTTAAAATAACTTATCATGCCTAAACCAACATGCTCATGTCACTAAACACAGTTAAAATTGAGTCAGATCAAGTAAATAATGGTGGCTGAGTGATTCTACAATCCCTGTCTTCATTTCTAGCGTGATCTTTCAACATGTCCATTATTTCACTTTGATATTCCTCTGGTGTGGGCTTATTTCCCGTTGCCCAGTAATAAATCTCCCAGTCATTACTTGGTTTGTTTATAAGTTTGTCGTATAACTCAACCTGGTGCTCTGTCATGTTACTTAAATATTTAGAAGCAAATGTACTTAAAAGAAGACCATTTTCAAGCATTCCCCTCTTTCTGCTCTGGTAGAGTAGTCGAGCTTTCCTCACTTCAATGTTTTCTCCATGTCGCTCTGCATATTCCGGAACCGGTATTAATTCCGGTTGATCACTGTTTCCAGAGGCTGAACTTGAATATCTTGGAAATTTCCTGTAGCATCTTGCGACAGAAGAGAATCTCAGGAGTCGAGGAAGATTCGACATTTCTATATCTCTGGTACAACTAAGTTACGAAAACAACTTACGCAAGACAAATCCGAGGAGTTCCGAAAATTTCAACAGGCTCGGTTTTTTATTTTAACATGCATCTTACTGTTTCCTGTTTGATTTCTGAAGAAAAAAAATATTGAAAATGGACTTATATTTCAACATTAGGAAAGTTCAATGTATTTTATATGAATATGTAAGTTTGTACAGTTAAAATGCTCTCAAGGTCATTAATGTGTAGCTTTATTTTTAACGATAGGACATTCTATCTAATAAAACTATACATGTAAAAATACATAACATTGACAATTTTCATCACTGTTCATATGATTTTTTATTTATCTGTTATACAATACATGTATTTCATCTTTTACCCCGAAGATTTGCTTAATCCACGAGTCAAAATGATGGACATATGATGGGTTATAAAATGGCCTAATTGTTTTGCCATTGAAGAAGACAGAATTATATCATTATGTCTGATGAGAGAAATTTTCGGACTTACTATTATGACAAATTTGGAATTGGTGGAGTGGAGGAGAGGAAATCATTAGAGACTCTTCTAAAAGAAAAACCAATAAGTGTGGAAAAGCTAAGACAGTTTTGTCTGAGATTTGCAATGCCAGCAATGTACAGACATTATGTTTGGAAACTAGTTTTAGGTGAGTTGGCACCGAGTTCTTCAGTAAGCTTGAATTACAAAAATTAATACCTAATAATAAAGAAAAAGCTGTCATGATATATGCAAATGTATCAGAAAATATTTCAACAAGAAAATTTATCATCAGTTTGATGTAAACAAAATATACTAGCTCCTAAACATGCTAAAGTGTTTTGTCTTTTTCCTATTTTAGATGTTTTGTGTGCAAATTCAGACTCTCATGGATTTCTAATGCAGCAACGGAAACAAAAATACAATGACTTAAATCATGCTGTAAAGCTTTTAAGATATGTTGATGAAAACACACCTGTAGGTAAAGTCTTCCTCAAAATGTACCTTGTGGAGTCTGGCCAGATCAAATTTGAGCAGTACAAGGTTAGTGTATATTATTATTGAACAGTTTTAATAAATACTCAACCAGGGATTCCTTAAGAATTAAAAGCAGTTAAATTTGTATAGGAATAATTTATTGTACAGTTGCAGCTTGCATACCTCCAATCGTGAAATATACAATATTCTTGTACACTTGCTCTAGCAGGCTTTTTTTATAAAGAAGAAGAGGTTTTTTTTTTATTCTATTAAGGACAGATGATACAAACAGTTTTTTTCTTTGGAAGAGAATTAATATCATGTGACAAGTTTAGAAAAGTGGAAAATTCTTAGAATTTTTTCTCGTAAGAACTGGAAAATGAAAAAGACTTGGAAAATATAAGTAGTTTTTCAATAAAATAACAAGTATAGACAAATCACACTCAGTAAAGGTTTGCAGATGAAAAAAAATTCAAAAGATGTTTCCTTGGTGATAAAAAGTGTAATATGAAATCTAACAAGAGGCCCAGGGGCCACATCGCTCACCTGAGCAAATCGGCTAGGAAAAAAAAAATCAGATCAGAACAGAAAAGTTTACTGAAAAGGGGGGGGGAGGCTTGAATTTAACTCTTTACCCCTTAATGCCACGATTTGACGCACTGGCCATATCCTTAGAGTGTTTGCCTGGCTGCCCCTTAGAGCGTTTTAGATGAATTGGAGTGCTGTTTAAAACTGAACTATTAAGGGTCAAAATATTTCATTTATACTATGTATTATATATGATTGGATTCGTAATAAATTAAATTTTTAAAATCTTTTTACATAATTTCGATCGGAATTTTCTGTTAAAAAATAAATCAGGTGAAAGCAGGTGTAAATAGAAAATTAGATATTTTCAACATGTAAAACGGCTTTAATAAGCCAAAAGTGTCTGTATAAATAATAAAAAACATGTGTGATGATATAATTGATGGTTAAATTATTATTTATTATCAGTTTTATAAGTTTAATTACGCAGAAATTAATAAATTGTAGTGCTTCTTCAATGTCAATCTTGCCGACAAATTTTCAGACTTGCGTCCTAAAACTTGATCTCTGAACCTTTTTTGACACTTTTATGATCCAATTCTATTAAAATAATTATTTTCTACACCTTTACATTTATAAATATATGTAAAATGGAAGGTATCTTCTGAATTTGTGAGAAACAGGTGACGAAATCGGCACTGCGCGGTCCCGAACTTCACAAAATTTTCGTAAGTTATGTTGGAGTATAAAACACATATAAATCATTATAATTTTCAAACCTATCAAGAAATAGGTAGTTTATAGCTTGAATTTCATGAAATGCTTTACTGGATGAGAAAATATTGCCTATTTACTGAGTTATATGCTCAAAAAACATCGTATGTAACAGTCCGCCATTTTGAATTTTGGTGGGACTTTCCAAGATTCTATCATGTCTATTGTTTGTTTACACAGGAACATACTAAAGACCTGATATACTAAAGACCTGATATTTTGACCTGATGAAAAAAATATCACATAAAATTATCAATTTAACATTCTATTTCAACTTTTTTGGGAGAAAATTATTGATGATACTATACTAAAATACACTTCTAGGAGATAACACTGAGAATTTTTTCTTTTTTTATCAAAGTGTTCTTACAAAAACATGTTGACCTGATATTTTGAATGACCTGATATTTCTAGTGAAGACCTGATATTGTTTTCAATGACTTGTAATGGAAGGTTTTAAATGACCTGATATTTTTTAAAAATTCTTTTAGAAAAATTAAACACTTTAAATGGTTTTAAGACAAAACTTTTCCCCAGAATTTAAGAAAAAATTGACCTGATGATTTGAAATGACCTGATGATTTCCTACTAATGACCTGAAGGCTGATATTTTTTAATGACCTGTTATTTCTAAATGATGATGAGTTTGAATGACCTGATTCATTCTTATAGTAAATTTTAAGAAATATAAAGCAGATTTTAATGTTAAACTTTATAAAATTAGAATATTTGCAGCAATTCCATTTCATTTTAAAATATCAGGTCTATAAAGTAAAAATATCATGTCATTCAAAATATCAGGTCATCAAGTTTTGTGAATATACCTTAATACATAGCAAAAAAAAACTACTTATTATCCACTAAAAGTGTATTTTAGTATAGTATTAGCTACTATTAATAATATATTTGCCCCAGAAATATGAATTGTAATGTTTAAATTGATAATTTATAGGAAATATTTTTTCATCAGGTCAAAATATCAGGTCTTTAGTATATCATGTCTTTAGTATGTTCCGTTTACACAGGTAAATCACGTGATTTCTAACTGTTGTATGATGCAATCATCTATTGTTAACCTGCAGGTGGCCACCTGTGCTCTGATAATTTGTAAACAAGCGGTAATTTCAAGTCAAATCAACAACGAAATACACGTGCGTCAAAAGTCGTCATTAAGGGTTGGGGGCTAGGCGTCAAAAGTCGTCATTAAGGGGTAAAGGAGGGAAAGGTCTAAGGGGAAAAGAGTTAATACTACTTTAGAATGCTTTCATATTAATACAGCATATGACTTTGCTGTTCTTGATAAAAAGATATTTTAAAAACATTTTCTTCCTCTACTATCACTAATCATTGCTTTGAAGTACTTGAGAAGACGATTTTCCTATAAATTCCTATGTAAAACTTTGATCAGCCATTGTGGCCCCATCCTACCCCTGGGGGTCATGATTTGTATAAACTTGAATCTACACTACCTGAGGATGCTTCTACATGAGTTTCATCTTTCCTGGCCCAGTGGTTCTAGAAAAGAAGATTTTTAAAGATTTTCCCTATATACTCCTTTGATCTGCCATTGTGGCCCCACCCTACCCCTGGGGGTAATGATTTGTACAAACTTGAATCTACACTACCTGAGGATGCTTCCACATGAGTTTCATCTTTCCTGGCCCAGTGATTCTTAAGAAGAAGATTTTTAAAGATTTTCCCTATATGCTCCAATGTAAAACTTTGATCGGCCATTGTGGCCCCACCCTACCCCTGGGGGTAATGATTTGAACAAATTTGAATCTACACTACCTGAGGATGCTTCCACATGAGTTTCATCTTTCCTGGCCCATTGGTTCTTGAGAAGAAGATCTTTAAAGATTTTCCCTATATACTCTTATGTAAAACTTTGATCGGGCATTGTGCCTCACCCTACCCCCGGGGGTCATGATTTGAACAAACTTGAATCTACACTACCTGAGGATGCTTCCACATGAGTTTCATCATTCCTGGCCCTGTTGTTCTTAAGAAGATTTTTTAAAAATGCCATTAATTTTTCACTAATTCATAATTATCACCCCTTGGAAAAGGCGTGGCCCTTCATTTGAACAAATTTGAGTCCCCTTCACCTAAGGATACTTTGTGGCAAGTTTGGTTGAAATTGGCCCTGTGGTTCTTGAGAAGAAGATGAAAATATAAAAAGTTTAAGACAACGATGCCGACGACAACAAAAACGACAGACAATGGACAAATTTTTATCAGAAAAGCTCATTTGAGCTTTGGCTCTGATGAGCTAAAAAAGTAAACCAAGCCAGGTGAATTTTATGAGGAAAAACAAAATGACAAAAAATCAGCAATATCATGAATATCACATAGGCTGAATTTTACCATTTTGCTTTTCCTAATGAAATTCACCCAGCTTGGTTTATTTTTCTAAAGTTTATATTACACACTTAGCACTTAGCTAACATATTCGAAAAAAAAAATTTCCATCTGTAAACCTTTGCTGAGTGCGTTTTGTCCATATTTGTAATTTTATTGAAATATTACTAATATCTTCCAAGTCTTTTTCATTTTCCAGTTCTTATGAGAAAAAATTCTAAGAATTATTTACTTTTCTAAACTTGTGACATGATATTAAATATCCGCCAAAGAAAAAAAATTGTTTGTATCATCCTCATCCACTTGATAACCTTCCTAGAAGTTCAAAGTTCACTTTTGAAACCTTTAAAGGTGTACAGCCTTCACTCCTGAGCCTTCCTTGAAGTTCAAGAGTTGGTAGCTTTTGGAGTTCTTAAGTTCACGTCTTTTTCACGTCAAATTTTAATAAGATTCTCACTTTTAATCTACATTCTTAATGATGATTGATATTCTTTTTATTCAGTACGATTCGGAGTATGAGGATTTTGTTTCAATAGCAGCAACAGTGGCAAATATTTGTGAGGATCTAACTGATGCCTACCTTATTTCTGTTGAATTTTACAAAATGTACAAAAAATCCAAAGATGGCAACTCAAATCTGGTAAGTTTTTCCACCGCTTACAATATTACCAGGTATGTTTAAATAAACATGAATACTGAAATACTGCAAGTCACATTTTATTGCATGTAAATTGAAATACCTGTATAGATCAATATGAACTTAATGAAAATGATTTTATTCGGTTTATCTATTAAAAAAATTTTATTAGAACAAACAGATCACCAACACTTCGTAAGAATGCACATGTAAATTTATTTTGGTTTACCGGTTTCGACCAGAGACAGTCGTCATCAGAAGTGTTGGTGATCTGTTTGTTCTAATAAAGTTTACTACTTTTGATCCAGACCCTATTGAATACCACGTGGTATCCACTCGTAAGAATCTTCCGCAATTTTAACCTTAGGGTGTTGGTCTCCAGCTTTAATTTTGTTTTGTATTAAAAAAATTGTTTAAATTTTCTAAAAGGTCCAGAAAACAACGCAGAGCCTCAAAACTGAGGATGGAGATGGTAAATTGTTTGACCATTTCCAGAAACACTGCCTATGGGATTCTCTCCCCTTACCAATATGGTTTGACAGCTGTTTTGCTGAGGTTCTACCTGAAACATGCCTTGAAAGGTAATAAAAACCATAAATGACAGTCACATCTACTTACTTTCTTAACAAAAAAATGTCTTAAAGGTATATAATAAATGTATGACAATTATACATTTTGTTATCACTTTTTATAGGGTGCTTTCATATCTGACTTTTTCTGGGTCCTTGTTCCTCCACACAAGGATAGTGTATGACTTTAAAGCACATACATGTATAACTAATTTTAAATTCCTAGTTCAGTCAGAGATTTTCTCAGCATTGAGATGCTTTTTTTTCAAGTTATGTTGTCAAAATTTGTACATGTATTTTCCTTTGAAAATGTCAATCAAATGCTGGCAAAATTAATAAAAAAATGTTTAAATAGTCAATTTTAAAAATTCAAATTGCAAATGAAAGTCAAAGAATTGTAAATTGTACTAGAAAATTGTTGAAAAGTTTTGTGAATGTATTTTGGACCACTCAGATATATTCATTTGAGAAAAAAATTATGAAAAAAAAAATTTGAATCACAAAACATAATATATTAATCCCCTGGCAAAGAGCATACGTGTATCTATAAATTAAGGCAACATTTGACTTCGATCCTGATGCAAAATGACTACTGTAAAATCATATATTTTCGTGGGGTCAAAATTTCGTGGTTTAAGGAAAAAATCTTGCTTCATGGGGATTTAAATTCGTGGATGAAGAATTGTAGTTATGAATGTAACATTGTACATTTCATGGTGGACATGAATTTGTGGGTCTATTGATACCTCGAAAACAACAAAAATTAAACCCCCACGAAAATTTGTGATTTCACAGTAGTATGTCATTTCAATTTCACACAGGTCAAACTAACACAAACAAAAACTAAAACACCCAAGCCTGTTACTTTGTTCCCTCCAACTCAATTGCCAGGGGATAAAAATGCCATGCATTCTGATACATGTATATAGGAAAAACTTGAACCTTCATTTTCAGTATTAATGTACATACCGATATATATTTGAATTATCAGATAGTATATCCAAGAAATATCGTGAAATGCCCATTATTTCTCATCATAAACATGACATAGATATGATATACATGTAGCTGTTAAATGTAAATAAAGTACCAATATATTAAATTAGAGGATTCATCTCTTTGCCAGAATCTGGGACAAAGTCATCGGAGGTGCCCACGGTATTGTGGTGTTTGTAGCAGTAGCTGTCTTTCTCACCTTCAAGCGACCACTTCTAAGCATGAAAAGTAAAACAGATATGATTCAATATTTAATGGAGGTTAGTTCTACTTTCATTAATTGGAGCAGTTCCCCATAAAAATTTACATGTAACACTTGGTATAGGGACCCAGAGCAAGTATGTCTGGAATTTTTATGAAAATCACCCTAGTTATATGCATTTTGGTCTCAGATTTTTTTCCCCATTTTCTCTCCTAGCATTCCTCTGATATTATTCCTTCTAACCCAATTTTGGTTTATTTTCCATGAAGTTGCCATTTTCCTGAATCCATTGTTAAAAAAAATGAAGATGGTGTATTCAAAACTGATATACATGTATAATGATACTTGAGAATGTAAGAAATTTAAACAAATTTAAACACTTCTGAAAAATGTAAGGTGGAAGACAATAAAAATTCATTTAAAGAAACAGGTGTTTTAGATGAAAGAGAAGGGAAAAAAAGTATCATCTTTAATGTTAAAAATGAAATGAAAAAAAAAACAGGAAAAAATAATTCAAGGTGTTTCCCTATATCTATGTGTATTACATGTATGTTAACTGTTTAATAAGTAAACACATTATTCTGGAAAATAAAAAGTTCTGTGGAATTAATAAAAACAATGAATACAAGGGGTGATCAAAAAGTTTGCAAACTATATCTATATCTACAAAACCACAATTCAGATTAGAATGAAATTCGGTACACACATAGCCATACACAAGGTCTATAAATAGCATATGCTGAATAAAGTTTCTCTTCTTGTTTGTGACGTCACAATGTGAAAATGACGTCACTATTTAGGTCACTTGTGACGAAAAATGGTTGTCTCAGTCGAACTCGTTCAACAAACGAGTGTACAATTTATTGTAATATCTTAGAAATCCCTCTACAGTATCATATAATAATTTGTACACAGTTTGTTGAGATAAATGAGTTCCTATAAATTTAATTAATGATTGGATTAATCGCTTTAGTGAAGGAAGGCTGATGGTTAAAAATGATACTTGTCATCTTACCCAGTGAAAGCAAGTTTGAAAAGATAAGTATTTTTAATTAAGCAATTTGCTATCAAAGACCTCCAATTAGCACTTTGAAAAATAGTTGAATATTTGAACAATGATATAAGTATTTAAAAATACCTAAGATATCGTTTACTTTAGATTTTAAACATATTAGATATGATAAAAAGGATGTACCCATTCTCTATCCACCTTGAATAAAGGTCTCTCCTGAGACCGAAGATTTGTGTTTTAATGGTCGCCATGCTTATTTTTGAAAAGGATATTATTATCCACCCATTCTGTTGCCGAGATATGACCATTTCTGACAAATGAACTGTTCTTGTCATAAAAATTAACTCACATGGAAAGAAATATAAAACTCGGAAAAATCTTTCAACTTTTGTGACAGAACGCTACGGAGGGGGTCACGTGTCCGCCAATATCACGTGATTCGCGCATGCGCAGAACGGTGGTTGATGTGCATTAAAATTCGTGAGGATTAATTTAAAATATAATCAACATTAAAACCAAATATTGTTTCTTGTATGGAAGTTATTCAATTAGTTTGCGAACTTTTTGATATCCCCTCTACATTAAAATTTAGATTGTTACCCATTACTGACTTAGAAAGAGGTCGTTAGATAAATATTTCATTTCCTGACTAATAAATATTAATAATTGTTGCATACAAATGTGCACAATTAATGATCATGGATAGAGATGCAAGTATTAAAAGTAGCTTAAGTAGGTTTATTATTTTACAGCTCCCAGAAGATTGTGGTGACATTATTGTGACAATGGCTATAGACCTGTGGAACAAACAGCACTCATAAAAAGGAGAGAAATCAGATAGAGAACTCACAGATGACAAGGAAGGGGTGTCAGAGAGTCATTATTGTAAAATCAACTTTGTGAAGTGCAGTGTTCAACTTTGTTAAGTGCACTGCTCATACAGATAAAGTAACTGAAAATGGAGAAAACAGCCAATGTCTGTTGAATAATTGAATTACTGATAAAATTTTCATCAGAAGTGATATTTGTTTATAAATCTAATTTACATTAAAAAAATTTCCTGTTTAGATAAGCATGAAGATTAATACATGTATAAATAGTGAAATACTCAAACCATGACGTTTGATTTGATTGTCAATTTCACTTATGTGTAAGGAAATTATTTGAGAGTTTTGTGGTATACAGTTAGCATCAAATGAAAAACATGTTAGAATTCGCTTAACATAAAAAGAATATATTTGGAATAGAATTGAATATCATGAAGTAGGAAAAATATCCATATGATGGTATTTTTATTTTAAGAAATTAAATCTTATTTTAATCCTTGCTTGTCTTTACATAAACAACTGTTAAAAATTGTGGGGGTGGGGTTAAAAGTTAAGTTTTCCTAAATAAAAATAGTTCAAAAATAGGTTTCTGATTTTATTTGTGATTTGTAAGAACATTGCACAGATTTCTATTATGTGCTGAAAAGTGTTGAAACAAACAAAAATTAATTACCTTGACCTTTCGAACTCAAATTAATAAGGGTTTTTCTTAAGTAATACGAAGCTGTGTGAAATTCAATTACAAAAGCTCGAAAACTCAAGATATCACGCGGAAACGAAAGTGTTTCAGACTGACGGACAGACAGACCTAGCTGCAATAATGTAGCCCTTTCCCCCCTTTTTTTTGAGGGGGGGGCTCTCCAGAAAACATCGGATTAAAAAAATCGGAGAGGGTTACGTTATTGCAGACAAGACAGACCAAAATAATATCCCCCAATTTCAGTTTAGCTGGGGGGACAATAAACATTTAATCTTATCTATCTTATTGGAATTCCAACAGATTCTTGGAAGACTTGGTTTCCGAAAACTCCACTTTGTCAATCAAAAATGTGGTAAAGGACTTCAAATTCAGTTTAATTAAAAATTAATTTCTTTATTGGGTTATTTTTTTCCGTTGCAACCATCATATCATATTACACAAAAAACACATTTTTTGTTTTATTAAAAACATTAGTTTTAAATTTTTTGCGCGATCCTATATGGAGAACAATTACATCAGTGGACCATTGCAGAATTTAATATTTTCAGACAGTCGCACAATTCGCAATATTCAAGAATTCGTTTGTAAAAGATCCACGCAAGCGTGCACCTATTACACAACTTGTTCTACATGTTATCAATGGATTTACAGATCTCGATCGTGATTCGCTAAATTTGTACCAAGGAAGTAAAACTTGACAAGGAGTACTGTCAGTAATGTTCTGATATGTGGACCAGTACTGGTGATTCACAATTTCTCGTGGACAAAGTTGAATATTCGCCCAAATCTTTTTATGAAAGTTTCAGTAATCACTTGCCAAGGCTAGTGCAGGTCGCACGGGGCTACTATGGGGAGGAACAGGTGCAAACCTATGAACGAGGACAGGTGAGATTTACCCAGGAAGTACTTTTTTTACGTTGTCAATGTGCAATGTCAGTTGATAATGCGTTTTAATTATTATTTTTTGTCAGTGCATAAAATAGATTTGATATCTGTAGTATTAAAGGTGCAAGGACACAGATCTGGAGTTAAAATTTTCTGTATAATATCACGACTTATATATTTTAATAGCATTTTACACTAAAAATATATTCTCATTTCATCTAAAAGTTATTGAAACTTAAATTTTTTAGAGGGGTTTGAAAGTGACTACGGTTTGATTGACATAGCCTTACACTCTCACAATTATATATTTAATTTTTGATACTTAGGAAAATTGGTTATCTTGTTGTGTATTAATGATAATCAATAAGACTTAAATCCAGAAAAATAATGATATTCAGGATAGAAATGTTCGAAAGCAAAACCCCTTCACAAGTATCGTCATTCAGCGCTTAGTGTTGTGTACAGAGTTTAGCAAAGTGAACACACCCGTGAAACATATACACTTTTAGTAAACAGGGCACGAGTTCTGTTATTGTTGATGTTTACGATTCACCGGGAGCGTTCAATTGTTAAAGTCTGCTCACCACAACTGCACGGACTGACAATATAGTGTGATCTAGTTACATATGTATGTTTTGCTTTCGAATATTTCTGCTCTGAATTTTCTGGATTGTAGTTTTAATTTTTCATTTATACACAACAAGATTGCCACTTTTCCGAAGTATTAAGAATAGAATTAAAATTTGTGAAAGTGCAAGGATGTGTAAATAAAACCCGTCTAAAAATTTGAAGTTTTGATATCAAACTTTTAGATGAAATAAGATTTTTAATTCATTTTTGTGTGAAATGCTTTTAAAATATATAACTCGTTATATTATGCAGAAAATATAAACTTCAATCTGTGTCCATGCACCTTTAAACCTTAAAGTTAAGAATTGTCTTAACATTAATTTGGATTTTTTTTTGTTGTATTCATTTTCCATAATGCACACCGCACTTATTATACTGCAAAATTATGAAATAATCGTGTTCACAGTAAAAGTTAATAACTTTTCAATTTACCTTAAATGTAAATAGTGTTGTATATTGTGTCGGTCATCATTTAAGAAAATCGTTATTACGAGATAAAAAGTCGTAATAACGAGATAAAAAGTCGTTATTACGAGATAAAAAAATCGTTATTATGAGATAAAAAGTCGTTATTACCACTTAAGAAAGTCGTTATTACAAGATAAAAAGTCGTAATAACGAGATAAAAAGTCATTATTACGTCTTAAGAATGTCGTAATAACGAGATAATAAGTCGTTATTACGACTTAAGAAAGTAGTTATAACGAGATAAAAAGTCGTTATTACGAGATAAAAAGTCGTTATTACGACTTAAGAAAGTCGTTATTACGACTAAAGTATTACGTTATTACGAGATAAAAAGTCGTTATTACGACTTAAGAAAGTCGTTATTACGAGATAAAAAGTCGTTTTTACGAGATAAAATGTCGTTATTACGACTTAAGAAAGTCGTAATAACGAGATAAAAAGTCGTTATTACGACTTAATTTTTTTTCTTCATTTTCTAATTTGACCCTTGTAGGCTTTCGTACTGTTGCATTATTCTAGTAATTTAAAAGAGTCTTAGTTCGATCTAGAGAATAGAGAGTTTTGTTGTTAAGTATCATTTTAAAAAATGCTTTCATGTACATGTATATAATTTTATAATTTTCAGTTCTGAAAGCAGGAAAATATGCCTCGTAATTAAAAGCCTTGTGAACTTTTAAAACTGAAATACGATATTTTTATTATTTTTAAACTTCATGCGTTCATTTATTTTTAATAAAACACACTAAAATTAACAAACTTCGCATGTACATTTCCTCATTTTAAATAGCAGTGCTTTATAAATGCAATATTACTTCTCATTGGTTGTTGTTCACGATAATATGAACCATTTCATACTAAGATCTGAGAAGTCGCGTCGTGGAACAAGGTTGACGTGCTTGATGGTGCCAAGCGGTAATCTCTCTCTCTCTCTCTCGAGAGAGAGAGAGTTTTCGAAGTGTAACATTGCAGGCAAATATATTTCCCTTCAGCATGTCATGTAATTTCTAAAATCAATATTAGTTATATACATGTACAAGTAATAGTTATTGTATATTTATTTTGGTGTATCCTGAGTTATTTGGGCGAAGGGCGGTGACGAGTGCGAAGCACGAGTCTCCGCCCTTCGCCCAAATAACTCAGGATACACCAAAATAAATATTCAATAACTGTCTTGTATCATGGTCCAATTAAAAAGTTTACATTTGAACACGTGATTTTCTAAAATGATTATTCATTATTAAACAGCCAAACTCCAATGAAATTCAATTTTCCAATCACGTGAAAAAATTTTCCCGTTGCCCTGTGCATAGCGCGACTGACAGTCACAAGATATGGATGCTCGTAATGATGGTGAAACCGGAAAATACAATTCATCGAGTTCACTGGAAGATCTACCAAAACTTTCAAGGGAGGATTGGCGCATAAGGAGCTCTACAACAAACTAATAAGACATTACTGCCAGCCTGGTAAGTTAAATTCTAATTATAAAATTATTGCTTACAAGTATATTGTCTTTTTTTTTACTGTATAGAGATTATTAGATCGCCCCCTCCCCCTTCATCTCGTTATGTCCCCCCTCCTTTGCTTATGTAATGTCCCCTTTTTTCATCTCGTTATTTACTTAAATGTATACTTAGACTTGATGACTCCCTGGTATAAATATTGAGCAGAGATCACATGCAAAATATGCCTATCGCATTTCATAATTTATATTAGATATTTTATTTGGAATTTTGATGTTGTAGGGAAGCGTTAAAAAGGCGGATTTCTTCAAACTTTACGTAGTGGCCCTTAGAAATGAAGGTCTATTCTACAGACGGTCGCTAGCTGGATCACCACCACGGTACGGCATTCATACTGTCGGCGTTAACAAACTGAAATCTATAATGAACATAATATGATCGTGCGGGACTGAAGGGGAATTTCACCAATCATTATGGGAAAAGAACTTGCGTGACTGCATTATACCAGAGTGGAATTGATAAGCAAAACATTATCATGGACTGGACAGGGCACGGATTGGAGATGGGGCCCGGGCATTCAAAATATCAAATGCAGATATGGCTTGTAAAGTTCGTGGTTTTGGATCATTTTGTTTTTGTGTTTGGAACCCCCCCCCCTCCTCTCCCGGGACAACGCTTAGCGGTGAAGAAGAAACGAGTATTCCTATCGAGCGTGAATGTGGCCCTGAAAATCATGCAGAGCGCTTGGAGTGATATAACCAACTTGAGCAGTGGTGGGGCATTTCCTTACTTCATTAATTGCAGCTTTTCATTTCATTAGAAACTTTTGTACAAGTATACAACTGTCCAAGATGGATGTAATTTGAATATTTTTTTTATTTGAAAGGAAATTTCAAATTAATATTTTTTTTCTTTTCCATACCTATAATAATTTTTAAAAACTGTTTTGAACATTTTCAAAAATGTTACTAGAATAATGTATGATGCAATATTTGTTTTTCACTGGAACGTGAAAGTTGTACAATAAATTATTTAAACGGCACAGTTTTCCTGTATAATGAGCTCCGCCCCCTGCTGGTGTATCTCCAGTTATTGTACAGGGAATTTCAAAGGAAAAGTACCGCAACCATGATACAAATAATGATAGAATGAAATAAGAGTATTTATAAAACGGTTTATATTATTTCAAAAGATTGTATGTATGAATTTGCAAAAATGTCGTAAAAAGGTCTATAAAAAAATTAAGGTTTGGGGTCTAAATATATTGGAAATAAAGTCCCTTGATGTCTTTATCCGCATTTTTAAATTGTTCAAAAACATTTTGGAAACCCTTTTTATTTTGATTTTCATTTGAAGAGATAAAAAAGACAATGGAGATTTGGGGTTTAAAAATATTCTTTTAAAGGTACTTCATAGAACCCATCTCTCTAAAATGAACATTTTTTAACTACCTCAGTCACAATGCTAATACTGCTTGATTTGCTTTAAGAAGACATATCCTACTAGCTTGATTGTCCCTTCGTTTGTTGAAGGAATTTAAAATAGGTCCCGAAAGTCATTTCTCTGTAGTAGTTACCGTATAAGTTTTTATTGGTTTTCTCTTGATACCCCCTATAGAGAGGTTAAAAAGTCACGAGAAGGCGCAGCCTTCGAGTGATCTTTTAACCTCTCTATAGGGTATCTAGAGAAAACCAATTAAAAACTTATACGGCAAGTCACATGTACCATAGCACTCTCAGATTTCCTAATAAGACAGGGAGATGATGCACAAGTTCCAAAAACATTCCCTGATATGGTTTGTCACCTGATATACATGTAATTATAGACGCACGCGCTATACATTGTTCATATAGATTACATTTTTCTGAGCATTTTGCGCACATGAAGCCAAAAAGCGAAAATGGACAATCTAAGTGAAATGTATGGCACGCCAAATTCACAAAAATGAGATAAACATAGTTTCACATTCGATAAACTAGGTTTATCGGTTGTAAACTATAGTTTACGGACTGTAAACTATAGTTAACAACGTTAATCTATATTTTACATCCATAAACCATAGTTAACGCGATAATCTATGTTTCACAACCGTAAACTATACTTTACACTGAAAACAATCATCTGCGATTGCAAAACATAGATTATCTGATAAATACAGTTTCGCGGTTTGTAAACTATAGTTTACAAACCGTAAACTATAGTTAACGATCTGATAAATATAGTTTCACGATTTGTGAAACTATGATTAACAACTCTTAACTATAGTTTACGATTGTAAACTATAGTTTACAAACGTGAATCTATGTTTATCAACAAAATCTATTGTTAACGCTTATTACAGACAGATAAACTTAGATTATCATTCGTAACAAGTTAACAACCGTAAAATATAGTTTTACAGATGAAAACTATACTTAACGAATCGTTAACTATACTTAACGAATCGTTAACTATAGTTTACGATTTGTAAACTATAGTTTACAGTCGATAAACCTAGTTTATCAATTGTGAAACTAGGTTTATCTCATTTTTGTGAATTTGGCGTGCCATATGAAATGAGCATGGATCTTTATTTTCTTGATTTGCCGCAAAATTTTGAGTGGGACAATTCTATTGATAATCAAACGCTCTCACAAATAGGCCAGTTGATAGAGGACGAAGTGAACGTGTTTGATGGTATTGAGGATTTACACTAAACGTTATCGTGTATTGTTTTTGAATATGATAATTATTAAAACATATAACTAAGTCACGTGCATACATGCATAAGTAGTTCTGCTAATTTGTCAGATAAAGTCACTGTCGCAAATTCACTACCAAATTTGACGAATCCCTCATTGGAGAAAGTCATATTTGGACCCCAGACCAAGGCTCGAGACGATGCAGACAAGTAATCCGTCGGGTTTCTTCAGACCAGACCTGACTTTTGAAATTACTCAAAAAGTAAAGAGGCATTGCACATGCGGTATTTTTTCCTACATAGATTAAGATTTAAAAAAAAAAAACGTCTAAATCAATTGTGGCCAAAAATTAGAAAATTTTCCTTGATATCAAAAATCTGACAAAACCCTGCTATCTGTTATAAACAGATGTTGCAGATGCGATATAATGTAAAAACACATTGACTGTGGGCAAAATGTTAATCATAAAATGAAATATATGGAGTATTCGAGCTCAAAAGCCCATAAAACAATACAAAATAAGAGCAGAGCTAACACAGACCTCTAAAATATCAGGATTGGGATCAGGTGCCATGGAAGAGTGAGCATCCCCTGCCGACGGTCATATCCGCCGTGTGCTCCTTATCATGATCGGGAAAATACGGAAAAATCCGTGGACAATTCAGCACTGAATAAAAATCACTATTAAAATTCTCTGAGAAGACTAATAGTAAATTTACTGTCCACACAATCGCTACCTAAAAAGTATAATTTTACTAGGTATTTGGTAGATTTCCTAGATAACATTAGTAAATCTAGAATTTATAATTAACTTTTACTAGGAAAGAAGGTATCTATATGACCCCCGCTCCACGTGACACCTACTTCTCACTATCTTAGCCAAACGGAGCGATTACAAATCTCGTCGAACGCTCTACGAGGCACACTTGTTAGATTAATTCGGTAATTCTTTCAGTGTGTGTGTAAAAGGTGACCCAACAATCAATATGAAAAAAGTCAGTCAGCATTTGACTTAATGATAGATTGCAGTTGCTGGCAAGGTCATTGTATCGACCATAAAACTTAAGAAATGATGACCTTAAACGGGACTGCTAATATTCTTGCTTCATCAACTTGTTTGACAATACCTCGTTTTAGAAATTTTTCATACATGGAACAAGCTTTTCCATATCGAAGCAACTGAGAGATATGAACTCCGTATGCAGGTGACAAGGGTATATTGCTGCATAAGTAAGGGAAGTTTAGGAGTAAAAGTTAATTATAAAAGTAATCACGTTTATCATAAAGCTTTATTGTAAGATGAAAATTATTCAAATATGAAACAGATGTGTCAGATTCTGTGGTATCTTTAATTTCAAGCTCATCTGGATATAGCATGTCGACATAGGAATGGAAATAACCATTGTTAATTGCCAATACGTCAATTATATATGAGATCTCTATGTTGAGTTGAAGGTCATAGCAAGTGTTTTATTCATTAACGTAAAGATTGTAAATGAATTCTGCTTCGCATGAATTCAAAAATAGGTCTGCTTATAACGGGGCGCAATTAATACCCATCGAAATTCCTATAAATTTTTGGAAGACCATGTCTAATCTATGACGCTGGCATCTTTGTTAGGTACAAGTAATTTTTTTTGAAGATCAGAATAAGCTTGATACACTAAGAACACAGTTGCGTTTATCCAAGAAGGATCGTTGTTTAGTTATGACAAGGTTCTGATTTAGGTTGTGTTGATTTCAGAAACTGTTCATCCGAAGGTTTGGTTCCCAAGAGAGGGTTGTAGCTACCGTGCTGAATGGGCCCCGGTCTCTGATCCACAAAAAGATCAGCATACCAGTGGACTATAACGCTACCTTCTGTCTTATTTCTAAGAAAGGTAAACTTTTATTTTAAAAAATTACATGCATGACCTTTTACCTTAACGTCACATTGTTTCCGAGTTTAGTATTTAAAATTGTTTTAACGATTAATTTAAAGTGTATAAAAATATTGAAAAATCGTGATATATTTTATAATTATTCAGATTAAAATCTGCCAAAATCGAAAAGTGTGGTCAAAATTAACACTAATGGTCCACGGACTTGTGAGTATATAAAATATGGGGAGTAGTATCGCATCATACACGGAAGTGATATATGCCTACTACATACATGTCATAGTTTTTATCAAGTCCTGACAGGCAATAGAATTTAATTTGTTTCAGGTGCCACATGTAAGAAATACAAACTGCATAGAGCACTGTCCAAGAATAACGATAAACTGCCCATTGACGTCCTTTTTATTCCGGATATGACATCAGAATCTCCTGGATCTAATTGGTTGACGAACACCACGGACCAGTTGGTCCTGCGTCTGACTCGACGATACCGGGATACCTTTCTGCTTGGCCACGATTTTTCAGGAGGTGCATTAAATTTTATGAATAATGGTGCACGATATAACTGCACCAAAATTGTAGCCATGCTTCTCTGTGTATTAGATTACTAACAAGCGAGTTGATGAACAAAGAATAACAGCAGTTTTGTTTAAGGTCATTATTTCGTAAGTTCTATGGTCGATACAATGATTTTGTAAGTAAATATTGTACAATTTAACATTGATTCAAATGTTGATTAATTTTTTATAAGTCCATTATTTACACACTGAATTGACGACGGATTTTTCCGTTATTTGTCCATCATGACAAGGAGCACACGGTGGTTGTGACCGGTCGACAGGGGATGCTCACTCCTCCATGGCACCTGATCCCACCTCTGATGTTTCGGAGGTCTGTGTTTGCTCTGCTCCTATTTTGTTTTGTTTTATGGACTTTTGCGCTTGAATACTGTTCGTTATCCTAATATATTTCATTCTGTAGAAAAATGTCGGAGCATACAAAATAAGATTCAACCATGAGAAAAGTAACATAGCCTAATTAATTTCCCTTTTCAGACAGAGTAACCTCCATAATCCAGAAGCTTCCCCTGTACCTTACAGAAATGAGGATATCGTTAGTCGTGGGAAGAACGGGTTACGAAAAACAGGAATGGGACAGTTATACCCACAACTTAAGTGAAATTTGTGATACGCAAATAAATTGTGACAATTATTTTGGAAATCCTGGTATACTTTTTTTTGTTTACTTTATATCGGCTTACTTAAAAACTAATTTCTGTATTTAAAAAGAGTAAAAAATTTAAAAGATTTAAATAATATGTAGATTTAAATAATATGTAGTTTTGAAAATCTAGCTTATGCAAATTAATACTTTTACTTTGGTCTAGACATTGCTCTATATGACAACGACTCGGAGGACTTCGATGCAACAGTTAAGGTACCACAAGTATACTGTTCACTACATGACTGTCTCAGTGAATCCAATGTATACCAGACTCTTCACGGCTTAAAGCCCGATTCCAGTCCAACTGAGGAAAAATGTGACACCTATGAAGTTATAGCTAACTGTGTCAGAGAGAAAGAAATCAAGGCGCCACCTAAAATTCCGCCAAAACCCATCATAAAGAAATCTTTGCCAATTCCAAAAGAACAAACTGCTCAAAAACCGATTGCAGACGTCTCAAAAGAAGATGACGTCAAACCTCATGTTCCTCGACGAAGCGACACAGTAGCCAAGGAAAAGGTACAGCGACATACTTCAACTTCGACGAAAGCTAAAATCACCACTCCCCGTAATGTCGGCATTGAGGAGAAGGATGAAACCACTCCGAAATCAGAAGAAACACCAAAATTACCCACAAGAAGTGGCGACTCTAGAGGAAAGAATGTTAGGGGCAGTCCGCGTGTAGGAAATACGAGAGTAAATGTGAAGGGAATGAGTTTGAATGATGTGGGTGAATTGTTAAAAGAACTAGGACTTGAAAAGTATGTTCCCGTATTTCAGGAAAAGTGGATAGATGGTGCAATATTGAGCGAACTTAATACAGATATTTTACATCAGGAATGTGGTATGAGCAAAATTGAAGCTGTAAGACTAATGTCGTATGTTCAAAAAGGGCATATACCAAGATAGAAATGTGATGAACTTATTTTGCACAGAAAAAATATTATATTTTGAAAATCTGTTCTTGAAAAGGTGAACAATTATGGGGAACAGCTGGTTCTTCCTGGTAATAAATTAGAATACGAGCACGAGTCAAAAACTTTATGTACAGTTTTCAAGGCCAATCAAAGGTTCCTGAAAATGTTATTACAATATGTACTTCTAATATTAACCACTTGACTTTCAATGCATGGTCATAAATATTCGATCTATTTTCCCCACTTCCGGTCCGCCTGGTACGTATGTGGGCTTGCAACACACTTTGAAAAATAAGGCCTTTGAAAATTTATTTCAATGTGCGTTAAAATTGTCGCACAGACGGACATCCCGATCACGATACTAGTATATCTCCATGCTTTTCAAGCAATGGTAATGTACTCTTCAAGAAAGAAACGCATAGTAGTTATTGACACATTGCATATAAGGCCTTTTTTTATTATTAATTGTTTTACGGATCCGCCGACCTCATTTTTTGTACTTTTGGAATAAAAATAAAAAATTCAATTCCATCCTTATTTTATTTCCGCCAACCAAATTTTTCTTCAATCATAACAAAAAAATCCGGAAATGATCGTACCTGGTTTAAATGTTACATATTCGTGATCAAAATCATGTAATTGCTTAAAATAGTGACCTTTTTAAGGAACTGATTCAAGCGTTTTATAGTTTAAGCAGAATAAGCACATTAGTATTGATTGATTGATTGATAGTATACTGTTTAACGTCCTCTCCAGAATATTTCACTGATATGGAGACGTCACCATTGCCGGTGAAGGGCTGCAAATTTAGGCCTATGCTCGGCACTTACGGTCTTTGAGCAGGGAGGGATCTTTATCGTGCCACACCTGCTGTGACACGGGACCTCGGTTTATACGGTCTCATCCGAAGGACCGCCCCATGTAGTCGCCTTTTACGACAAGCAAGGGGTACTGAGGACCTATTCTAACCCGGATCCCCACGGGGCTATTGGTTTTGAGGTCACAAGTTTATCTTTTAAAAAAGATAGGTGAGCTAGCGCCGTAGCAATTTTTAAACACAGAAAGGAAGGTCCGTAATCAAGTAATTTATTTTGCTGAATTCTTTAATTTTTATCGAGGCTGGAGTGTGATAAGTTATAATTGTTTTGCTAAGTGTATTTTATAGACACATAGGCAAAGAATCGAAGGGGGGGGGGTGTGTTGACCTTTTGGAGTTTTGGCGCAACGATGACCTTTACTGGAGAGGGGGGGGTGGACTCTATATAATATGGTGAAGATGCCGATTGAGGCATTGTATGAGCTGCATTGTTTAAGAATATAATTTCGTGGCAATGTAGCAAAGAAAATACAGGGTAATTAAAAGGAATATTGAAATAGCTCAAAGTATTTGTTAAATAAAGAAATCCAGAGAGTTCCGAATGTGAAGTTGTGAAGTAGCTTGGTCCTTTGGTCATCTTTGTCAAAAAACTGTTAGGTTTTAAAAATCCATGCACATCAGAATTTCTTTTTATAAATGATGGATTACTTCGTTATTTTAAGTGTAAATTCTTATTTCTGGAATTTGTAAGATTGGCTGAATTGACCAATCAGAACTTAGAGTCTATCTTTGGTTGTGCTTAGACGTAAAACAAAAAACCTCCATTGTTTTTGTTTAAAACAATCAAATAATGAATCGGGCTTTTCCGTCAAAAAAATGGGTAATTGAAGTATTCAATTATGTAGTTATCTTTAAACTGTAAGCTACACAATAAATAAACATTATATTTATTTAATGATACAACGAAATTGTTATCGTACGGTCTATCTATAGAAGTTTTCCCAGAATGCACGACCATGAAGTCGAGCATGCGTATTCAAGGAATTTGGACACGTAGTTGCCATACGCATCATCTCGGGTCTTTCCGTTTGAGGTCGGAAAAACAACCTCGAATGTATTAACATCACCGGAAGTTAAAATTTTATAAATCTTCCTGTTTATTCAAATATAGGATAGACAAATTTAGAAGTCCCTTCTATAGTATATTCTAAGTAAAATCATTAAATTGAACAAAGTTAAACTCCATATTCCACAGATAAAAGGTCTCCGTGCATTTATTTCAAAGATCGTGAAAAAGGAGGGTTGTCATAGCGTCTATCATATATACTCACCGTCAATAGAAACGCAACACCTTAATTTTAGGGTGAAAATTATATGCAAGTTATAACTATGTATTAAAAAAAATAGGACATCTTTTACTTTTCCAAATCAGTTATTTAACGGTTGAATGAATTTCTTTCCGTTACCGGAAGTTGCTTTTTAGCCCTCTTAACAGAATTCAAAATTTTCCGTTTTTGACAAAATTTTAACAATATTTTGGGTTTCCAAGGTTTTGAAACTGTTAATCATCAGTATTGTACTAAAAGGCCGGGAAAAAAATCCTTCTTTCTTTACCGAATGTGATGCCTGTATTTCCTCAAAATGACTAATAGCAAGAAGGGGGGATGTTTTTAGAGTTATGTGTTACCCTCCAAAGTTTAATGATGACATTAAAATTAAAAATATTTAGGTAAAAAGTAAATTTACAAAAAATTGAGGCACCATTTAAACATTAAATGTTATTTTTAGACCTTAGAAAGAAACAAATACCCAGTAAATCTTAAAACATCCCACCTTCGGACCATTTAATGAAAACGTGCTCGTCCGCCATATACAACAAATGCAGCCCGATTTCTACCATGCATTAAGTTTATTGATGTCTTAATTTGAGCGAAATTAATATTCTTGGGCATTTTTAAATACATGGTTTTCAGATATTGTGGTCGAATTTTCTCTAACCTGGGGTAGTGTAGCAACTTTCGGACTTCCGGTCAAGAAACTGCCATTTATGCTTTTGAAACACATGAGCCTGATGAGTCGAGATATAGTGTACATTTGCATCTGCAGCTCTTTTTTTTCTTTATTTTGAGAATTTCCAGCATTAGCAATGAAAATCAGCCATTTTGAGGAAATAGAGGCATCACATCTGGTAAATAAAGAAGGATTTCTTCCCGGCCTTTTAGTACAATACTTATGATTAACAGCTACAAAACCTTGAAAACCGAAAATATTGTTTCAAACTTCATTAAAAATGCAAAATTTTGAATTCTGTTAAGAGGGCTAAAAAGCAACTTCCGGTAATGGAAAGAAATTCATTCAACCGTTAAATAACTGATTAGGCAAAGTAAAAGATGTCCTAACTTTTTTGGTACATAGTTATAACCTGTATTTAATTTTCACCCTAAAATTAAGGTGTTGCGTTTCTATTGACGGTGAGTATACATTCGAGGTCGTTTTTCCGCTAGCTGGAAAGGCCCGAGAAGTTGCGATTGACGTAGTTGCTAGCGCTCGAGAGCGCTAGCAAAAAGAGTACCAAAGACCCAGATTTTAAGATCATTTCCTGGTTGAACGGGTAGGCTTTACCTGATTGGCTGAATTCAGGTATGTAAATATTTTCATTTTAAAGTAAAAATATTAATGTTTGAAATAAATAATGGAATGTGGGAACATTACAGAAAATATAGAAATACCAGGGGAGATTGTAGGAGTGGGGATTGATATTTTTGGCAGGGTGTCATTTACTGCCGATCGCTTTCATGCAAAGTAAGGATGACCAGACAGTCGGCGATGCTGTATACAGTCTCATTGGTGAATGGAATGTCGTGTTGGATGAAATAAGTGCCAAAACAAACGAATCAGATGCCAGCACTAGTACTCTAACGATTTGAACATCAAATACTTTTTTTTTGTAGCCACCCAATGGATATTTTCAATAAAAAAATCCGTAAAACAACTAATAAAAAAAATGGCCTAAAGATTATTTAGTAAAATCCTGTTACTGCATCGATAATCACAGGTACTCGTGGACACCCCCCCCCCCCTACAACCACTAATCACAGGTACTTGTGGACAGGGGTACAAGCTTACTTTTTTCAGATACCGACTTCTTTCAGTACCAATTTCTTGCACACAATACTGCACTTCCCTTATATTACTTTACTGAAGTATTAATGGAGGGGGGGTTAACCTGTCTTTCAATCAACATTTTCAATGTAATCGTAAATGTAATGTTAGGAAAAAAGTGGGGGGAGGGCCCCCCCCCCCCCCCCCCCCCCCCCCCCCCCCCCCCGTTGCTACGTGCCTGATATGGGGGTATCCTGTCCACAAGTACCTGTAATTTTGCCAAATGTTTACTCAATTGGGTTTAAATCTGCCGATTTACATGTAGATATTTTAATAACTCAAGCAGAAACAGACTGCCGTTGCTTTGCAAGAATGTGATTGTCAAACGAGCCGTACGTAGGCTGTGTATTGTTAGATTGAAATACGGCTTCAGAATGCTGCAAAATTGAAAAGGCATGTGCAGGTAGAACATTTTAGAGCACCTTTTCCATCAAAGTCCTTTAAATATGAATATGTAATATCGTTTTTCATATCATTACACTACCACCACCAAATCTTTTAACGTCCCTGAGGCAGTTTTCTGTCTTAATAGTTCATTACGAAGCACTCTTAAAGTTATGGCAGGGTTTACGATAAACATTCTGGACTAGTAGCTAAACAAAAATGTGTAGCGGTGTTGCTGTGGTCATACTCTGTTGATCTGAGAAGTTGAAGTCGATTTTTGGAGTATTGTGCCTCTGCCAACGAGACTCTCAAAAGAGAAAGCTTTTCTCTCCGCACCCCATCCGCGTGACCTGGGCTTCGAGGTTTGAGCTCTGTTTTTAACATCTCGACCATGAGATGGTTTTTGTAATGGTCAAAACAATAGCATGAACAATCCTCTTGCAATAATTCCAGCATTCCGTAGTCAACTGTAAACACTCTTGTTAGATGTTCTGTGCAGTTCAAGGATAGTTAATGCTGTAGATGATGTCATTGTGAAACATTCATGAAATTTACGTAATCCTTTGAAGCGATCTTGCGCTGTTGATGTCACACATGGTCTGTCATATATTCGCGAACATTGGGTGTTCTTTGTTTATGGTATGTTTTATAGGTTAGATATGGTGCTGTGCGTAACATAAACCACTTGCAATTTTTGACTGTGGTACAAGGATTTTTAATTTTAAAGGACCACGCCCACTGTGCCAAGCAGGTGACCTCTACTTGCTAGCTATACTGACTGACTTATGGCCAGGGATTTTTCCTCGCTGACAAATAATTTGGCAAAGGACTTCATCCCAAGTATTGTTTCATCTGCATCCTGCAGTGAATTTTAATCTGCAAGTAAGGATCAACTCTAACCATGTCACTGGCCCTTGTGGGCAACACTTTAACTATATATCAAATTTAAGCAAAATAGTATATAACAGTTCCTTACTGGGAAGTTATAAAATTAGTTTTGATTTCATAGTATTCACAAACAAAACATTTTCAAAATTTACTGTCAAATACATACATTTTTGATCTTGTTTCTCAAAAATACAATCATTTATGATTTTGAAATAAATTCCTAGATCTTTTTTCTGTTTTCGTTTTGAAGAAATGTCCATTGCATCATATAACATTGTATATCCCGTTTCAGAGTTCCACTGGTCCCATTATTCTGGATTTCTTACCATTAATTGTATAAGAGCAGACACCACATGGACATTTAGACTATTACCTAAAGTTCTATACAGCTGAATTCGAGATAAATCCCCAGGAAATTCTACAATGGAAAGAAAATCGAGCTGTTTATAAAACACAAATATTTATAAACATAATTCCAGCAACAAGTTATGGTATTTGAGCCATTTTTGAGCTTTTAGCTCATGTGAGCTAAAAATCTAGCATTTTAGTTAACAGATAAAAAAAGAGGAATCAATGACCTTAATTAATTAATTGCCAAATTAATTTGGCAAGAACTACCTATAATAACCATCAGCAGCTTACCATAGGTGGATGGAAAGCAGAGGAAGTTGGCTATCTCTCTAGGAGTGAAGTATCGCAGTCGTAACCGTGACAACACTTCATAATCCTCATCTGACCAATCATCTCTGTTCTTCAGTTCTTGAGTTCTATCTTTTAATTCACTGGCTTTTTCCATATTCTAAAATACATGTACAAGAAATATTTTCATACTAGAGTGTATTCATTAATCTATTAAAGGATAAACCTTAGTAAATATGACATCATATTAGTTTAAATGACAATGAAATTAAAATTAATTGATACATTTAATAAGAGCAATTGTACAGTACAGGCAACGCGGATCCCGTATTAGACCGCGTCCCCTCCATAATAATAAACAGAAGCATTTCAAGAGGTCTTTCCACAGAAAGGTGGAAAGACCTAATAATTATATTTGCTACATATTGCAAAATTTCTAAATTAATTTTTTTAAAAGTTCCACAAAAATATAATAATTAATTTATATACCAAAGCCTTGAATTTCAAACATCAATATTGACTATGCTATGTCTTTAAAAATTTAATTAGTCATTTCTGACATTATCTGACTTGTAATTTGTATGATACATTGATATAATCTTGATGCAAAAGCTTGGGTAATTCCTGAATTTAATTTTGATAAGGAAAACATAAAAGTGTCTTACCTCAATTCCACAATCCATTAACTTGGTTCCAGGAAAGTTGTGTTTGTAAATCTTGTTTGCAGTTGTATTCACATCAATGGCTGCTACTACCTCGTGAGGCATACCGCTGTCTAACATTATAATGAATAAAATCAATTTCAAATTATTTTCATTGTTTTTTACCTTTACCAGTTTACTTTTGACAGTTTGAATGAAAAAAATTACAGTGTCAGTAGGCTGAAAAAAAAATCGGGTTTCGAAGCAAGTACGCGTATATTGTACAAGGTGTATAATTAATTGTTTACCTCTAACAGCACAATGCATCCCACCTATTCCACTGTACAATTCCAAAACCTTCATTTTTCACAAAAAGTTCAGCTGGCCTGTCAACTTCCAAATCACACAATCGTAACTACTCGGCCATTTCCGTGAACGATAAATAATTAATAGTTATTTCTCTTTCGGAAAATGGCCGAGTAGTTACGAATGCCAAATCACACATGGACCTACTTTCTTTTTCCAATTTCATGTTCATCAAACCCGATCAAAAATAAAACCAACATCTCAAATAACAAAATCATTCTCTCTTCTTTCAACTGCAAAAGCTGAAAGAGAAAATAATCTTTTATCAGATTATATTATAATATTTATTCGACTTTTAGGCTCAGAAAACAAGCATAATACGGAATTTAAATTTTTTTTAATAATGAAAGTATTAATGGTGTTCCATATATCCGTGAACTACAAACAACCATCGTTTTAGGTCTATGAAACAACCAATGTTGCCTTGTTAGTCTCCGATTTAAAACTTTTTCTTGAGTAAAGAATAATTATACAGGTACGTAAAGCAAGGATTCAATTTTGACCTTAATCCAGTTATTTAACTACTGTACAGTTTAATGTGACACATCACCTGAAGCAAAGGTTCAAGTGACCTTTTCTGATCACCTGTTCAAGTCAACAGGTAATTGTCCGCCGTCTATTACATTCATGAGTGAATGGTTCGAATCCTGAGGCACTTTACATGTGCATTCAATTCAAGCTTTTTCAAATGAATGGCCTCAGAGTCAGAGTATGGTTTACCACTGAATACCAGGTTCGACAACAATAATAAAAGTTGGTTAAATATGTATGGGATTTTCTTTTTTGGTTATAAAAACCTCATCTCAAGAATTTCAGAGCCATGTTAAGTAATATTTATAATTATGTATGTCCCCTTGCATGTAGCGCAGATTTTTCATTTTATTCAAATCAAGACATTGCCTTGGGCCCAGGGGAAGACTGCGCATGGATTTAGAACCATTTCCACGTAAGCTTGCACTTTCAGTAAGGTGTGGTATTCTCGGTGCTACGTAATTAGCTCTGTGAAATGGCGAATAGATTCTCATTAGTTAAGAAATTAATAACATCAGGAACCGGCTTTTAATTGTTGTTGACAACGATGAGAAGACTTAAGCTCCACCTCTTTGCCGGACGATTCCATGTTATTAATGGTTATTCGATACACTAATTAGCATTTGCCCGAATTTCTATTCCATGTATATTTCAACTATTTTTAAAAGATGTAGGGTACCGCATTTGGTTTTTATAGAACCAAAATTTTCATGAAACTTCTCAATTAATGAACACTACTTGAAAATTAAATGCCCATAAATAAAATTATTGTAAACAAAACCGATATTAAAGAAAGAAAAGGGCAATGTGGAATGAAATGATGTAGAATGTGGCATGACTTGAGCATGTATGTGTTGTTACTGCCATTTCTCAGATATTCATAGAACATATCGACGATGAAACTTTCATATATTAAAAGAGATTAATTCATAGTTGAATTAAATACAGGTCTAGTTGCCATGGACTGTTGATGAACAGATTCATATGAAAACGGGTAAAATAAACCTATTTATCAGTTAAAATGTACCTGGTTACATGCACAGGAGGCTGAAGTTTTTATCGTCCAAAAAAAAAAAAAAATCCGCCCTCAACTAAAAAAGTATTTTTTAGTTGACGATGGAAAATTTTTTTCAGGATTTTTTTTTTGACGATAAAAACTTCAGATTCCTGTGTTACATGTTACATAGTAATGTAGTAGTGAAAAAGAAGAAACTTTGACCTTTGTCCTAAATTAATTTTTTTAAAAGTTCCACAAAAATATAATAATTAATTTATATACCAAAGCCTTGAATTTCAAACATCAATATTGACTATGCTATGTCTTTAAAAATTTAATTAGTCATTTCTGACATTATCTGACTTGTAATTTGTATGATACATTGATATAATCTTGATGCAAAAGCTTGGGTAATTCCTGAATTTAATTTTGATAAGGAAAACATAAAAGTGTCTTACCTCAATTCCACAATCCATTAACTTGGTTCCAGGAAAGTTGTGTTTGTAAATCTTGTTTGCAGTTGTATTCACATCAATGGCTGCTACTACCTCGTGAGGCATACCGCTGTCTAACATTATAATGAATAAAATCAATTTCAAATTATTTTCATTGTTTTTTACCTTTACCAGTTTACTTTTGACAGTTTGAATGAAAAAATTTACAGTGTCAGTAGGCTGAAAAAAAAATCGGGTTTCGAAGCAAGTACGCGTATATTGTACAAGGTGTATAATTAATTGTTTACCTCTAACAGCACAATGCATCCCACCTATTCCACTGTACAATTCCAAAACCTTCATTTTTCACAAAAAGTTCAGCTGGCCTGTCAACTTCCAAATCACACATGGACCTACTTTCTTTTTCCAATTTCATGTTCATCAAACCCGATCAAAAATAAAACCAACATCTCAAATAACAAAATCATTCTCTTTTCTTTCAACTGCAAAAGCTGAAAGAGAAAATAATCTTTTATCAGATTATATTATAATATTTATTCGACTTTTAGGCTCAGAAAACAAGCATAATACGGAATTTAAATTTTTTTTAATAATGAAAGTATTAATGGTGTTCCATATATCCGTGAACTAGTCAACTACAAACAACCATCGTTTTAGGTCTATGAAACAACCAATGTTGCCTTGTTAGTCTCCGATTTAAAACTTTTTCTTGAGTAAAGAATAATTATACAGGTACGTAAAGCAAGGATTCAATTTTGACCTTAATCCAGTTATTTAACTACTGTACAGTTTAATGTGACACATCACCTGAAGCAAAGGTTCAAGTGACCTTTTCTGATCACCTGTTCAAGTCAACAGGTAATTGTCCGCCGTCTATTACATTCATGAGTGAATGGTTCGAATCCTGAGGCACTTTACATGTGCATTCAATTCAAGCTTTTTCAAATGAATGGCCTCAGAGTCAGAGTATGGTTTACCACTCAATACCAGGTTCGACAACAATAATAAAAGTTGGTTAAATATGTATGGGATTTTCTTTTTTGGTTATAAAAACCTCATCTCAAGAATTTCAGAGCCATGTTAAGTAATATTTATAATTATGTATGTCCCCTTGCATGTAGCGCAGATTTTTCATTTTATTCAAATCAAGACATTGCCTTGGGCCCAGGGGAAGACTGCGCATGGATTTAGAACCATTTCCACGTAAGCTTGCACTTTCAGTAAGGTGTGGTATTCTCGGTGCTACGTAATTAGCTCTGTGAAATGGCGAATAGATTCTCATTAGTTAAGAAATTAATAACATCAGGAACCGGCTTTTAATTGTTGTTGACAACGATGAGAAGTCTTAAGCTCCACCTCTTTGCCGGACGATTCCATGTTATTAATGGTTATTCGATACACTAATTAGCATTTGCCCGAATTTCTATTCCATGTATATTTCAACTATTTTTAAAAGATGTAGGGTACCGCATTTGGTTTTTATAGAACCAAAATTTTCGTGAAACTTCTCAATTAATGAACACTACTTGAAAATTAAATGCCCATAAATAAAATTATTGTAAACAAAACCGATATTAAAGAAAGAAAAGGGCAATGTGGAATGAAATGATGTAGAATGTGGCATGACTTGAGCATGTATGTGTTGTTACTGCCATTTCTCAGATATTCATAGAACATATCGACGATGAAACTTTCATATATTAAAAGAAATTAATTCATAGTTGAATTAAATACAGGTCTAGTTGCCATGGACTGTTGATGAACAGATTCATATGAAAACGGGTAAAATAAACCTATTTATCAGTTAAAATGTACCTGGTTACATGCACAGGAGGCTGAAGTTTTTATCGTCCAAAAAAAAAAAAAAAATCCGCCCTCAACTAAAAAAGTATTTTTTAGTTGACGATGGAAAATTTTTTTCAGGATTTTTTTTTTGACGATAAAAACTTCAGATTCCTGTGTTACATGTTACATAGTAATGTAGTAGTGAAAAAGAAGAAACTTTGACCTTTGTTAATTCAGAATGTATAAGCCGCTTCCAAGATGCCCCGATGGGACGCTTCTCCCGCCTTTTGATAATTACATTAAGGATGCAACACAACAATTAAAGAAAATACAACATTTACAGACCAGAGAAGATGATATACTTGTCAGCTCATATCCTAAATCAGGTATGTCGAGTATATTAAATTTGCCCCCCCCCCCAAAAAAAAAATTATTATTTTTTTATTGAAAAGATTAAAATAAAATACTAGTAAGTAAATTAAATTTAAAAAATTAAATAAACAAATAAAATTTATATTAATAAATAAATAAACAAAATTTAACATATGAAGAAGTACCGACCGAAAATGTGCGATCTATTTTTTTCTCTGGTGACCTTAACGAGGTTCGCTCCTCAGCTTTTCCAATCTCTCGCCGGAGGGCGCGCTCCGCTTACACCTCTGTTGTCGTCTAAAAAGTAGTGCGGATTGTCTAATAATTAAATGTCAACAAAAATTGTATAAACATTGATTGTTTTGTATGTTTTGCTAATGATGTTACGTGTTTTAAGCTCTCTGGTAGTATATATTTTCGAGTTCAAATCCACTGCGGGTGGTAAATACCGGTACTTCGGATGAAACTGTATATACTTAGGTCCCTTGTTGCAGTAGGTGAAAAACGATACTTTCTGTTCAATGGCCCTAAGGTTTGGGAAGAAGTATACATTGCAGCCCCTACCGGCAAGTGGTCGCATCTTTACTTTGGAGAGGGACATTAAAGAACAAATAATCAACCAACCAAACATACTGTAGATGGAGGCTCTGCTCTACAACATAAGCCTCGGTTTAGGAATTTACCAGTTCCTTAAAACATGCCCTTTCGTATCGAATATTGATTGTAAGGCATTTGTACCATTTGCAAAGGATAATACTGGTATTTGATTTGATTGCTACAGGCACTTTGAGGAAAGAAAAATTGAAGTATGAAATAAAATTGATTTGTTGATTTGCCGCCAAATTTTCTAGTCAAAAAACTCAAATGAGAAACAGAAGAAGTCAGACTAAATAGTGTCTTAGTTCGAACTTAGTGGAATATAAACCTGGTATCGAATCAACTATGAAGATACGGATTTGTATTTTTAAAGACTAACTTTTAAGATTGATCACTGTTCGTTATAGTTTCATTCAAATATCTTGACCATTCCATTTTGTTCATAAGAGTTAGGATTAAAAGGAATAACTACTAGTACTTTTATAAATACATTATGGAAGGGTCTTTTGTACATTGCACATAAATGATCAAGAAAGTTTTAATCATGTTAGCAAAGAAGCTATTAGCTCAGGTTGTTTATGTTATAATCTAATATCAGGATGTGAATACAGGTCCTTTGGATGGAATACAATTTAGAAGTCATGTGTCGTAGTAGATGCTGGTAAGAAAAGAGTCCTTACTGATTAATGACTATAAAAAGCCATTTAAAGGTTTACATTTGCAGCCCTCCAAAGGCAACTGGCGGCATCTCAAAATGGGTGAAAAATTCTCGGAAGGGACCTCCAGCAAACAAAAGACAAACAACCGTACTCAAAGAAAATTCATAAATGTTTTATGATAAAGACATATAACATTAGGAACTGGTAATAAAATACGTAAATAAAAGGAAATGGAATTCATATCTATAAGAAAAGTGGGTGTTCACATAAGGGAACTGAAGATCCTTTTCATAAGAAAAGTGAGTGGTCGAATATGACGCACAATACCGGGTCTAAAGATACATTTTTTTCATACAACACCAGAAATAGACTAAAAGATTATATTTGATCGTCCACGCGTCTTTTACAGTACATGGAATAGAGAAGGTTCATTTTCCGTAGTGAGTGGCAGAATTAAGAACACAAGATTGAGTTAATGCTTAATTGTTGCTCTTTGCTTTTGCGTTGTGTGAGCACATTGGATATGTAAGAAAATACTGTTTGACTTCATGAATGTTTTTTCCATCACTAATGCTGCATATTCAGCAAATTATGAAAAATATTTGCCCTTACACATTAGGTCACTGTAACTAATCTATATTTAGAACATTTTAATTGGACTGGAAATTAAGTACCTTCATAAGGGAAAATTGAGTTCATTTCCATAAGTGGGTGCTCACATCCGAAGACTAAAGATCTTTTTCATTAGAAAACTGAGTGGTCACAATGACATGATAAAATCGAATGTGAAATAAATCCGACGCACAATATCGAGTCTAAAGATACATTTATTTATACAACACCAGAAATAGATTAAAAGACTATATCTGATCCTCCCCGTGTCGTTTGCAGTATGTGGCATAAGAAGTGTTCATCTTCCTAAGTGATGAAAATTCTATAGGTGACACAATTTACACCAAAAGATTATGTTCATAGTTCATTGCTGCACTTTGCTTTCGCGTTATGTTATTTTCACAAGGGATATGTAAAAATACTGCTTTGACTTCATGAATGCTCGTTCCATCAATAATACATTTACTATATGTCATGGAAAATGTTTAGCCCTGTGTCACTTTAGGTCACAGTAACTAGCCCATATTTAGAACAATTCATTGGATTCATACCAAAAATAAATTGTCCTGTTCTCATAAATCGAATATATTTTTGGTCATGAAGAATCTGTGTTATATTATCTTAAGAAAAGCCGAAATAGTTTTTAAATGTGGAATTCTTTGGATTCCTAAATGCATTATATTTTATAAAAGGTAAAATTGCTTCAAAAATTTTTCTTAGAAATTTTTCATCAGAAGAAGCTAGAATCAGTTACTTAGTAATCGAGGTTATGTTTCCTATCGTTACTAGCAGGGATAAAGTAAGAAGATGGGTTTAACTACAAGACAGTTATATATGTAGATAGTGTATCAGCACTTATTGGAGCTTTCATGGCTCAATTTACGAGATTTTTATATACATTACTTTGATAAAACGAATGGTATTTATTGTATTTACTTGCATATGATCCGGTGTGTCGACGATACTTCCCTTATAAGTCGATAAAATCTGTAATTTACACAAAAAAAACGAGAAATCCTATGATATAAATTATTTTGCATACATCCTGTTTCTTAGAAAAATGTCTGAAATGCCTCTCAGAAAAGTATTAGTATAGAATACAATTTGCGTTGTCATTTTTAAGTATTCGTGCACACGTAAAAGCTAAACAGATATATTGTTTGAAAAACTACCAAGCAATATAATAAATACTTACAGAAATATTTGTAGACATTTGGAAAATGGAGCCTGCCCCTTCCATGAAATGACCATATCTAGACAAAAATAGAAAGTGAGAAACCCAAAACATTATAATGATTAAGAATAGAAATATATTAGGGATGTCAACGAGTACCCGGTTAACCGGGTACTCGATCGAACGTCCGAGTATCGAATACTAAAATCGGTACTCGGATGTATATTTTTGAATATTACTAAGCTTATTTATTAATGGATTAAACAATCTGTTTTAAAACGTAAAATACTTACTGCACTTGTACATACAGTAATTAGGGTTTCCTATTCCACTTAATGACCGTTATCGCCCGTGGCAGTGTTTATACAGTAATTATCGTGACCAAGCACCTGTTGCCTGGCTTTTCTCACCTTCGGCTGTCTTCTACCCTTATTTTTTGATTTTCTTTAATTATTTGTTTTCACTGAACATCGTTTAAGGGCTGTTATGATTAAATAAATTAGATAATTTTTTCAATTCTCTGAGAAGCCGTAAATTCTCGGGAAAAGAGACAGATGATATTACACGCACGACTGTTGATATGGTTGTGTTTGATTACATGCCAATACATGTACAAATAGTTGAAAGCAAAGGCTTTAAAAAACTTATGTTTATCGTTGCACCAAACTACAAAATACCGTCCCGTGATACTATATAATCTAAGATCGAAAAGTATACGAAAATCGTAAATCGGCTCTGTCAGAACTTGGTCAAGTTTAAGTTAAACTGTACGAGTGATATATACCTTGACGTCAAATGAACAAAGAGTTACATATTACAATTACGGAGTAGCTAGATTATTTTTTTTAAACAAAAACACCATTAACCACTCATATTTTATTTCTTGTGTTTATCTGATAAATAAATAGAACTTAAATAAATGTTGAATTGAATTTAGTTCTCATCATTGTTACAACAGAAATGCATTTACGTGTAAACCTCCTATCAGAGCATGTGGTTTTATATCTACAAGTGTTTACAATGTTTTACATTCATCAATTTACTTGTTCTTATTTATTTACACTTTTACCGAGTACCCGGGTACTCGATCGGAAAAACGTCCGAGTAACGAGTATTAAAAAATGACCGATTTGACATCCCTAAAATATATACAGGTCCAATATAGAGACATCTAATACCTTTTAGTGAAGCAAGTTGTCTTTTGTAAACATGGAAACACAATGTCCATAACAAGAAACCTCTTCAGTTCTTTCTTGGTCAACAAAAAGGAATCAAAGTACTCTGGGGGGTTGTTCTCCAGGAAATCCATCACAGGACAGCAGTCAGGATAAGGACTGGAGTCGTCCTCTGTTATCTGTCTCATGTTGTGCCCCACTGTCTGTAGGCACTTCTCTCGACAGATTGGACATGTCATCGCACTGTTTCCCTGAGAAGAGGCATTAGGCAACTTTTCTGTATGCCTGTCCTCTGCATTAATAGATTGTTCCACATCTGTATTTTCAGTCGGACACTCATTTTTGCTTGAGGATTGAACTTTACTACTTTTCGCTGGGACGTACTTCAAGTAATTTTCCTCTGGCAGTACAGTCAAAATCTTCAAAAAAGAATTTTAGAATTAAAATCAGGTGATCTTGTAATATTAAAACATGATGTAAATATGTAACGACAGAAAAATAACATTTAAACAAAATACCTCTCCTGAAGTTTCAAAAGAAAACTTTAAAGGTGCTCTTTTAGCTATGAGGTAATATCGTAGTCTTGAATTAGGAATGCCAAACTGGAGTGGTGACAGCAAAAACTCCTGTAGAAATAACATATAATAATCAATAGGAAATAATGCTGAAAAAAAAATAAAGGCATATGGTGAAACAAAGCTGACTGTAAGGAACAATTATTTTCTTCAGAAAATAAAATACCTGATATACAAAGTTGCATTCCCTTAATGTTTCACGTAACTTAAGGCAAGTGTCAGATTCTTCAAAGCCTTTCACATTTTCAACGAGGATGAACTTTGGGCAGTTATTTAACCTACATTTAAAAAAAATGAATTTAGTACCCACATGCGATTAAAAATTAAGAAAACTGATTTCTAGTACAATAGGACAAAAAATTAGATTCATCAAGAAAAGAAAATACTATGATTGCAGAAAATTGTCGGGAAAAAAATTATATTCATCATTTTGGAAGGAGGTTGTTTATGGTACAGTTGAACTTTAGTTTCTCGTACATGGATATCTCGAATACCATGGATATTTCAAAATGACTGGGAAGTCCTAACCACATGAGTATTTTACCCTCAATATCTAGAGCTATTGGATATCTCAATTTTTTTCTGGTCTTATCAAGTTTGTGATAAGGAGGTTTGACCATCAGTATTATGAGATAAGAAAACATGTAAGCCTAAACTTTATAATTAACACAGCCACCCTTACCTTGGAAGTAAGGACAGCAGATGAAGAAAGGAGCTGGTTCTGATGTCTTCAGCATCCAGTTTCTTACCAACTCTAGTGAATGGTTGACAAGGGGGACTCATCAAAATCATGTCTATCTTCATCTCATCAAGCTTTTTGGCAGATAGTGACTGAAGGATGTGTAATAAAAATTTCAATATAAAATAATTATATTTGCTACATATTGCAAAATTTCTAAATTAATTTTTTTAAAAGTTCCACAAAAATATAATAATTAATTTATATACCAAAGCCTTGAATTTCAAACATCAATATTGACTATGCTATGTCTT
>PRKT01000075.1:628372-685872 GCA_003671525.1 Saccostrea glomerata
TTTAAAAAATTAAATAAACAAATAAAATTTATATTAATAAATAAATAAACAAAATTTAACATATGAAGAAGTACCGACCGGAAATGTGCGATCTATTTTTTTCTCTGGTGACCTTAACGAGGTTCGCTCCTCAGCTTTTCCAATCTCTCGCCGGAGGGCGCGCTCCGCTTACACCTCTGTTGTCGTCTAAAAAGTAGTGCGGATTGTCTAATAATTAAATGTCAACAAAAATTGTATAAACATTGATTGTTTTGTATGTTTTGCTAATGATGTTACGTGTTTTAAGCTCTCTGGTAGTATATATTTTCTAACTTTGTCTCCTTGATTTCAAAATGAAAATGTGTGTAAAAATTCAAAACAAAATAGTGCCGTATATATTGAAGCTATTTTAATATATATCCAACTTTTAAAAGAACTAAAGAAGTGCTACAGATTGATATGTCTAATTTCATTTCAAAAAATTACCAAGTTGGTTTGAATCTATAATTTATTTTCGTTTTACAAGATTCTTGTAATTTAGACGATAACAGAGGTGTTGGAGCGGAGCGTAAAAACGCCCTCTGGTGAGATTGCAGCTTTTCAGCAGATTTTTGTGTTGACCTCTATTTTTAAAAAAAATGTACGTAATGTTTAGTTCTTGCAATAAATTTTGATTCTATAATGCAAATTAAACTATATTCAATAAAAAAACTTATGACTAAATTCCATACCGAAAACATTAAGTGAGGAACTATATTTTGTGGCGGAAGGTTTTTTTTAGAATTTCCTCTTTAAAGGACGTTCGATTCTGTGCTTTTGGGTCGATTTTGGTCTGGACCTATATTTCTAAAATTCTGCATCGTTTTTAAGTTTTAACATTGAACGTAGATTCTACAATGCTAATTATACTATACTTATTGAAAAAACCGCAATTAAATTTCATTCAAGAAGGGTTAAGCTAGGGACTATATTTTGTGGCGGAAGGTTTTTTAGAAGAAAATTATCAATTTATCCCTTTTGAACTTTATAGAGTACTGTTAATTTTAGATTCCTATTTTTCCATGCTGGTTTCACACAAAGCTTTTTTTTGCAGTGAAATATGTTATGGATGTTTTGATATCTATTAAATTATTTCTTAAGAATCCTTTCGACGAATTATGACAATTATAGTAAATATATTCTGAAAGTCCAGGAAAAAATTGAGCCAATTTTAACGTAAAATTGACACATTTTTAGTAATATCTAAAATGTTACATCATATACCCCCACTTTTGATGTTCTTTTCTGAATATTCAAGATAACTTTGACCTATCTGCTTTAACACAGCAAAAGTTTAAGACTTTAAAATAATGTTCTTGCTTATTAAATTTTTAATTCCAGAAAAATAACATTTTGTGAGTGCAGAAAGGTCAAATAATTGATTATGCGTAGCAATTTGAAACTTTTTCTTAGTCAAAATTTTAAAGAGTCTTTTATTGAATAGACTTGCAGTTTATTTTGTTCCATTCTTGATTTGGATAAAAATATAAGGGGGAAAACGTTGAATATATAATTTTTTATTATTTTATTCATATTTAATGTACTGTAGCGCCGAAAGAAGCATATTGACCCCCATATTTTGATTTGATTTTTAATTCAGCTATGTGTGTAGAACGTAAAAATATACTTGACAAAAAGAGTTTAAGACTTTAAATATTAGGGTCGAACGTCGTTAAAGGATTTGGTATTGATAACTTTTGATACCTATTTTTACTTGCAGCCTGCACACAGAGTAATTTTTTGCAATGAAATGATCTATGCTGGTCCTAAATTATAATATTAAATAATTTTTCAGGAATTTTATCTTCACATTTGGCAAATATATCAAATATGTCATGAAAGTCCTTTAAAAAAACATAGCCCAATTTAAGCTTAAATATAATTAGCACTTTTGAGTAATATCTAAATATCAACATCACAGAGCGCCACTTTTTATTTTATTTTCTGAATATACAAGCTAATTTTAACCACTCTGCTTAAATTTAGAAAAATGTCAATACATTACTTTCAAATGATTTTATTGCTTTATAAGTTTTAACACCAGAAAAATAACATTTGTTGAGTGCAGAAAGGTCAAATAATTGACAATGCGAAGTAATTTGAAACTATTTTTGTTGTCAAAATTTTAATGTGACTATTTAAAATGAAAATAAGACAGTGTTTGATCCAATAATCCACTTGGATAAAAAAAAGATATTAACGGAAAAAACTTTTGAAAATTGATTTATATGTTTTAGTGCAAAAAGGTCATATTGATTGCTTCATTGTGATTAGTGCTAAGAAAGGCGCATTAACCCCCATGTTTTGTTGTGATCTTTTATTGGCCTATGTGTGTAACTAAGATTCCAAGGAACCAACCTCCTTAAGTATCAACGTCAAAAGTAACTTTATACATGTATAATTGTTTCTCAGTTTAACATTTGATGAAAACTGATTTAACAGTGACATGATTCTATTCACAGGAAGTCACTGGATGCATGAATTTCTGTGTAGATTACTCCACAACCAAAAAGCGAAATTTCCTCGAATGGAACTCACTTTCCTGGACATAATACCCGAATTTTCTCTAATGGATTCTTTACCATCCCCACGAATTCTTTACACACATCTACCTGTTCATTTCCTGCCAGAGGACCATATCAAAAACGGAAGGAAGATAATTCACATCGTTCGTGACCCTAGGGACATAGCTGTATCGGCTTACTACCACTTCCTGAATGTACCATTTTTCAAGGACTACATGCCCACGGATTGGAACGGCCATCTTTCCGCTTTTATGTCAGGCAGTAAGTGTCAGATAAATGTGGAATACAAATGGAATTCAATATCCGTAGCGTTTAATTCCCTTTTTTAAAACGAATACAGAAATTTCTCATACGACATACCAACTGAACACGCCCCTTCAAAATTGATAAAATATTAGTCATTGATGGCCATTTTTATTACTTTCCACAGATTTCATATACGGGGAATGGTGCCAGTATGAACTTCAATGGGAGAAATTCTCGAAGTCTAGCAATGTTTTAGTTCTGCGATACGAAGATATGAAGTTGGTAAGATTTCGGTTGATACTTACTTTTCTCTTTTGTTTCAGATTCATACAAACTTTGTTTGTTGTTTAACTTCCATGTCGAGAATTTTTCACTCATATTGAGACGCCACCACTTGAAGGTGGAGAGCTGCAAATTTTTACGTATGTTCTTTGCTCGAGACCATTGAGCAATGAGGGATTTCTTGCCAGCAGTAATTGCGACATGGGTCCTCGGTTTATACGGTCTCATCCGAAGGACCGTCTCCACGCCCAACAATGGGAATCAAACCCGCGACGTAAGGATCAACTCCTTCTAGGAGACACTAGCAGACTCTTCAACCACTGCACCAGTACGCGGGCAACTACAAACTTTATAAATAGCCTTCTAAAATGGCATTCTAGAAGACTTGCATTTTTTTTGGCTGTATTTTCTTCCCACGATTTTTTAAATTAATATACATTTATTTTCCTTCACCAGTTTTTGGGTGAATTAGGGGTTACTTATAATGGTTATAAGGATCATCGATCCATTAGTGTCCCGCTCTGTGGGTGCCTTATAATGATCAGTCTGTACGGCCGTCCATCCTTCCGCCCGTCTGTCCGTCCGAGATCTCTTGTCCGGAGTATATCTTCTTTCTCCTTGGCCCAATCCGGCTCGTACTTCACCCACAGAGTGTCTTTGGGTAAAGGGTGTGCAGTGACCTTGAACCATGTTTCTGAGGCTAGGGTTAAGGTCATAGCATAATTATATGAAAAAATCCATGTCTGGAGCATATCCTGCCCCCTTGGTCAAATGTGGCTCATACTTCACTCACAGATTAACACTGCTCAATGGATCCAGTCAACCTCAAACTTTACCAATTGACTTAGGGTACGAAATATTTGTGATTTTCCTTCAGTATTTTAATAGAGGATTTACATGTACACCAGTTTTCATAGAGGATATGCAACATTCGTGACTATTGTGTTATTTTTTTTATAGAGGGTATGGAGCCTTCGTAATTTTTGTGCCAATGTTTGAAGCTGAAAGTGGGACACTTTGAGATGGCCACCATCTCAATGATATTTAGTTTGATCTGTTTTATTTTTTTATATTCAAATTGTTACATAGCCAATTTTGTGACATGCTTAACATTTATGATGCCAAAATCTCCAAACTTTTATCATAGTATTATACAGGAAAAGAAATGTACGATTTGATAATTTAAAGGGTTTTGAAGGATTACATATATATATTCAGGATGAAGTAAAGTGTATAAGAAGAATTGCGGAATATTTGGGCATACCATGTGACAAGGAAGCTGCCGTTCGAATTGCCTCTGATTGCCATATTTTAAACATACGAGAGCGCAAGAAATCAGGAAGATTAGGTTTCATATTCCGTAAAGGTAAGCAACCTAAGCTCGTAATTAAAATAAAACGTAAAACAACATACAGGTACAATTTTAATTCAGTCATACAAGATAAGGAATTCGCAAATCAATTCAATGTGTATTTTTTTTAACATTTTAGAATGTAAACTTTTCGTGGTTCAATAACTTACTAATTATTGTTTAACACTTGGATATCTTACAGGGGAAGTAGGAGATTGGAAAAACCATTTCTCCTCGGAACAAGAAAAACAATTCAGTTTGTTTTTTAAAAAGAGGTTGAGGGATTCAAGTTTAAGTTCTTACTTTCAGACAATAAAATCTAAAATATAATACTGAGTATTGTTTGTATTTTAAACCATACAATATGTAAAACCAGTTATGTCAATTCCCAGCAACATGCCCTTAAAAATACTCCATTAATTAATATTATCATGTAGACATTGTCATGATATAATTATGTCAAATTTCAAACTAAGTATATAATGTCTCACACACAAAAATAAAATGATTCTTCTTAATTTGGCTTATATCGTGTGTTATCTCTAATCAGGACTCTGTGTATATCGTTAAATTTGCATTGCAAGTCTCTGGACATTTTGTGCATGTAAACAAGGTCCGATTTTAGGCCCCTGATAGATCGCTGTACCTCCTCTGTCTTTTTCTCCACGTCACTCATACCTTTACTGATTTCGATGAAACCAATCGTGGACTCGCCGGTGGAATCCCTCTTGTGTTTTGCTTCCTGCATGGCGTTTATAGCTTGCAGTAGTTTTCCGTGAACGCGAATATATTCCATGTTCATGACATTACTCCTTCGCAGACGACAAAGCTGAAACCAATTCTTAATGGCGTCAGCGGCTGCCGTCTTCCTCCTTTTATCTAACTGTGCCTTTAGTACGAAATTGTACACATATTTTTCTGCTCGAGATGGTTCCAACTTCTGTGCAAAAACGGCGATCAGAAGCGCTGTGGTGCCGACCCCCATTAGACCAGTGGCCACAGAAACAAACCGTCCACATACACTAATTGGGTAGATGTCACCATATCCAATGGTTAAAAATGTCACTGATACCATCCACATCATGGTCCAATAGTCCGAGTGGTCTTTCTCAAATTGATAGAAGGCCTCGCATGTTCTCATGGCCCAAGAGTTCATGAGTAATATAGAAATCATAATTACTATCAACACGTTCCCGGGATGTGTGGACATCAGCCCCTTGAACAAAAATAGCGCGTCAATTTTGACTTTATTCAGAGCTCCTAAACCGTGTGTTGCTGTCCCTGCTAGAAGCTTATTATGGACTACAGCCATTCTGCCAAGAAGATAGACACGAAATATCATCAGTATGGACATAATGGCGTCAGACGAAGCGTTGACTATTTCTCCGTTTGGTTTGGAGATTGGAATTGTGATATTAATTGGCAGAGGATGAAGCACGCATACAAATAATTCTAACAAAATCTTCAAGTAAGTCTCGCGAAATGTCACAGCCAGCCTCCAGGAATTCAAGTGATTGTCTGTCATGCGCAGTTGGACTACCGTCACGTAGTACAAAATAATGGCAACGAGCAGTATGACAGTGGAGTATGATATGAAGGATTTCAGGACAATTGATGTTATTGACGATTTAGTAATGCATCCTAATAAGTAAAGTTCGTTTTCTACAAGCATAAGTATGAAGCCAAATAGAGCCGCAATTAGCTGAACATCTACTATCTTCCTCCTTCGTTGTAGGAGATTTTCTCTTACTGCCAATCGTTCTCCGACTGTCATTCCTAACGTCCAGATATTTTCTTCCTCCTCTTCATGGTCGGTGTATTTAGTGTATTCTCCGTAAACCTTATCAAATAATGGCAGGCTAAGATCTTCCATAGGAAAGTTTCCACTCATTATCTTTTCCGGGTATACATAACTAATTTTGTTGCTCATTTGTTTAAAAATTGGTGACGTCATAATGAATTACGTCACCAAAACAATTTGAATGATAGCGCCGAAGAATCAAATAAATCTAAAATCTTTTTATGAAAAAAGAATACACATTCGGATTTCATTTGATTTTGTAAAATTAATGTTTCTAGTTGTGGCCTGAGAGAATAATATTTTATTTAAACCGTATGCAAAGTCACGAAGTTGATAAAAAAGTCTTCGACTTTTCATTGTAGCCTATGTAACTTGTAAGAAATATATTTTATACATTGTAACAAAAGACTCTTTGCAATAGTCGAATTTTTCGGATTAGTTTGCCCTTTTAATTCTGAGACTAAGTGATATTGGGATTATTTCATATAATTATGTTAAAGAAGTGGGGGCTAGCATTCAAATTTCTTGTCATTCGGCATGCAATGATATTCACTGAAAATATTTTATGTTACATTTAAGTGGATAATTTTAAAAGTACAGTGTATTATTAGACAGAGACTGTGTTAAGAAATTTGAATGCTTGTTAACACTTCATACATTTGTTATGTTATTTGAATATCATTTTGCTAGTTAATATACGTGTAGATAAACATTATAAAAGGAAATTTGATTTATTTTAATTTGTTTACAAAATTTTTAATATTATGGCTTAATTGTTTGGATGTAACCCTTCAGCCACAACAACCAGTAAGGGGGCATTACCAAAATCGGGCTAGTGTTAAATCGATTTCTAAAAATGAAAATTCGAATAGTTAGAACGTTTGCTTTACCAAAAAGTAGGCGAGTGAGGATGAATTTCTTACGTTGCTTGTTCGAACCCCATTGCGGTTCTTTGGATAAGACCATAGAGACCCATGTTCTGCATGTATCGCAGTAAGTATTGGCACGAAAAAGATCCACTAGTACGAAAAAAAAAAGTACTAAAAGGTCTGAAATACCGGGTACAGGTCTACATTTGTAGCCCTCTACCGGTAAGTGGTGGAGTCGTTAAATGAGTGAAAAAAAATCCTGAAGAGACATTTAACAAACAATTAAACAAACTTACGAATATTCAGTACTTGCTTTCAATAATATCTCAAGGGAGTCTAGAGATAAAATTTTTGAACCTTAAAAAAATATCGAGATGTTTAAATGTGCATTCTGAAAAAGAGAAAGGAAAGAAAAACCAAGCTCATCAATTTTTTATGCAAATTTATTTACAAACCTTTTAATCTAGCTTTCGCAAACACACGGGAAATGTAAATAAGCCAGGTTAATGCCGACTTAACCCCCTCCACATGTTATAAATCCAACAGCCCTACACCAAAAGTACGTAAATCATATATACCCTTTATATAAATACTAGTACTATGATAATGAATCTATTTCCTAGAACCAATAGAAAGAAAGTCGTCACGGTGACTAACAATATTTGCGAGCTCCGTTTGAAATGTTCATCTCTTAAGACATCAGATTTCAATGCATGTACTTCATGAATCTCGAATCACGGAATCAGTTGAATATCCCATAAACTTGGGAAGTTTAACTAATTCGAATTCTTGACGTACATGTATATTGAAACCTGATATGTAGTGCGAGAGGAACATTAAAAGACATATTAAACTGTAAATGTTATTCTTCATTAACCTTGCTAAAAACCTTGTTTTGAAGGTTCTAGAGCAATTTGGTGACCAACTTTGGAATGATTAACATAACATATCTGGAAAATTAGAATTATGCAAGATGTGTCATGTTCCAAGCAGTTGTGTGTCATTCAACATTTATTATCCAAATTATCATTTCTCCAGATGATATGTCTCACTCATTATACATGTTTAATCATTTAACTGATAAATAAATGTAAGCGATATTTACAATTTGATCAAACTTAATGGCTTGGTAAATAAACTAGAGTTGACGAATTGAATTTTAAATCATATACCCTGCACCTTCCTTAATTTGTCAAGTAAAATTAGTTTGCTTTGCATTTATTAAGACATAATAGCCGAGTAATTCTAAAAGAAGTAAATAAATACAAACAAAAGCTAAGTCAGAAACAAGGAAGAAACCTTTGTCAGAGGACACGTAATATCGGCATGGGAGGGGGGCTGTCCCTCCACAACTTTCTTCCAAATATGTTGAAAACTATATATAACGTTGAAATTGATCATCATAACTGACTGCACCCCCATCCTTTTGTTGCAGGATAATTTAATCACACACGATTTTAGATGATATATAGGGTTACCAGGGCTCTCGATTCTTTTTGTTTGGGGCCGATATTTGGTCCCATTCCCAACTTGAAAAAGGCACCTTTTTTTTTCCAAATTTGAGTGTAAAAATTCCCAATTTATGATTGCTTGAAATTTATTACTGTTAATAAAAAGGATATGTTTGACAGTTGTAAAGGCGATGGTGATGGTTCGTTTCAGTTACTATAATTACTCTGTGTTTATATGATTTTTCCTGTTTTAAGAGTTTAAATTATGACAGTTAAAAAATTCCCAATTTTTATAAAAACATCGCTGTTTTCCCAATTCCATTGGCCCAGGCCCCAGTACCAAACATGGGTGTGAGAGCCCTGGTTACTGAGTTTGGGCAATACCATATTTTTGATCTCATTTTTTTCTTCAAGATTTTAAATTTGTCAAATATATTTTTTCTGGATGATTTTTCTACTTTCAAAAACGAAAAGGGTACAGGACTTTTAGTTCAATAGAAAGAATTGTGGGTTGTCTTTGTGGATGAGTTGTCATTTTTATGACATATTGTGTCAAATATGAACGCCCTATTATATGTCATTTAGAAATTATCATCGAAGTTGAATTTACAAAAATAACGTCCATCGTGAAGGTCAAGGTCAAGGGGTCAAAAATCATAGCATGCTCGGAACTATCTTGTCACATGTAATGCACATGCCAAATATGAAAGCCCTACCTGTTCTCAATCAAAAGTTATAAGGAACAAAATGTGTTTATGAAACACTGATGATCCCATATGGCTACATAGCTCGAAGATTGATTGCAAATTTAATCTATTGATACCAAAAGAAGGGTCTTTTCACAAGAAAACTATTATGAAATATGAAAGCCCTAGCGCACCACCTGTTTAAAAGTTATAGCCAAGGATAAGTTTTTGAAAGGTAGGTCAAACTACAAGGTCAAAGGGTCAAAGTTGTTGGTTTCTTAAAATAGGTCTTGTCACAAGCATTACATATATGTATGTGAAGTTTTAAAGTCCTAGACCTTACTGTTCAAAAGTTATGGCCAAGTTTTTAAAGTTTTTTCATAAGTACGGAAATCTCGGAAAAGTAAGTCAAACTCCAACTGAAGGTCAAAGTCCTTATTATTTAATGAAAGGTCTTGTCAAAAGGATTTAATATGGGAAGTATGAAAGCCCTAGCCCTAAGTCTTCAAAATTAAAGGTCAATGTTTGTTCTGTAAAAGTAGGTCAAACTCCAAGGTCAAAGGGTCAAAGTTCCTATGAAAGGTCTTTTCACAAGAATTACATATTTGAAGTTAGTAAACCCTAACCCTTACCGTTCAAAAGTTATGGCCAAGGTTAAAGTTTTTAAAAAGTAGGTCAAACTCCAAGGTCAACGTTTTTTATATCCAATGAAAGGTCTAGTCATAAGGATTGAATATGTGAAGTATGAAAGCCTTAGTCGTTACAGTTTAAAAATTATGGTCAAGGTTTGTTTTTTAAAAGTAGAACAAACTCCAATGTCAGAAGGTTAAAGTTCTTGGTATACAATGAAAAGTCTTTTCACAGGGATTACATATGTGAAGTGTGAAAGCCCTAGCCGTTACCTTTCAAAAATTATGGCCAAGGTTAATGTTTTTTCATAAGTACGAAAATCGTCAAGGTCAAAAGGTTAAAGTCCTTGTTATTCAATGAAAGGTTTTGCCACAAAAAATACATATGTAAATATGAAAGTCCTAGTATCTACCGTTCAAAAGTTATGACCAAAGTAAAAGTTAAAATTTTTTTTTGTAAAAGTGAGTCAAACTTTAAGGTCCAAGGCCAAAAGGTCAAATTTGGTTGTACCCAAAGAAAGGTCTTGTATCTGAGAATACACATGTGAAATATGAAAATCATAGCTCTACGAAGGGTGATCAAAAAGTTCGCGAACTATCTCTATATTAACAAAACCACGATTCAGATCAGAATGAAATTTGGCACAAACACAGTCAATTACATATGCTATAAATAGCATATGAAAAGTAATTATTTTTTCCATCAACGTGACGTCACAATATGAAAATGACATAAATAAGAACTTGTGACGAAAAATGGTTGTCCCAGTTTTACTCGATCTACGAACGGCTGTCAAGTTTTACGTATAATTTGAAAATTCCTTTGATGCATCTTATAATAATTTGTACACTGTTTATCAAGACAATAGACTTTCAAGACATTTGATCATAAATTGGATTAATTGTTTTAGTGAAGTGGGGAGATGTTTAAAATGACATTTGTTTTGTAGCCCAGCGACAGCAAGCTGAGAAAGAAATATGTCCTTTGTTAGACAATTTCTTATAAAAGATTGCGAAGTTACAGCTACAAAAATAGTTGAATATCTTAAATAATAATAATAATATTAAATCCTTAAAATATCGTTTGATTGAGACATTTAACATATTAAATATGATAAAAAGAACGCCCTCACAACTATATCCATATTGAATAAACGACGTTCCTAAGACACAGGAATCGGGTCGTTATGGTCACCATGTTCTTTCTGGGAAAATATATCCTTATCCAACCATCCCATTTCCGAGTTTTGGTAATTTCTGACAAATGAATTGTTCTTGTTTTAAAATTCAACTTGCAATTCTTGCATGGTAAGAAATATAAGACTCGGAAAAATATTTCAGTGTCCGTGAACAGAATGCTTTAGAGCATATCACGTGGCCGCCAGGATCACGTGATTCGCGCATGGGCAGAACGGTGGCAGATATGCATTAAATTTAGAGAAGGTTACTTTAAAAAGATAATGAACACTGAAACCTAATTTTATTTGTATTATGGAAGTAATTGAATTTTTTGGCGAACTTTTTGATCACCCCTCTTACTATAAATCAAAAGTTATTGGCAAGGTTAAAGTTTTGGCGACGGACGGACAGACTGACAGGTCGCGAAAGCGGGTGACAAAAAACAACAACAAAGTACAGTTTGTTACATTAAGTATCGAAATGGAATTAAAATCTGCACACCTGCTCGTATCGGTCCTCACCTCATGATCTTCTGATTCAATCATTAGTTACACCATTCTATGATGCTTTGTGTTTTTTGGCATTTGTTCCCTTAACTGCACATCACTGACTAGCTAGATCTCATGAATAATTCCGTGTTACTAAAAATAAAATATGACCTATACGTTAATCACATCAATCAGTTCCACACTCTCATATTGAATAAAGTACATCTTTATTCTTTTCGTAATAAATCATTAACTTTTCAGTATATTTATGGCCTAACTTTTTAAAAAAAATAAACATATTCAAAACACATGTTATAATATGTGCAGGATATGTGCAGAATTCATAATCTTAAAAGATATATATTTATTTCCATAACATGTTATCTTTAAAGTAAACAGCACGTACTTGAAAGTCAAAAAATGTTTTAAAATTGTGGACTTTTTTCTTCTCGCACCCATTTGTCGTATACACTACCCTAGACCTATTTCACAATCTAGAAATACATATGTGTAACTTGCTCCCTTCTATAATAAATCAATATTTCATATTTTGCACTAAATTAAACTCTCAGTATGGCAGAGTACTTAGAGGAAATAGTGACCAGAGAATGAGGATCATGAAAACCTATTCAACATCTATTTTATCCTTGTACATACAGGTATCTTGAGGGTTGCTTTTAAGTTATAAAAATTCTTGGTTTAAAGTCTAGATACTCTAGTATATAAAGCATGTTAAAGAAATGTTTTGAGAAAACTTGTCTCTAAAAGGCAATCAAAGGACAAAGTATGGCAACTAACAAACGCTAACCGAATTTGGTGTAAAATTCAGAACAGAGTTATGAAACTTTTATAGTTTGGTTTAGAACTTTAATTAATGCTTGTTTTAAAACCAGCACTTATTATGATTCAAAATACAACATTTACATATTTTCAAACCTTTCTGTGACAGGATGACAACAGGCTTTTTAATTTAAAAATCATTTCATTATTATAAGAGACGCCCAAATTTAGTGACCAAAAGGGTCAAAGCTATGGAAAGCCACTGGGGACCCCCAAGTCATGTTCTATATATTCATAGTAATTCAATCTTGGGCGGTCATGTTTACAATCCCGGCCAAGTCATGATCGACAAAGCCTATTTTGTCCTTTGAATATTTCTGCAATATTCATGTACATGTTATTGAATGTCATGTAATTCCACAATTGTTAACTTCTTCACAAGAACTTTCACTGATAAATATTTCATATCTCAGGTTACCCAAACTGGGACAAGCATATAGAAACAGTAACTTGTGTATGTATTTGTCCTTGAAAGTGAGAAATAAGAGGAAAACATTGTCCTTAAAGTTACAGACAACCTGATCTAACATCAAAACACCTTATAAGGGTCTATACTATGTTTTCAATTTGATCACGTTTCTATTACACAAGTAATTTCCATGTCCTTTCAACCTAAACAATTTTGATGCAGCTGATGGATTTAAACTTGGGTTAGGTTTATGTTAATCTTGCACAGATCATTCGAGGAGAAACAGGTTGATTTCTTTTTGATTTTGATTAAAAGGGATTAATCCATAATTGTATAGTTGTCTAGTAAAAAACTTACGAATTGGTTTTTGTCGTATTTTATTATGTTAAACAAAACATATGCATTACAAACATAGATAATCACAGAAGAATTTTATGGATTTATTCCAACATACAACTCATTTCTTTAAACGCCTCCGGTATAGATTGTAGTCACCACGTTAAAATAAGAAAACTACACTTTTATCAAATCACACAAGTTGCATATTCCAGTAAACTAGCTTCTTTTTCATAGTTCAAAAAGCAAGTTGTTTATGCATGGGTAATATTGTACATGAAGTCCTTCTAAAAAAAGTCGTAACTTTAAAACGATTGGTGATTAAAATGACATCTAGAACTTGAGTTCTACTGAATTGTTTTCACCTCCATTGTTTTCATACACAACACGAGAGAGACGTCTCGTCGCAACGAGCAGAAAAAAACGAGATAAAAATCAAGGTTTTTTCATTTTTGGAACAATTGTATGCGGTGATTATATTCCTTTTAAAGGATCAAAAAGGACATTTTTGCTATATGAAATCAAAGCGAGAAATCATTTCTTTGGGTTATTGGCACTTCTAACTAAATAAAGCTTTAAATCATTGTAAGGAGATTGTTCTAAATCAACTTGAGGTTTTTGGAATTCTTCAAGGTAAAGCAGTGTAAGGTTGGGATTGACAATTTATGAAATAGAAATGCATTGAAAAAGCAAAAATCAATTCTATGTCAGAATGGGCATACAACGTTACAAAATATAATTTTATAAAACGTAAAACACAATGTTTCATAATAGAATACAATATACATGTACAAAAACATTTCATGAATGATAAAAAAGGTCCTTGCAACCATTCTTTAACGCTGAACTACTTCCCCAAAGCTCCATATCAAATCGTTGCTTAACTAATACTCCGAACTTGACTTTGGTGAAGAAATAAAAAATACATTAAAATAAAGTTTTGTTCACTTTGGACGCTAGCACTGTTAACAAGCTGAGACAGAGAAATTTTGGATAGCACTACGTTACTTCTTTGACAACAAGACCTGCAAAGTATGATTTTAAGTCCATTGTCTTAAATGTTCTTAATAAATATTGCCCTTTATATAATTTTATAATCGTTGCACGCATTTAATCATTTATATTGCAAAAGCACACTTTGGTACTACGTTGGGAAATAATTTCAAACCGCTGCCACATGGGAAGTATAGTTAGATTGAAACACATCCCGAACGTCTCGACATGTGTTGTTTGGAGATCGTGAGTGCCCGGACGGAGGATTCGGTGGTTTCACTGTAGGTCTTCCTCCATTGCCATTGTCCAATGTTTTATCAAATAGTTCCGGTTTATCCAGAATCGCTCCCCGTTCTCTCTTTTTATGCTTGAATCTCCCAGATCGGGAAATTGACAGTGTGTGCTTCAGTTTTTGTTTTTCACGTTCTGCTTCCGTTAAATTGGAATCTTCTCTAAGGGATTCCGCTCTTTTAAGTTCCTTTTGGTATTCATCTTTAATATCCTTCGATTTTGATTTTGAACTCTTCCAAAATTTGAACCAAGACATTTTTTTTGATGAACTTCAATCAAGCGACACGAATAAGTAATCCAAATAAATTAAATTCAAAACTTATATTTCTTGGCTTAGGTTGATCCAGTCACATTTTGACGCTGTGCACTGCAAATAGAAGATACGAATGTCAAAACTTTAGCGACAATTAGAGGCTTTCAGAGCTGCCTTAATTAATACAAAGTTAAATATGTTATAAAATACCTGCTAAAATTTGGTAGTGAGGGAGCCACACACATTGGATAATTAAGAAGATTAGGATAACCCCGAGATAATCTCACTCTGGATTTAAAGGCAAAGATTTCGCTAACGTCAGGAAAAGCTTACCCATCCAGAAGACGAAAATAAAGATATCTTATTTGCCGTACGCAACACCTATGCAATAAAATCAGATCAACAACTTTTTTAAGTCGTAAAACTGATCATTAACCATTATTACTTGTTTCTCAACTAAAATTACAGAATATTGTTGGTTGTTTCTGTCAACTTGTTTAAGAGGCATTGCATAATGTTACACTTCAAAGAAAAGGATTTGGCGAATATTAAAGCTCAAACCACAAGGATCTAACTTTTATTACCTAACATATGGGCACTGAAGTTTGACTTTTAATTGTTGACCTAGCTAGTGTATGTCAAGAGCGGCCATTAACAAGTGACGGCTAAAGGTCACTGTTAAAAGCAGAGGAAATCAGAATTTGTTAAAAATCTGTGGCTAAATTGTTGTTGTTGTTCAATGTTGTTGTTGTTTGACATTTTTAAACTGTTCACTATTTTTTGTACGCTATGCAATAATGCAAAGAACTTTTTAAGTAGCTAAGCTTGAAATCTGCCCATCCCAAGTAATTACTGTTAACCTGATTTGAATATTAGCCAATTTATTGCATATATTGGTTTTAATTCAAAAATTTATACTGATTAAATTACTTCTTATAAGTTCTAGTTTAAAGCAACAATATTTAGTTTAATACGTTATACCAGATGCAGAGGTATCAGGTTATATGTGGATCGTTAATATTTCTTTTGCCAATAAATAAACTAATTTATATATAGAAATAATAATATAATATAAATAAAATTAAATTCATTTTAAAAGGGCAAAATTTACAACTGAAAGGATTGATTTCGTAGACAAGTAACGGTTACAAAATACATGTATATTTGACTTATATTTCACGCAGATGTTGATTCTAACACGAAAGATGTTTGAATTAAAACCGATTATTGGGATTTCTGAATGGTCAAAAGTTGTGGTTGGAATGTAATGATTCTGTAATTGAATAATAGACAAAATTCTGCATCTTTTATATAAAAGACCTTTACCTGATTCCTATATATGCCCCATAGAAGGATTCCCTAACTTACATGATGTAAATATACGACCCAAAAAGGTTTTTTCACCTATCATTCATGTCCTTGTCTGCACATGTCGGTAAAGAAAGTCATGATACAGGCATTAGAGAAACTTTACCTACCAAAATCTGTCTTGCACACAGAACACCTAAAAATCAATGTCTATATCCAAAGCTGTGTCTAAACTTTACTTCCACTTAATCTAAGGGCTTAGTGATCATAAGAACTCTCTTTTAATTGAGGCTTTGTTGACAAGCAGAGGAAAGATAAGAATGATAAATAGTACTTGTATTTACCATTGCAGTTTTTTCCACTCATGTTATATCAATATATTTACATAATGTCAACATACCCCGATATAATCTAAGCAGAGTGCACGGTGCTTTGTACATCGTCTCCAAGTTGTGGATGTTAAAAAACTCTAATCTTGTCGCAACGACCCGAGTGAAACGTAAATATTACTCAACAGCCTTTAATTCATTTTTGAAGTATAATTTATTTCGTGTTTGCCTCGGCACGTACAGGGAAAAATATATATACATGTATGCTTACTACACTTCTGGGAATCCCATTTGGATAGTGAATCACCAATATTAAGGCTTACACACGTATACAGCCATATTTCTTCTTTTATGTAAAGTTGATTTGTACTTTGTGGGTTTTTAAATTTATAGACGAAGAAACTTTGTTTTACAGATAAGGGATCATATTGATAGATGATATCAGACTCACTGGTATCATCCATTTTGTACGAGATCAATATTTCGATACCAGTAATTATGTGGTTTTAAAATCCAGTGGAACTGAACAAACTAACAAATCGTCCGACTATTTTACAAAATAAATCAACTTGAAATCGTGATGTAATCTTAATTTTGCTATTCTTCCGATCAGTCATGATATACAGTGTATATTCAATCAGTTTTTTCTGATATCTTGCAACAAAACCATTTGATTGATATGATTAAACTGGATTTCAAAAAATAAACATTTCAAAGTATCAATTCTGTGGGAAAATAAAAAAAAAATCCCAAAGGTACAGACAAAATCATATGGCAAATGAAAGAACAATTCATTTGGAAGTAAATGATTATACATTTTAATAGTCGGGCTCGGTAAATTGAGACCACGTGACCGACAATCCCACCGGGAGTTTGTAATCCGCTTTGCAAAGTGACATCCTATAATCTTATTTGGTCTGTTTACTACATCTTAAGTCCTGTACGCTTACATAAATATTGTTTGTAAGATTAACCCCTGTTTTGTCCAAACTGTGAAAAGCATATATTCTGTTTTGTGTTTTCAGAAGTCAATGGAGTTGGTGAGGAAAGAACAATGCAAATACGAAGACTAGTTACCCATGAGGAAACATAACAAAATAGACCACCATTAAGACGTTTGTACTTTATATTTTGAAGAGATAAAAAAGCTCAAGGTTACTCCAGAAACCTCACTCGGTGAATGAAAACACAGTTGTCTATATATGCCTTTTAAAAACTGTTTTGTCTATGGGTAGAAACCTAGTATGGATGTATTCAATTGCATCTTTTGAATAAGATGACAAAAACTGTATTTTATGAATATTAGAATGAAGGGTTTTATTTTTCATACAAACATCAAAGGGAGACAAAAAAGAAAAAGAGCGTACCTGATTGGTTTACAGCCATTCATGCTTGTTCAGCGATAACATAATACGAGGGTAGCAAATGACTGATTTATTCATGAGGTATTTTTTTAGCAGGTAAACAAATTTGAAAACCATAAGGAAATTGTATGTAAAATAATTTATAAAACATCAAAAGAGTATTAGTCAGAGGAAACAAATGGAGAGAGACACATGAAACAGATATGAAAATTTAATCGGGTGTAACTTTATTTTTATTATTTAATAGCGCACTTTTGGAAACATCATGAAAGAACATATGTGGGTGTCAGGGTCATAAAAAAGTAAAGTTTGACTTGACAAATCGATATTGTTTATCTAGTCATTGGAGCCATAGTAAACTTTTTCACAGGCTAAACAGTATTTACAAGAAGAAAATATATCTATTGCCAATGGACATACAGTAGAATATAAAACCCCTTTTTTGTTTGTTCTTATTAGTGCTTCTTTGCTTTCTAGTTGCAATTCTACGAATAATACATGTACCAAGGTTAGACTTGGAATATCTTGCCCCCGCCCCTCTACCTTCCTCTGATCATATTTTTGTCTTTAGATATCGTTTAGATCTTTACATTTTTTAGAATACTATAAAAGATGGTTATATCAAGTTAGATGTTCGGATGTGAAGAAAGGGTAACTTGCACAGAGAAAAACATCACATTTCCTCTTGCAATATCAGAAAGTCTTACAAGAGAAAGATACTTAGTAGGTCTTTGGTGATAACTGCATGGTAAGTTTCCAGTCTCAAGCCATATGTTTAGGTAATACTGAGTACCTTTTTTGATTTGAAGAGCACTTTTATAAAAAATACTTTTTTTAAACATACATTTATATGTACATGTACGTGTATATATATGTACATGTACATATAAATAAGTAATGACTATTTACTTGCTAAGTAAAGAAGTAAAGGAAACCTCTAAAAAAAAAATAACATCGAGCAGTTATTGTCAACTTGAAAAATAGAAAAAAACATCACAAATAGATACAGGATTAAAATTTTGTAAATGCAAACAAAATCTTTAAAACAGATATATTCACAACAAAAGCACATTATATAATTGAAAATAGATTCTTGTGCAATGCACGAATATCCTATTTTACCCAAAACCTTGGAACAGATTATGTAAAATACTACTAGTACATATACATGGTATGAAGATAAAGCATATATATCTATTAGAAATAACAGCTTGAAGTTAAAGTAAAAAAAAAAACTTAAGATGTTAAAGTTAGAGAATCTCAATTGCCTACATTTCGATCAATAAATCCACCTTTCCTTACCTTTTATCTCTTACTCATTAGGAACCCTGTTTAAACACAAAATTCATTCTCTTCCTGAATATTTCTCCACAGATCGCAGAAAATGTCTTATTTTTCACCAACAGTACTTTCTTAAACAAAGCTGAACTAAATCTTTTCTCATGAAACTCTAGCCTGATTATCGCTTATTAGCATTCGGTCCCATTGAACGGGCACAGACGGGTATAAAAGGGCTCCCCCAACCGTGACCAGAGCTGTCAATGGGGCTCTGCCAATACACCTAGCCCCAATCCCGAAGGTTGACGAGTGTATGTAATAATTATCGCACCTGCGGGTTTGAAATGCGAGAAAACTTTAATTAAAGGTTCATTAATTAGATATAACCAAACTGTGGGAAGTAGATACAATGAAAAATGCAGTGATGCGCGTTTGGATTCTTTATAATGTGAATTATTTCTTCACAAAGCAGTTGAGTTTAAATAATGAACTTGGCATTGTAATTTCCGTCGTTCACTTGAGTTTCATTAAGCCGATTAAAAGTTTATTTGATTTGCAAAGCGACCGAAAATTTAGTTCTTTTTTCTTCTCAGAATAGAATCTGACGGCAGAAATACTTGAGTAGGCATAACCCTTTAGGAGTAGGAAACTTTTAATATTACAAAGCACACATTGAAAATTCACCGGGTACCTTTTTGTGGTTGCAGTATTTGTTCATAACGTTAAAGTGACAGATTTTTGACGACTCTTGCCAAAAGACATACACGTTCTGCTTTTCTTGTCCCCGTGTATTTACTTTTGTGGGTTGCCCTATAACTACCCGCCTTCAGCGACACTTGACAAACACCGGTGGTCGATTTATCATCTCGGATTATGATTCAATGTTGAGAACGGAAAGACTTTATAACATTTATATAGTAGGTCTTTTGTCGGGGGATTAAGTATTCTATTTACAATAAAATTCACTTGTATCCAGGCCTTGTCAGCATTCAGAGCGATAAGGCATCTTGCTTCTTAAACTCTCAGGCCAATTAAAACACTCTTTTATGTTGTTTGGAAACAGTCTAGGGACAAATAGGAAAACGTAAACAGTGTGGAAGATAATCCCGTTATTGAAAACTCGCTTAGTTCTTGTCATTTTCTCTTTTTGAATCAATCTCTTCTATAAATAAACCTATGGCTGTACCTTTTACTTAGGTCAGATGCCCCTCTTTATACCAGCTGTTGTCAACACGCACCTGCCAAGTACAGAGAAATTCGCTATAACTCTATCGGTTGCATATGCCTATCATTTTGTTTTGGTAATTAATTAAAGACTATATCAATTGCTATAACTCTATCTGTTGCATTCTTTTCTTACCATTACTAGTAAGAAATCTATGATGAGTCCATAAATAGAAGCCATCATATTATTGTTAAAGACAAGACTTTTGTGTACCAGTCGAACAAAACGAAAATAGCTCCTTGTCATCCAAAGGCAGAGTACACATGGAGCCGTACCTAGAAGTGTAACCATTTATCAATTTTAATGGGATAGTTTGGGTTATATAATGACCAAGAAGCTTTCATTAATGCTGTCCAATACCATCCAGTAATACAAATCGTATAATTGGTGTAAGTACATGTCAGTTTTGATCAACCATGTGGTTTTGTGGTATATAGTTGACGTTTTTTTTTCGTACAAACAATGTATATATACAACTAGACAGTTGGAATCACATACACATATATAGCAGAACTTACTATTACGCTAAAGTTAACTTATATGGAACATTAAATTAGTATTTTTCAATTGGCATTTTATGTGACTATTTTAAAATATCATCTTACAATACAGAAACAAACGATGTGTATAACATTTGGGAAATACATTGATATCAAACTAGATGCTGTCATACAAACCATAACATTAATACTTGCACGCAAGTGTCTGCCTCTAAATGTATACACTTTTTTGTATCTGGGAATCACAGAAGCAATACATGTTGGTCATTCTTCACTTTACATAAAATATGTATCTACATACATGTATATCAAAACGTAAATGAGTGTAAATGCACAGTTTAGCACATGACCTTGAGCCTCATATCTAAGTAATTCTAATAATAACTTCATTACCGTCTCAAACAGAGATTGCAATGAAGTAACCGCTGGTTAAAATGATTTATGTGTTTCAGAAAAGTTTTTTGTACAGAGAAAAAAATGGTCCAAACTGGAACTAATAGCATCATTTTCCGACCCTCATTTGACCCAATGATGAAAATGAAAATTCCGAAACCTTATTCACATCTGCAGCGCCCCCATTCATCTTGTAAAAGATGAATTGGCTACTGCATAAAATGTAAGAGGAGTTGTGGGAAGACCAAAAAAAGGAAGAGTTTTCCTTTTAAAAAAAATCCTAGTTCCAAAAGAATTTCTCCCAAATTTACGAACAGTAGCCTTTTTAAGATTTGAGGTGTCTTGCAGAAGTGCCAACGGGTTTTGGAATTTTCAGTTTCCTCCAAGTGGACAGATGGAGATTGATAAACAACATCTTCATTTTACAAAAACAGTCCACTTTTAGGTTCAATGTGAAAATGAAAATTCCAAAATCTTATTTAATACATACTTTTAGTCGCCCGCTTGAGTTGTCAGAATGTTTGCTCTACATTGCGAAGGAAGGAGTTTATCCTTACGTCGCGGGTTCAAATCCAACTGAGGGACTTGGGAAACCAATTGTCGTATGAGACCATATAAACCGAGGTCCAATGTCGCATTAGGTACTGGCACGATAAATATCTCTCAACACCCCTGAGAACCTACTTTAGTATTATGCATCTAAATTTTGCACCCCTCCATCGGCAAGTAGTGGAATCTCAATGAGTAAAAAATTTCAAAAGGGATGTGAAAGAAAGAAACAAACAACTAATAACAAATACATCTACAAAAACTGTCAATCATCTTGCAAAAGATATGAGATGGTAACGATAAAATGTAAAAAGAGTCCAGAAAACCACGTTTTCGTAAAATAAAAAGAAATGTTTTTCAACCCTCATTTGAGCCATAGGGCGAAAAATCGAAATTCAAAAACTTAACTGTACATCTACAGAACACCCAATTCACCTAGCAAAAGTTTGAATCCTTAATTAAATATACAGATCATGAATGAGATAAGTCTGCACTAATTGTTAATCTAAAGTTACCTTTTGGATTCGTATTAGAGTCCAAGGCGTCAAAACTTTTCCTACAGTTTCCTTTTCCTAGAGCCACTAGCAAATCTTGTATAAGTTCCTCGGCATTCACCAAAAATGTTTATCTTGTACGGGGTAGAAACATAGAAAGGGAACAACCGGGGAATTTTATCTCAAGTCTCAGGTAAATATTCCGTGTGTTATCACCAGGGACTGCAATATCCTTATATTAAAAGGTAAGTTTATAACAGAAACCGGACAGACGAACTAATAAATATGTCTGCCGGTGACAAAACAATCATTGCAGGCTCATTAAAAGGTTCATGTGACGATCGTCATCTAACGCGTCCGAGATGAAAAATAATGGACACAAAAACAGCATGTTTATTGCCGATATAGTACAGCAAATACTTAAACTAAAGTCCGGTCAATATTTATATTGATGTGGTTTACCGTTAATAAAATACAATGATAGGTCTTAAATAAATATTTATTTGCAATCATTGAATAAAGATACGCTGTTATAATAACTTTGATTGTACATTTAATATACAGACTGTGTTCCACAGAAACATTACCAAATAAAACAGAAAATTGTCTTATTTTTATTTTCAACAGGCAAGTGTTCAAGATTTCTGGAGTATTTCACCAATATACACTGTACTAGAAAAATGTGCTCACTTTATATAAGTAACCAGGTAGATATACACGTGTATTTCAATTTGGAGAAATTTGGCACTTGATTCTGTTTCGAAATGATTTATTTACCCTCGCATTCATATAAAACAGAGCATTTTTATTTTATAAAACTCCATGGAAGGAAAGAAAATCTCGAGTTTTGTTGCATTTTTGATGTTTTTTAAACTGAGTAAGAGTTAAAATATTACTTTCGATATTTTCTTCCACTCTGAAAACTATGTCTTTCAAATATCCTTTGTATAAATTTTACAAATTGTTGTTTAGAATGTTATAAACCAAGAAAAATGATATCATTTTTCAAATATGAATTTCATTCATTAGCATTCTTTCAAAGATTTATAAAATGTAATTGATCAGAAATCAAGGTGCTTTTAAATAAATGTACAAAAAGAACTTTGAAACTCTTTTTCCAAATTATTCAGTTTTCGTAGCAATCCACGAAGTGTGAAAAGTATGTAATTGTGGCTGAAAAAATGGTCCAAAATGATCAATGACTAATAAATAAATTAATCATGAATATATCCATTAACTAAATAACAATCTTACGGTCCGTGTACCTCATATTATTGAATGGGGTATAAAACCCAGTGAAAGTACAACTTTCTACAGAATTAATTCTAAAGCAAAAGCTACACCTCGTCACCATGAGAATCTCTGCTGTTTTCCTGCTTGTAATTTCAATCTATTGTAAGTATGACATTTATCAATTTTGTTACTCTAAAAAGCCTTTTCATATATTTAATTATGCACGTATGTCCCATCATGAAAGATGTTTAGATTTAGAAAAACCGTGAAAGGCATGATTAACTTTTCTTTTAAAAAATTTTTTAAATCAGAACTCAATATTTACTGCCAACGATGGGCAGGTTTCCTCTTCAGTCGAGGTTTCTGAATCAGTCTGCATCAGATAGATTTGCTTAGTTACTGTTGACTCTAAAGTTCTTGTATTGGAACATTTGGAGTGTTTGTCTTAAAATACATTTCCGCTAACAAATCACATTCTTATACTACTGTGTACCAAATGTATTCTCATAAAAAAAAATATCTTTGTCATACTCAAGTCAATTTCATATGGTGAAATATTTAAACCTCTGGACATACAAGGAAATATACATATACCTCTTTTAAAAAAGCTCTCTACAATGTACGAGAATAGAAGCTCCCTGAACTATTTTTTATATCAAGGCTATCAACATAGTAAGTACGAGGGGTGATCAAAAAGTTCGCAAACTAATTGAATAACTTCCATACAAGAAACAATGTTTGGTTTAAATGTTGATTATATTTTAAACTAATCCTCCCCGATTTTAATGCACATCAACCACCGTTCTGCGCATGCGCTAATCACGTGATATTGGCGGTCACGTGACCCCCTCCGTAGCGTTCTGTCACAAAAGTTGAAAGATTTTTATGAGTTTTATATTTCTTTCCATGTGAGTTAATTTTTATGACAAGAACAGTTCATTTGTCAGAAATGGTCATATCTCGGCAACAGAATGGGTGGATAATAATATCCTTTCCAAAAAATAAGCATGGCGACCATTAAATCACAAATCTTCTGTCTCAGGAGAGACCTTTAATAAAGGTGGATAGAGAATGGGTGCATCCTTTTTATCATATCTAATATGTTTAAAATCTAAAGTAAACGATATCTTAGGTATTTAATACTTATATCATTGTTCAAATATTCAACTATTTTTCAAAGTGCTAATTGGAGGTCTTTGATAGCAAATTGCTTAATTAAAAATGCATATCTTTTCAAACTTGCTTTCACTGGGTAAGATGACAAGTGTCATTTTTAACCATCAGCCTTCCTTCACTAAAACGATAAATCCAATCATTAATTGAATTTATAGGAACTCATTTATCTCAATAAACTGTGTAAAAATTATTATATGATACTGTAGAGGGATTTCTAAGATATACAATAAATTGTACAGACGTTTGTTGAACGAGTTCGACAGAGACAACCATTTTTCGTCACAAGTGACCTAAATAGTGACGTCATTTTCACATTGTGACGTCACAAACGAGAAGAAAAACTTTATTCAGCATATGCTATTTATAGAACTTGTGTATGACTATGTGTGTACCGAATTTCATTCTAATCTGAATTGTGGTTTTGTAGATATAGAGATAGTTTGCGAACTTTTTGATCACCCCTCGTATAGTAATCAGTATGTTTTATACAGTTGTTCAGAGCTTTGAAGATGAAAAGGAAAAATGCAGCGCCCGCTACCCGAGCATGAAAGGAAAATGTCCGAAGGAACCGTGTGCCATGACAACATGTGATGAGGCCGGGGCCGTCTGCAAGTGAGTACAATAAAGTTTTATATAACTTGTTATCATAGAAAGTAATGTTTTAAAAATTCCTTCTGTCTCGGCTTTGGAAAAAATATCTTCTTTCTCAAATTACAATGTAATTATACAAAGTAAGTTTGAAGAAATTCTTCCGCTTTCATTGGTTTTTCATTTTATTCATATCTCGAAAACAAAATCGAGAATTTATAAGGTTCTTGTCCGGATCATTTTGCTGGATTATGCTTGCATCCACTATTTTTTTTCAAACAAAATATTAACTGCTGTTAAGGAGAATCTTCATATCAGATGCATTATTCTTCAGCATACTATAGGAGTGATGTAAATCAGATGCGGATCCTCATAAGCCCTAAAAAACTTTTAGAAAAACCAAAATCACCAAATTATTACAAGTCATCTAAACGTACATCTCTTCTACACAAAACTACACGAAGGCCGGGCCTTCAACTCGACACTCAGATACTTGTACATGAATATCGAAGACGTTTTATCAATCAAAACCTATTGTCGTTTAAATCGTCGACTCGACATATCCTAGTGAACTTAGAATAAAAGACACAACAGAGTTTGCCATACATCCTTCAAATTTTGATGTTATAGACAACAAAGGTCAACTAAGAACTAAATTGTATTACTAAATTTTGACTTCAAAGAATTTCTTCTTCTTGAACAATGCATAGAGATCTCGTGCACGACGGAATTGACCCATTATAAGAGGATGCTTACCCCTCCAAGGCACCTGATGCCAATTCTGAAATGTCCAGGGGTCCTTGTTTGTGTCCCTCAAAGATTTGTATTTTTAAGTTTTTTCATAAGATCGATCAGTCTTTATTATCTCTACACTTTTTCATTATCACGTACTCACTGAGTGTTAAGGTGATCATAAATTTAGGACTACATGTATATGATTACATGTACATGTAGTAAATTTAAAAAAAAGCAAACTGTTTTGTCATTTTAATTGTATCTAGAAACAATTACTGCGGTGGATGCAATGCAAAGTGGTACACCAACGGAGAAATCTCGGAGAAGTGCTCCGTATTTTTCTTGGAGAAAAATCAGTAGGCAAAATAAGAAGGTAACATTATTCTTATTGAAACATGTTACCCACGCACTGTATACCATAAAGAGAGCTGGAATTTGTGACCGCAAATCCGAAAAACAAAACAAAAAATCGATAAAGATTAATCAAAATAATAAAAATGGGAAAGACATCAAAAGAAGATTATATCTCTATACATGTATACATTTTAATTTATGGTGTAATCGAATACTTTTTTACCGTGTATAAACAGTTTAGCAGGACAATTATTAAAAACTTTTATTCGTCTATTCTAGATAAGAAAAGAAATGGAGATAAACTTATGAATAAAACACTATGTTTTCTTTGTAGTACGAGCATTAACAGATTCTCCAAGACCCGCGTCATGGTCTGTGGAGGAGCAGTTCTTTTAGAAGGAATTTCATTAAAATAAACAATCATGATTTTGTCTGAGTTCTGTATTTCTTTTATGCAATGACGTAAGTTTTGTTAAAGTATTTAGTTAGGTTGTTTTGTTTCTCTGCTTATATAACCATCATTAAAATAATGTTCCTTTCTTTAAAAATTAACAACGAGGAATACCAATTGGTTATTACTTTTGATTTTATTAACTAAATATATCTATTGTCAATGAAATAAATTAGCTGTTAGGGAGTAAGAAGGAAAACCCCTGTTGGTAATTGAGACACATTTACATGTACTTGACTATGATGAAGTAGGATGAATTTCTAGATTGCTGGTAGCTTTTAACACCATGCTTGTCATTTATATCATTGCGTGCATTAAAGGCATTTTAATGCAATTGGTTAAGAGATTATTTTTTTCTAATTTAAATGGACACAAATTGCTTTTAGAAAAAAGTATAATACGCAAAGTTGTCCTTAGAGCTTTGATTTTAATGCAACAAAAATGAAATGATTCTATTCTTTTTACGACCTTCAAAACACATAACCAGTGTTTAATGTATGTATCACTTGTAATTATATCATAATTTTTTCTTTACCAAAAAAAAAGTTTATATAGTGACATGCAGTTGGAAACAATTAAAAAAGATGTTACATATCATACGAGGACTGTTAAATAAATAATGTCCTGAGCTTTTTGACATACAACATAGAAATGATCTGACATACGTCATTATCTCATTAAATCTTGAATGAATTGATAACAATTTATGTGACCCTTTTCATCTCATATTTTCATTGTGAAAAGCTGGAAAACAAGGGCTATTCGAGACACTGCATTAAAAATAAATGTTAAAGCATCAGTTAACTAGAGTTAAATTAAACGCTTCAATAAAGTTGTTGTAAAACTAGTTCAGAATCCTTAAGAAATTTTAACTCAAATATGTTAAATTTAAAGCAACTAATTTCTGTTTTATAGACACATACGCATGTGGATTTCAATTAACAAAAATGGTATAATGGGCATAAAAATTGGGTACCGTTCTTGGAGACAAGGACGTACAACAACCAATGTACTGTTTGTCAAAATTAAACAAATTATCACTGAGAATGTTTGATTGACTTATAGATACATAGCAAATTTCATAGGCATCATTTTGGGAGTAGTTCTCATTGTTTTAAAGAAACATTTGATAGTAAAAACGCTTAATACTCAATTGTTTTGAAAATGAGTGAAAACGACAGTCTGTAAGAATATCGAAACAATTATTTAAAAAAAATCAAAAATTATACTTATCCACGTTTGTCTGAAATTTAAACAGATAATGAAACTTGAATCTATTGCTTTAAACCCTCAAAACATATTTACAATAAATTGTGGCCTGAGAAGAGCAAAGAATTGCAAGAGCACAAAAATAATTCTTTATGCTATTTTTCTTAAATATTAGTGGACTTGTTGTTCAAATTCTTATTCGAGGAGACAGTTTAATCTAGAAAGCAAATTTTTAATAAAATTTCGAAAGGTTTTTGAAAGGAATTAACTAGAATCAGGAATCTGTTACATCAAATTTTTTCAGGACAGCGTCCAAACCCATAGGCCATGTTGAGTAAAGGAGCTTTGGGGATAAACAGAAAGTTAATGTTTTGTCACACCAACAAAACTAGCCATATCTTTCAATATTTGACTTGTTCCATATCCGAAACTTGAAAAAAACAACCTTACAAAGAGAAGAAACAAGTCCAGAAAACGATATAGGATCTGCCATATTCCAGTATACGAAGGGCCGTACTGAAAAATAATAAGAAATTAGAGAAAAGTGTTTCGGACATGTGTTTTAATTAAAAAAGAAGATTTAAGTGAAATATTAAAGACTTAATCATTAAAGAGTTTTTTTTCTTTCCGTGCACCAAGGACATTATTTATTAAACAGCCATCGTACAATGTTAAACCTGAAAAACAACATATTAAAAATAATAATAATCATTACTTCGAGAAAATATGAAAAAGAAAAAAATGATAACCAAATGAGTTTGCAATTTTTTAGGATAAAGTGATACAGTAAAGCAGTGAAGTAGAATAGAAGATTGATCTCGCCGCATGTACGTGTTAGAGTTAAAATGTACTTACAGTATATCTTAATAACTGAAAAGTGAAGACAGCATACTTGGAATAAATTAATTTCTTCACACAATTATAAATTATGAGGAAAAATGTAATATACTAGTAATCGGGTGACCATTCAAGGCATATTGGCATCTTGTAAATAAACTTCGTTTTTGTTTTATTCAAACCCCTAGGTCCCTGGGTGAAATTGAAAATTCCAAAACCTTACTGCGCATTTACAGGACACCAACAATCATATTCCAAAAGTAACTATTGCTTTTAGGTGATCATGGAATAATAAAATGTTGTTTTCAAAACGAATTGAAATGAACATTTAAAAACCTTGTTGCATATCTACAGAATACAAATCATACCCCAGAAAGATAACCGGCAACCGCTGAAATGAAAATAAAAAGAGCTTGAAGAAGATAGTGTAAGAAAGGGACGGACTGGAATATCAACAATATACATATATAGGAATGTGTTTTAGGAAATCCATAGGCATAATTTAATTGTGTTATCTTTTAAAACAGTAAACTCAGTATTTTTGTTATTGAATCTTTTTGAGACCGATTTTTAAAACCCGGTTCACTTGAGTATATGGCGAGCAATAAAACAGTAAAAATTCATTTTGCTTTTCCGTCCAATTTATCTTCTTCTTTCTCAGAGTCAATTTCTTGTCTTAAAAAAGATTTTTAAAAAACCAACAAACAACCCGATTCTTATAAAATTAGCATTTTACGCAGTAGCCATGCAAATTATATTTTAGAATATGAAAAGTTTTTTTGGCTCACCTGAGCCGAAGGCCCAAGTGAGCTTTTCTGATCAAAATTTGTCCATTGTCGGTCGTAGTTGGAGTTGTCGTAAACTCTTCTTCTCAAGAACCAGTGGTCGATTATAATACATCTTGCCACAGAGTACTAGTATCCTTGGGTAAAGGGAATTCAAGTTAATTCAAATGAAGGGCCTTGTCCCCTTGCAAAGGGAGATAATTATGAATTATTGAAAAACTAATGACATTTTTAAAAAATCTTCTCAAGAATCACAGGGCCAAGAAAGATGAAACTCATGTGGAAGATTCAAGTTTGTTCAAAGCATGACGTCTGGGGTAGGATGGGACCGCAATGGACGGTCAACGTTTTGCATAAAATGAAACATATGGAGATAACGAACAGTATTCAAGATCAAAAGTCGATAAAACAATAGAAATACAAACAATGCAATTGTATCGACCATAGAACTTACGAAATGATTACTTAAAACGATACTGCTGATATTCTTGTTTCATCAACATGTTTGTCAAAAACTACCTCCTTTTAGATATTTTTCATACGTAGAGCATGCTCTTGCGTATCGAATTAACTGAGATACATAAACACCGTTTGCAGGTGATGTATATTGCTGCATAAGAAGTCATCACGTTTATCATAGAGTTCGGTTGTTAGATTACCATTATCATAGAGTTCGGTTGTTAGATAACCATTAACGTCTTTTTCAAGTAAAATATCCAAATATGAAATGAATGTATCAGACTTAATAATATCTTTTATCTTAAGCTCACCAGGATATATCGTATCGACATAAGAATGGGAATTACAATTTCGTCGATATATCTATATGTCTGAGTTGAAGGCCACAGCAAGTGTTTTCTTCTTTTCACGCATAGGATTTTGCACAAATTTTGCTTCATATGAATACATAAATAGTCTGCTAATAACGGGGTGCTATTGGTACCTATGGGAATTCCATTCGATTGTTGGAAGATCTGGTCTCCAAAAACTACATAAATATTGTCAATCAGAAACTCAATCATCTGTTTGATGTTGATTTCAGAGTACTTGTGTGTACAATCAGAATGTTTTTTAATAAAATAATTTTGCTAATGATCAATGACAAGGTAAGAAAATTTACGAGTTCCATTTTTATTGATAAATCTGCTGCTAATGATATCAAAAAGCCTGGACTATAATTTATCGTGGTGAATGGTTGCATATAAAGTTGACAAGTCGTAAGTTTTTAAGCTATTAATTTTGGTAAAATCTCGTGATTTCAAATTTTCCAAAAGTTCCTTGGAATTTTTAAGTATCCTCATCTCATTTATACGAAAGCCCATTTAGGACCAATCGAAAAATATTTTTGAATCCGATATAAAGAATTGTCGAATTTGTTGTAACGAATTTAATTCGTTATAACAATTTCTTTGAATTCGTTATAATGAATTTATCTGTCATAAATAATTTGTTGATTTCGTTATATTCCCAAACTTGTTATAACGAATTCTATTCGTTTAAACAAATTCCATAATTTGTTATAACGAATTAAATTTGTTAAAACGAATTCGACAAATCGTTATATCAAATTCATATACTAGTATATTCTTCTATAGGCCCTGGTAATTTAATTTGATTTAGAATTTGTTTAAACGAATTCAATTTGTTATAACAATCTTCAAAATTTGTTCAAACGAATTATTTGAAATAACAAATATTTGAATTCGTTTTAACGAATTTAATTCGTTATAAAAAAATAAAGAATTAATGATAATGAATTCAACAAATTTGTTGTAACAGATTAAAATCGTTATAAAAAATTCAAAAAAATTGTTATAATGAACTAAGTTCGTTATAACAAATTCGAGAATTCATTATATCATATTTCAAAAATATTTTTATAGGTCCTAAATAGGCTTCCGTAGATTTACACCACTTCTTGAATATATTGTTGCACAGTACTCTTACATATATGTGGTAGTTTAAAAAGCATTTTGGTTCTTTGGGATATTAATTCACAACTGATGTATGATTTTGAAGAATGTATGGGGAAAATCTTTTAAAATCTTCTTCTCAAAAACAGCAAAGCCTTAATTGGTTTTAATTATGTGAAAGCATTCTCAGGTGGTGTAAATTCAAGTTTGTTCAAATCATGATTCCCGGGGTTAGGGTGGGGTCATAATGGTCGATCAAATTTATAAATAGGAACATTTAGGAAAAAATCTTCAAATATTTTCTTCTCAAAGAGAAAAGCCATAATTAGTGATACATGTATTTTTATGGAAGCATCTGGTGTAGGTTCAAGTTATTTCAAATCAAGACCCCCGGGGTAGGATGGGGCTCAATGGATTATCAAAGTTTTACGTAAGAATGCATAGGAAATCTTTTTTTTAAAAAATCTTCTCAAGAACAGCAAATACATGATAAGTCATATTTATATGAAAGCATCCTCAGGTGGTGTAGATTCAAGTTTGTTCAAATCATGAACAGGGGGATAGGGTGGGGCGACAATGGTCGATCAAGGTTTTACATAGGAAAATAGGAAAATTGTTTTTCTCAAGAATAGCAAGGGTATGATTGGTCTTTTTTTTTATATCGAAGCATCCTCAGGCGGTGTATTCAAGATTGACCCTAGAGGAAAGATTGGGACCACAATGGTGGGTCAAAGTTTTTTGGTGATTTTCCTAGCCAGTGCTCAGGTGAGCGATATGACCCATGGGCCTCTTATTTTTCCCATCTGTAATTGTTCTGTAAATGTACAATGGAGTGTTTCCGATCTTTTATTTTCGTCAATAAAGGCATGAAGGAAAGTTAGTGACAAACACTAAGATGCAGGTGAGCTTTACTGTCTACCCGGCAGTTGTAACCTGAAATTCCAACGTGAATATAGTTTGAGAATTTAAGTTCAAACGGTAAAAACGTATACTTTTTTCTGATTAAACACAACATAATGAGCTTTTTTCTATTCTTTATTGTTATTAAATTTTGCCTCAGATTTTTCTTATTACTTCCCATCGTCATTGTACAAAATATTAAGAAGACTTTCACTTCATAACTTGAAACCTGATTTTTGACTTTTCAGGACATTGGTACTCGGTAAAACACGTGTCTGTTAAAATGGCTTAAACAGGAAAGAGAATTAATATGTGTTTCAATAATACTGAAAAATGAATACAAAACAAATCTAAAAGGTACAAAACGTTCATGCTTTGTTGGAATTAATCGAAGGAGCCTTTGTCAAAAACTGGACCGAGTTACTGCTCTTGATGCAATATAAAGAAATCTCTCTCAATGTGAAAAAGTATATAAAAAAAAAAATTTTTTTTTGAACGCGGAAGAATTTTCTTGTATGTTTTATGCCCTTTTTTTCTCATATTGAGTCACTATTTGCCGATGGGTTGCTTCAAATTTAGACTTGTACTCAATACTTAGGTCCTTTGAGCATTGAGGGAGCTTTTCCCTCACTACTTGCCGATGGGTTGCTTCAAATTTAGACTTGTACTCAACACTTAGGTCCTTTGAGCATTGAGGGAGCTTTTCCGAGTCATCATCTACTGCAACACGTGGCCTAAGTTTGTGCAATCTCATCATGAAGACTAGTATCCATGTCCCGCAGTGGGAATGGAACCCATGAAGAAAGGATCAACCCTTACTCTTCGACTCACGAACTAAGACTCAATTTTTCCTAATATCTCACTAGTAATTACAAATGCATGAAACCTGACACTGATCTATGAGAAAAATTCTTTTAAAGTACAATTTTAAGCGCTTGGAGAAATAGGAATTAATCCTGTGTGCCATGCACATTTTAACAGTTTGAGAGAGAAATTGTATTACAAAGAATTCTTTATTCCATTCTTCAACGAATTGAGGAAATGAGTAAAAAAGAAATTGAATTGATGGTTATAATGCACACCAAAATTGTTATAATTTGAAGACTATGATTAGTCCTCCAGAGTAATAATTAAAATAAACATTTTTGATTTAAACAAAAAAAAGTAACCTTCCTGAAAACATCAGGGTGGAAAACAGGTGCCATGAAATAGACTTTCTTTCTTTCGGGATGGGGAATGACTCTAGGGGAAAAGTTTGGTAATAGCTAGACATCCTCATAGAAAGAATAACTCTAGAGTGAAACTTCTGGGGGGAAGACACACTGTAAAGTTCGCCCGCGTAAGTAAAAGCGTTTACTCTAGAGTCGCGGAGTAAGGAGCTGATCCATTATGGTACGAGTTCAAATCCACTGCGGGTGGTAAATACCGGTACTTCGGATGAAACTGTATATACTTAGGTCCCTTGTTGCAGTAGGTGAAAAACGATACTTTCTGTTCAATGGCCCTAAGGTTTGGGAAGAAGTATACATTGCAGCCCCTACCGGCAAGTGGTCGCATCTTTACTTTGGAGAGGGACATTAAAGAACAAATAATCAACCAACCAAACATACTGTAGATGGAGGCTCTGCTCTACAACATAAGCCTCGGTTTAGGAATTTACCAGTTCCTTAAAACATGCCCTTTCGTATCGAATATTGATTGTAAGGCATTTGTACCATTTGCAAAGGATAATACTGGTATTTGATTTGATTGCTACAGGCACTTTGAGGAAAGAAAAATTGAAGTATGAAATAAAATTGATTTGTTGATTTGCCACCAAATTTTCTAGTCAAAAAACTCAAATGAGAAACAGAAGAAGTCAGACTAAATAGTGTCTTAGTTCGAACTTAGTGGAATATAAACCTGGTATCGAATCAACTATGAAGATACGGATTTGTATTTTTAAAGACTAACTTTTAAGATTGATCACTGTTCGTTATAGTTTCATTCAAATATCTTGACCATTCCATTTTGTTCATAAGAGTTAGGATTAAAAGGAATAACTACTAGTACTTTTATAAATACATTATGGAAGGGTCTTTTGTACATTGCACATAAATGATCAAGAAAGTTTTAATCATGTTAGCAAAGAAGCTATTAGCTCAGGTTGTTTATGTTATAATCTAATATCAGGATGTGAATACAGGTCCTTTGGATGGAATACAATTTAGAAGTCATGTGTCGTAGTAGATGCTGGTAAGAAAAGAGTCCTTACTGATTAATGACTATAAAAAGCCATTTAAAGGTTTACATTTGCAGCCCTCCAAAGGCAACTGGCGGCATCTCAAAATGGGTGAAAAATTCTCGGAAGGGACCTCCAGCAAACAAAAGACAAACAACCGTACTCAAAGAAAATTCATAAATGTTTTATGATAAAGACATAACGTTTAACATTAGGAACTGGTAATAAAATACGTAAATAAAAGGAAATGGAATTCATATCTATAAGAAAAGTGGGTGTTCACATAAGGGAACTGAAGATCCTTTTCATAAGAAAAGTGAGTGGTCGAATATGACGCACAATACCGGGTCTAAAGATACATTTTTTTCATACAACACCAGAAATAGACTAAAAGATTATATTTGATCGTCCACGCGTCTTTTACAGTACATGGAATAGAGAAGGTTCATTTTCCGTAGTGAGTGGCAGAATTAAGAACACAAGATTGAGTTAATGCTTAATTGTTGCTCTTTGCTTTTGCGTTGTGTGAGCACATTGGATATGTAAGAAAATACTGTTTGACTTCATGAATGTTTTTTCCATCACTAATGCTGCATATTCAGCAAATTATGAAAAATATTTGCCCTTACACATTAGGTCACTGTAACTAATCTATATTTAGAACATTTTAATTGGACTGGAAATTAAGTACCTTCATAAGGGAAAATTGAGTTCATTTCCATAAGTGGGTGCTCACATCCGAAGACTAAAGATCTTTTTCATTAGAAAAATGAGTGGTCACAATGACATGATAAAATCGAATGTGAAATAAATCCGACGCACAATATCGAGTCTAAAGATACATTTATTTATACAACACCAGAAATAGATTAAAAGACTATATCTGATCCTTCGCGTGTCGTTTGCAGTATGTGGCATAAGAAGTGTTCATCTTTCTAAGTGATGAAAATTCTATAGGTGACACAATTTACACCAAAAGATTATGTTCATAGTTCATTGCTGCACTTTGCTTTCGCGTTATGTTATTTTCACAAGGGATATGTAAAAATACTGCTTTGACTTCATGAATGCTCGTTCCATCAATAATACATTTACTATATGTCATGGAAAATGTTTAGCCCTGTGTCACTTTAGGTCACAGTAACTAGCCCATATTTAGAACAATTCATTGGATTCATACCAAAAATAAATTGTCCTGTTCTCATAAATCGAATATATTTTTGGTCATGAAGAATCTGTGTTATATTATCTTCAGAAAAGCCGAAATAGTTTTTAAATGTGGAATTCTTTGGATTCCTAAATGCATTATATTTTATAAAAGGTAAAATTGCTTCAAAAATTTTTCTTAGAAATTTTTCATCAGAAGAAGCTAGAATCAGTTACTTAGTAATCGAGGTTATGTTTCCTATCGTTACTAGCAGGGATAAAGTAAGAAGATGGGTTTAACTACAAGACAGTTATATATGTAGATAGTGTATCAGCACTTATTGGAGCTTTCATGGCTCAATTTACGAGATTTTTATATACATTACTTTGATAAAACGAATGGTATTTATTGTATTTACTTGCATATGATCCGGTGTGTCGACGATACTTCCCTTATAAGTCGATAAAATCTGTAATTTACACAAAAAAAACGAGAAATCCTATGATATAAATTATTTTGCATACATCCTGTTTCTTAGAAAAATGTCTGAAATGCCTCTCAGAAAAGTATTAGTATAGAATACAATTTGGACCTTCTTTCAAACATGGTTCTATGATTACATGCGCTTTGTCAAAAAAGCAAGGCATTGAGAGAAATAGATTTTAATTCAAATCTGTAAAATACCTTATCACTTATTTTTCTTTTGGTAGAGACATGAACGCACTGCAATTCTGTATGTGATATTTCGCGTAAAATTTGATTCCAAGTATAAAACACACGGAATAGGCGATTGTTTTTATTATCCATCAGAATTTATAAGTGAAATTCTAAACGTTAAGCTTTTACAGAGAGGTGAATTAAATTAATAATAAACCTTATTATATAAAAAAGTCATTGTTTGTCAAAAATCTAATTGTATTGAGTTTGTTGAACATTTACAGAGAGGTCTTCAAGATTTCTGTGTCATTTGTTCTGTTTTGCAGCATCTATATTTTAGCATTTCTGTCTGACACTCAGTGGCTTTCGGAACTGGGGTAGATGTGAAAGAATTCTTCAAACATATGCTACATGTAAAAGTCGTATAATGTGCTTGTTTAGCAAGTTTTTTCATATACATATATATTTTATTCATGAATATAAAAGTAGTACTTATATTCTACTGATATATATTTCATAAATCTGTAATGAGAATAAGAAATAAATAAGCATTTTCAATGGCATCTTATCAAAAATGCTTTTACAGACCATTAGTAGGAATATTTGCATGCAGTGATGTTCCAAAGAAAAATATACCATACATAATCATTGTATTGTTTTCGTCGACACGGAATCGATGTTTATGATACTGTATATAGTTTATTAACTTTTAAGAGACACACAAGACAATGTTACATTATAAATAAGCAAATGTTTAAATGTTATTAATGTTTATGATACTGTATATATAATATTAATTTTTTTGGATTCATTTACCAACATTCTGAATTGGTTTTGCTCCAGTAATAATCATATATTCTTATATTTTGCTTAACTAGAAAAAAAAAATCGGAAAGAAGCTTGACTAAAAATCGACTCAAACCACAATTTTTATTTGCCTCTGTAGATTTAATATTTTTAGTCAAAACTAGTCATATCTGGAAGACAACTAGTCTACGCTGTTATTTTATGTTACATTTATTATTTTGAAAGCCACAATACTGTTTAAAGCAATACTTATTTTCTTCCATGTATATAGAAGGTGCAATATACTTTAGAAAAGATGTAGATTCCATATGTTCCATTTTGTCTGACATTGAATTTTTTGTAAATGATTGTTTTTTGACATTTGATTCAACTTTATTTTGCAGTGTTGTATGGGGGAAAAAACCTTTCAAACAATACATTTTTAATTGGTTTGAAATCGAACACGGGCTGGAAAAACAACACCTGCTGGTTGAAGCTTATGAAAACAGCTTTCGCTGATGGTTGTAAAAATCATCTGCTACTTGAATATTGTATGATTAAAATCTGCGACAAATGTCAACTGTATTAAACGTACCTCATATTTTATGTCTAGAAAATTGTTTTTAAAAAAAAATACATTGTATGGCTGCAAATAAATTTCTAAGATGAAAAATATTTTTTATGCGTGTCTAAAAGACTCGTACATGTAGTAGAACTTATCTTTACTGGTTTGTACTTTTGAAAACAAAGGAGAAATCATTTATCGTGATCATAATGAAATATATGGAGATAACGAACAGTAGTCATGCTCAAAAGTCCATGAAACATTACAAAATAGAAACGAAGCAAACACGGACCTCCATGGGATTAGGTGACATGGAGGAATGAGCCTACCCTGCAATCCGGTCACACCCGCCTTCCTTGTCATGATCGAGAAATAACGGGAAAATCCGTGAACAACTAAATGTGTAAATAAATGCCTAACAATCAGCATTTGACTTAATGAAAATTTTATTTGCTGACAAGGTCTTTTTGAAAATTTATATTTGAAAATCATGTTTCTGGGTTTGTTTTTTTTTAAATTGCACATGTTTTACCAAATTCAAATACAAACCATAGAAAGAATGATATTTTGATAATATTTCACAAATTATTAATTTCTTAGAAATATCATTCATTAAAATTTTAAACAGGTAAAGATAATTTTAGTCCCCATTCTTGCTTTTAAATTCTGTCCAAACCACAGGAGTAGCAAAGACTTCCGTACAGTTCATTAGATGAAATTAATTAAAGACAAAAAACATCATTAACCTTAAGATGCTTTTATAAAAATCTGTAAATCAAGATTTATTAAAGTCGGACTGCTTCTACACGAAGGAGGGGTATCATCTTATAGAAATTCTTTTAGTTACAGTGTAAGTGCTTCATCAAAATAAAAAAAATATTTATATATGAATGTATATATGTACTAGTATTTTAATATTGTCAACATGTATTTTTAACAGGATCAAAACTTGAGGAAGAGTAATAGTTTTAAATTATTGATTACAGATAAATGACATAAAGACTAAATACAAATACTTTTCCATGACACACACATTTTGGGTCCTGGAAAAGTTCAGCTAAAATTGGTTTTAAAAAAAACCATATTTGATTTGAACAAATGATTACTTTGGAATCATTAAAATTCAGGGAGGCCACTTTGCGTGGATTGCTTTTTAACAAGTTTGTTAGGACGTAATTTTCTCTTTTACAGACGGAACTATAAAATACAGTGTATCGTAACCTCAATTTGTTAATTCGTAGAGAATATTCATTCAAGAAATGAGAAGTCACAACGAATTTTACAAAACCTGAGACACCACAAAATCTAATGATTCTTCTGTAATAAAGAACAAACTTTGAGGCTATTAATGCATGATTTATCTAATTCTCATTTTTGCCAAAACTAATTTGTCATACATGTTTACATTTTAAACTTTTCAGTTTTTCTTTCGTAAGTTCGGACAAATTTGTAGAATTATTATTGGCTAAAACAGATCACATTACATTCTGAAATTTTCTTACCAGGGTGTACTATAAAAAGAAAAACAGTTTTATAGTTTTATGTGTACTTTAAATGAATAAACTTATGACGTTCAATGATATTTTGGTTTATCTATTTTTTTTAAAAGTCTATAGAATGTTTCATCTACCCGAACAATGAAATATGGAGAAATTAACAGTTTTTAAACTCAAAAGCCCATTCAAAAAGCACAAATTTAGACTAAGAAGAGCAAACACAGCAAAGGTGATTCAGGTGTTATGAAAAAATGAGCATCCCCTGCCAACCGCGGTCATACCCGCCTTGTGCTCCTTGTTATCTGGAACTGGAATAACGGAAAAATCCATAGACAATTCAGTGTATAAATAATGGCCTAATAATTCGTGCGAAAAACGCCCATCAGCATTTGACTCGATGAAAGAGTATTGCTGACAGAGTTCTCCTATCGAACATAGACTTTGTGGTATGGTGACTTTAAACGAGACTTTTGATATTCTTTTTCTACAGCTTTTTTGTAGAAAACTTATTTAGTTTTAGAAATTGTTGGTACGTAAAGCATGCTCTTTCGTATCGAATTAACTGGAAGGTAAATTCTATATGTAGTGATGAGATAATATTGTTGCATACGTAAGGGAATCTGACGATTGAAGTTAAAGTCATCATCTTTAACATAAAGCTGTGTTGTCATGTAACCATTTGTCTCTTTCTAGTATAAAATCCAAATATAAACCTCTTTACAGTCCGAAATATTAATGACACTCTGGTAACAATCCCGGCCCATATTCCTTGTTTTTATGTCCCTGTAATCGAAGAATCGGGGTCTTTGCCATGTCCGTCCGTCTTGGTTTCAATATTTTTTTTACCTTTTGATCATTATTCTAGACTTTGACCACCTTTAAAAAAATTGGCTTTGGTCATTGCTTTTAAACAATTAGTAGTAAGGCTTTCATATTCCACAGGAGTATTCCTTGTGACAAGCAATTCCTTTAGATACCTTTGAATACCAACAATTTTGACCTTGGCCCTCGAGTTTTACTTGCATTTGAGAAGCTACAGCCATACGGAGGCACCAGTGTTTCACAAACAAAGTAAAATAGAATTCAAAACATTTTTGTGTTGTAAGTGATAACGCATACTGCAATGCTGTCTGATAATGTTATTCCTTTATAAAAGTAGTTGACCAAAATAGTAGTATTTCATCGTTTACATGAAACTGAATATATGACGATTTTTTCGTTACTTATGAACAAGAGCGTCCTCTCCATTATGAATACAGGGACTTTAAATGTCAAATTAAGGATTATAATTCATTTCTAAACGCAGATTCTAAGTAAAATTAGGTAGAATATAAGATTTAAGATTTTGAAGTTATCTTTTTTTGATAGTTAGAAAAGAAGCTAAATGTTTCTTTCACTACTAAAAAAAGAATAAATGAAACACATCTATATGACTTTTTAAATGTCTCTTAAACTTGTCGCCTTATCTCTGGTCAACGACTTCTTTTTTTATGTTACTTTGAAATATACAGAATTACGCATGCAAGACATTTTATAGCCCCGTGTTAATTTACATTACAAACGTTGTTGTTTTTAATTTGCTGTGGCACTTAAACACAATCAATCCCTCCTTCATCCTGCTATGTCAATAATACAAATTTCATGCAAAACACAGATGAATTACGACACGAGCATAAACAATATTGGAGTTTTATTGCAAATCAATTTCCATTATGAGGCAAAAAACTCCATTATTGAACATTTTTACATGAAATTTGTTGGAGATGTAATATTTTGCCTCCTATGTGCCCGAAACTTGAGGAGCCATTTTTTTGTGTAATAATAGGGTATAATTGAGAGCACTCACTGCATTGAACTCCACATCCATACTTGTGACCCCAACGTTAGAGAGTTCATCCCGGCAGATGTCGTTGCTCCGACCTTGGCCTTGTTTACAAGAAACAATATGGAGAGAGATCACAGAAATATATTCAAATATTGATGATCTTTCTATAGATCTAAAAAGAAATTTCGGTGGATCGTTATAGAATTGCATCAAACGTCCTGCATAATTACATTGAGTGATTAAATCTAATGAATACTGAACAATGATAAATTATTCAAAAACAGGGAGAAATTTTCATCTTTCTGTTTTTTAATAGTAAAGTTGAAAACCAAAATTGTGTCCTTGCCTTCCTGTATTGTTGATTATTTATGTTTCAGCGGTTTGTATGAACTCATTTACTTGCCGTTTTGGTAATGAACTGTAAGGAAAAGCGATTGATTTGATTTATACATGTATTTTTTCTCTTTAAAACAATGTATTTTTATAAAACCTTATACAGAATATGATGATTGTTTTGATGCATTTTTTTTTTCAATATTTATTTTGAGTTGGTTACAAAAGGTACACCGTATTTTTTTCTATTGCAAGGTTATTGCTATTATTTCTCTTCAATTTCCACAGTTCTGTTGGCATGATTGTAATGAACATGGAGACCTCTACCTAAATTGTGAAATTCATGGCCTCGTTGTAACATAGCTACTGCATCAGTAACAATAACTATTTGCATAATTATTTTTTATTTTATATTAACTTGTAAGATAAAAATGAATCGAGTTTGAAAAGCCTTTTGCAAACAATTTCATGATAAAATTCAACTAATAAAACAAAGTAAATATACTAATTTTAAACGATTCTTAATGAAGAACTGTAGCATCAATTTATTTTTCAATAACATGTTTTAGTTTAAAAAGTGATTAACTGTATTCAGTATATCTTCTTTCCTATTGATTCATTCAAATAACATTCTATATCAAAAGCAAACACTTTTTTGTAATTGTATATAGCAGTATATTCACGGGAAAAGTTTGCAATTTCAATATTCATAAAAATTCAAATCCTGTCCGTTGATCATCAATTTGTCAAAAATACTTGCCATTTTGAGGAGAAATGTAACATCAATTTCTTGACCAAACCTAAACTGTTTTGCATATGGCCATGACAGAACTGCAGGTTTGTAAGATGCAATTTTTTTTTATTTAAAGATGGATAATATCTATGTTGTTAAATAAAGTAATAAAGCAAGAACTACCATATCTATATTGGATTCCTAAACTTCATAAGAATCCTTAAAAACAAAGACACATAGCGGATTCCAGTAAATGTTCAACCAAGCTCTTCCTTAACACATCATTAAGATATTAACAGTAGTGAGAGAGAAACTTCAAGAGTACTGTCCTACAATATATTCAAGAAATGGTGTAAATCAAATGTGGATACTTAAAAATCCCAAAGAACTTTTGAACAATTTGAAATCACAGAAAATTTACCAAAATCAACAGCTTAAAAACTTGCGAGTTTTCAACGTTAAGCACAAACATTCCCAACAATAAATTAAAGTCCATGCATTTTGATAACGATGACAGCTGCTTTTTAAATAAAATTGGGACTCGTAAATTTACTTACATTTTCATTGGTTTTTTGCAAAATTATTTTGTTAAAAAGCATTCTGATTGTACTCGGAAGTACTCTGAAGTTGAAATCAAAAAGATGCTTGAGTTTTTGATTGACAATATATATGTTGTTCTTGAAGACCATATCTTCCAACAATCTGTTGGAATTCCCATGGATACCAATTTTTTGCCCCGTTATAAGCAGATCTACTTTTGTATCTATAAAGCAGAATTTATACAATATCTTGTGGGTGAAAAGAAGAAAACAATTGCTGTGGCCCTCAACTTGATATTTAGATATATCGACGACGTATTGTCAATCAACAAAGGAAATTTCCATTTATGTGTCGATACGACATATCCTAGTGGGCTTGAGATAAAAGATACTACAGAGTCTGACACATATGTTTCATATTTGATATTTTACTTGAAAAAGACGTTAATGGTAATCTAAGAACCAGGCTCTAAGATCAACGTGATGTCTTTAACTTTTCTATTGTCAACTTAACTTACTTGTGCAGCAATATACCTTCATTACCTGCATACGGAGTTTATAATCTCAGTTGATTCGATACGCAAGAGCATGATCTACGTATGAGCAATTTCTAAAACAAGGTAAATTATTGACAATTAAGTTGATGAAACAAGAATATCAACAGTCTCGTTTAAATTCATCATTTCGAAAGTTCTATGATCGATACAATGACCTTGTCAGCAAATACAATCTATAATTGAGTCAAATGCTGACTGACGTTTTTCATACTATTTGTTAGTCCATTATTTATACACTGAATTGACGACGGATTTTTACCGTTTTTTTCCTATCATGACAAGGAGCACACGGTGGGTATGACAGGTCGGCAGGGGATGTTCACTCCTCCATGGCACCTAATCCCACCTCTGGTGTTTTGGAAGTCCATGTTTTCTCTGCTCCTATTTTGTATTGTTTTATGGGCTTCTTCTCTTAAATACGGTTTGTTATCTCCATATGTTTCATTATACACCTATTTATTCACAAATAAAAGTGAATGGGATTGGGCAGCAAGAAAAACCTCTATTTTAGCCCTTTCTTTCGAACATGATTTCTGAATCTCACAATTGAATCTTTACTTCTATTTTGATATACTAAACTGTAACTTACAGTGAAAAATTTCAATCAAATTTCATTTCATCTATAACTGAATAATTTAGATGATAAAAACAACATTTTTATTGACTTTCAGTAATAGAGTAAAAAAAAAACAAAAAGGGTCAGATTTCCAAAAAAGGAAATATTGATATGCAATTGTTTTTTGAACATTAGTGATCCAATTCTTAATAGAAAAGCTTTAAAAATTGTTCCGGAAAATCGGGTTCTCATCGATATTTTGTCCACAGGGGACATATACATGTATAGTTCAGAAAGTGTCAGTGTCCTAAAAAAGAATCGTCACTTTTTTTCATTGAACTCTGCAATCGTAAAACAGATATCTCATCAATGTTAAGTTGAGGGGGGGGGGACATATCTTTGAAAAAAAAAATTAAAATTTTTTAAATTGATCGGCATCTTAGTTCAAGGCATGCAGTGTACTATGTTTACTGAATAATGCAACTACTTCTATAGATAAATTTGCAAAAGATCGAACTGGATTCCCAAAGATATTCAAATTTGATCTACAATATCTCAGTTGTCAGCAATAAATTGATTGTCCATTTGCGTGATGCAGCTATTGTGCTCAGTTGTATTACTTTATAATAATAATAAACGAATTAAACCCCATTGTCTTTTCAAACTTTTTAATCATATAGCAAGGGGATATCGTATTTTTAATGGGATGTTTTATTCAACAAATTGCGTATTTAGTTACATACATTGTATCAATTTCTCTGGTCAGAGGTACTTTGATTTAATCCATGGAGTCAATGCACTTTCTCATCCTTATGCTTTTTTGCATAATGTACAGAGGCAGAGCGTTTATTTCCTGATATGACTTTTTTCGTAATTTTATTTAAAATCAACAAATTTATCACACAAAAGTTTAATCGTAACTTGGTACACTCATGGTAGTAATTATGCTCTTTGTTGAACACTTGATTCTTTTGAATATTCATACCAATTTTGTAAAACTCTCTGAAATCGCTAATTTCAAAGAAAAAAATGATGAATGAATAACCAGTATTTTCCTCTTGAGGTCAGACGTAAATTCCCTAGATATCTGTTTTGTTTATCTTCGTTATATATTAAAACTATTCAAAATTATAATTACCTTGTAATTTCTAAACCGGGTGATAATTGTCTCTGAAAATTTACAATGCTAAAATTTTGATTTCGGTAATTTATTTCCAAAATGATTATGTAGGCGACTTCATTCTCTAGTATCTTGTACAAATACCTCTGGTAGCTGGTAAGGTTACTCAATTTTTGGTGGATTAACTTCCAAAAGTAGCATTACTTCAATGACAAAATCTTGGAGAAAATTGCATCTAGTATTGAGGAATCATCATAACATGCTATATTCCATGTTAAACATTGTATTGGAGAAAATGAAACATTGTCAGTATTCGTGGGATTTATCTCATTTGAACAAATTTTGGGGGGAAAAATCCCACTAGGAGAAAATATCCCATCTGACATTTTCTCTCCCATAGAAGAAAGGTGGGACTGTAAATTCCACCATTCTCCATTTGGATTCTGAGTTTTAGGACTTCATATCTTTAGAAAAAGATGTTTGTGAGTTAAACATGAGACCATGGGATACTGCTAAAAAATCCCACCAAGTGATATAAAGATAGGTTAGTAAAAAGTCTGGACAATGTCGTGTCCGGAGTTAAATGTCTTACTGTTAATATAAAACTATGAATCAGGTATAACTATCTGTATTTTTCAAAACATAACATTAATCTTATACCTGACAATTAAAAAATGATAAAAATTGTAAAAATGCATTTAGTTTCGTAAAAATCGAAGGTCAATATCGTATCTCATATGATTTTCAAAAGCCTTTAGAACTTCTTGAAGTAACGCATTTTAGCTTAATATAAATTTTACCCATGACCTAGCATGTTCTTAGTAAAATCGATCCTTTATAATGATATGAAAGAAAAGAGAGAAGAAATAAAATACTTTTTAAGATTTAAATCTAAATGAAAATTAACTCCCATGAGAAAGATATTTTCATTGAACTTTATATATGCATACTCTTTCACTCATAAAAGACCATATAATGTCAGATAAATTATTTAAATTCATCTACTTGATATGATTAATCACAAACAAGCTGACTTAATGCTGAGATAATGACTTGTCATACAGGCCATAAAAACATTATTATTTCTGTCTGGTTTCCATAAATTACTCATAACTGAGAACATGGTATAATGTGGTTTATTATACAAAGTGTTTAATTTACTTTTTTACACATATTTAAATTTCATTTTCTCAACTATCGCTTTCGTTCGTAGAAGTAGTACTCAGGAAAATGTTTAAAAAAATTATATATTAAATAGAATAGGTTCAAAATCAATATATTGACCTCATATAACCCCTGAAAAAATGAAATCATTATTACTTGTTCCATTAAAAATTCAAAGCGTTATTGTGATACACCACGAGTCCGATAAAAAAGCATCGGTTTATGCTCTCTGAAAAAAAGTGCAATAGCTTTTAATAACCAGAATTTAATTAATATTATTGCATTTTAATTGCTTGACGAATTAAGATACCTTTATATCAATGTTCATGGTAAAAAGTGAAATTACATGCAGAAGGATCTAAGGTTTAGATGAATAATTACTAAATAATAATGAACAATAAAAAATACCAAAATGGATGAAAAAATTGAGGTTAAAATAGGAGTGACGCTGTAGATTCTCGTAGCTTAAAACATATGGAAAAAACGAACAGTATTCATGATCAAAAGTCAATAAAACAATACAAAATAGGAGCAGAGGAAATACCGACCTCCAAAACATAAGAAATGGGATCAGGTACCATGGAGGAGTGAGCATTCCCTGCCGACAGGTCATACCCACCGTGTGCTCCTTGTCATGATCGGGAAATAACGGAAAATTCGTCATCAATTCAGTGTATAAATACTTGACTAACAATTAGTATGAAAAAAGTCTGTCAACATTTGCGTCAATGTTAATTCAAAATTGTATTTACTGACAAGGTCAATGTATCGACCATAGAACTTACGAAATGTTGACTTGAAACGAGACTGTTGATATTCTTGTTTCATCAACTTGTTTGTCAATACTCAGTTATTTATCTAGTTTTAGAAATTGATCATACGTAGAGAATGTTCTAGCGTATCGAATCAACTGAATATATATACTCCGTATACATGCAGGTGATAAAGGTATATCACTACATAAGTAAGGGAAGCAATTGATTGTAAATTTAAAGTCATCACGTTTATCTTAGAGTTTGGTTGTTAGATTACCATGAACTCATTTTCAAGTAAAATATCCAAATATGAAACAGATGTGTCAGACTCTGTGGTATCTTTTATCTCAAGCTCTACATGAGATAAATTTCATGAACAGTACAACAACACATAACTTCGGAAACACCAAAATTGGGATCAATTGCCTTGGAAGAGTAAACACCCCCTGTCGTCCTATGAATTGATCAGGTTTATACATTGACCTAAATGGTATGAAGCATGTCAGACCAAATACGAGCAACGACGTGTTGTTCTGTAAGTGTAGAGCATACAAAATTCACAGCTCTCGGCAAGTGGTGGCGTCTCCATATGAGTGAGAATTCTCAAAAAGGACGTTGAACAACAAACACACAAAACATAAAAGGAAATGTGAGTTTAGGTTGGATGACTAGATTGTATTTAATTTTTTTTTTTTTGCATTTTTGATCCTCACAATTAAAGCGTATTTGTTTCAAACATTTTCAGCTGGAAAATTAAATGTTATGAAACCATAATTTATGAAGTTTGATATAAAGATTTCAAAAGTTTAATCGCTGGCTACACAATGTTAAGATAAATTCAATAATTTTTTTTAAAATCCAATTTAGGCGAAAACCTTGTGTCTTTCTTACTTATTTTCGTATGTGTTTCATATACCAACAAGATGTGTTTGTGAAACACTGATGCCCCCATATGGCAACACAGCAAAGATAAGCTTTTCTTAAATGCAAATTTAATTAATTCGTACCAAAAGTAGGGTATTCTCACTGGAAAACAATTGTGAAATTTGAAAGTAAGCCAATGTTAAAGTTTTTAATAAGTACAAAAATCTCCAAGGTCAAAAGGTCAATGTAATTAGTATCAAATGAAAGGTCATGCCACATAGAATACTTATGTAGAGCATGAAAGCCCTAGCCCTAACCATTCAGAAGTTATGGCCAATGTTCAATTTTTTAAAAAGTAGGTCAAACTCCAAGGTCAAGGTCAAAGGGTCAAAGTTCTTGTTATCAAATGAAAGGTCTTAAGAATCAAATATGTAAAGTATGAAAGCACTAGCCCTAACTCTTTAAAAGTTATGGTCAAGGTTTGCATTTTTTAAAGTTTTTTAAAATTCTCAAAGGGTCAAAGTTCTTGGTATCCAGTGAAGGGTCTTTTCACAAGGATTACATATATGGAGTATGAAAGCCCTATCCCTTATCGTTCAAAAGTTATGGCCAAGGTTAAAGTTTTTTCACAAGTACGGAAATCTACAAGGTCAAGGTCAAAGGGTCAAGGTTGTTGGTATCTAATGAAAGGTCTTTCAACAAACATTACATCTGTGAAGTATAAATGTCCTGGTATCTATTGTTCAAAAGATATGGCCAAATTAAAAGTTTAAAATTTTCATGTGAAAGTGGGTCAAACTCCAAGGTCAAGGTCAAAAGATCAAATTTGATGGTACCCAAAGAAAGGTCTTGTCATAAGGAATATACATGTGAAATATTAAAGTCATAGCTCTACTAAATCAAAAGTTATAGGCAAGGTTAAAGCTTCTGCGGACAAACAGACAAACAGAGAGACAGCTAGACAGACGGACGGACACGACAAAAACTATATACCCCCCAAATTTCGTTTACGGGGGCATAAATATCACGGAAATAAAGATTGTGATAAGAATGGGAAAAATCGCACTTGTGCAATGTATAATACAGTGAAATTTTGGTGATTACATGTACTACCAGATCAGCAAGGTGTAAAATTAATATAGATATAGACTTGTTCAATTAAAAATTTTGAAATGAAAATCAGTGTCATTCAACCTTTTTTTCTTAACTCTGCGATGCAAAGGTCTCAACTTTTCGACATTTGCTTATTAATTATTCCTTGAAAACAATTAATATTTGTTGATGTTTTGTGAAAAAAAGGGTATTAATTTTGGTCGTTTGTTTTCTTACGCCCATCATTTGATTAATTAGCCAATGGTGTCATGAATATTCTAGTGTTATGTTGATTTGTGTTTACGGAGTTCGCTTCACAGAAAATCGTAAAATTTATTCAAAAGGATTTCTTTCATTAAAAGAGACAATTAAGTTGATTATTACATGCATGAAGAAATAAAATATGTCTTTACATGTTCTTTAGCGTTGGCAAATATTTGAAAATTAAGAAAAATATCATGTTGACCTTAAAATCAAAATGTTGGAGACACACTTTACGAATTATAAATTTATATATTTCATATTTCATCTAAATGTAAAAAATAACTAATCGTAACTAAATAAAGGTACACTCATCAATTGCCATGTTCCATTCAAAATAATCATATGTTTATTTTTTGTAATTCAGTAATTTGTAATTTCAAAGCAATATTTTAAATGAAGATAACATTTTATTAAAAGATACATTTATGTTTATCTTTTGCTCAGTTTTGCAAATTAAAAAATATGAAGCAAATAGAAGCGAATTTAACCCCTGCTAAGCACGGAGAAAGCAATAAATACATGCACATGTTCTTTAAACTTTTAACGATTTCAAATATCTTGAAATGATAAGAAACCGTACATTTCAGAATATTCTACATTTTCTGACCAATAGTGTGAAATTATAAACATGTTTTATTTAAAATAACAAATAACACCAAAAAGAGTCTCATTAAATTTCACAAAAATTATAAATTAAGATAAACATGCATTTCAAAAAACTAGTACAAGTACATGTAAGATATTAAAGAGGATTGTCAAGAATATATGGAAGACTGAGATAAACACGTGATACCTGAGGATAGATATGTGAAACATCTAGAACGACCAACTTTTTGTCACGTGAAACCTGACTTTTTAAGGTTCATCATCCATTAGTTCATATATATATTTTTTTCTTTAAATGATGCCTAGGATTTTCGAAAAGAAATCTTAATTATAATTGGAATGCACACAATTCCAGCATACCTTGCGGGGGAAAATTTTGACAGAAATAATCTTTTTTACACTTGACATTTTATAAAGAAATAAATACTCATGTATAGGATCGCCCATATGGTTTGTGGTTAGAAATGTGTTTTTTAATCTTAAGAGTTGTGTGTCTTTTTTCCCGTGGCCTTGGCTAGCTAAAACAAACCATGGCGGATTCTGTTCATCACACGTTTTATTCAAAACTATCACATGTTTACGCTGTTTTATATCAGTAAGTCCATAATATTTATCTTCAGCAAATTCACGCAAAAGTCATTTTGTCGTAACAATGTACCGTATAGATATGAAAAGATATCCTACATGAATGAGCTATATCCACAAATTAAAGGAACAAACACGTAATAATAGACATTACTACCCCCACCCCCACCCCTTACAAAAAAGTAATCTATTTGTTATAAGGACAGTGAGTTTTTGTTTTAGGCAAACTGCGCATACTCTCTGTTTTCTTTACATCATCGACTAAAGGATCATCCATATATGCAAGCAAGTCCTTATGTTTTCCGCCTGTAGCATTGAGTTTAAAGGTTATCTCATAGACATTTAATGAATATATGATTTTGTTTTAATTAGCATAAAAAAGCACTGACTTAACTGTTTCAAAAGGATTTTTTAGATATGCGAGTAATAAATCTGGTTTGATTCTCAACACAAAAAAGAATACTGGATTTAATATAATCATGGAACGTTGAAACAAAGTCTTCGTTTGGAAGGCTCATCATAATAATTGTACAAGTGGTAATCCAATTTATAATCATAGTTCCCTTTTTAAGGAAGAAATTCTTCAAAATCATGTGTCAGTTTTGAATACTTTTAAGATCCCAAAGAACATAAAATGAATTTGAAATACCATATCTATTTTGGATTCCAAAACTTCATCAAAATCCTTACAAACACAGATACATTGCAGGTTCCAGTAAATTCTCAAAGAAGCTTCTTTACTCCTCACTAAGACATTAATGAAGGAGAAACTTCTAGAGTACTGTGCAACAATATATTCAAGAAGTGGTGTAAATCAGATGTGAATACTTAAAAATTCCAAGGAACTTTTGGACAATTTGAAATCACAGGATTTTACCAAAATCAAAATCTTAAAAATGTCCGGCTTTTCAACTTTATGTTCCACTCGATAAATTAAAGTCCAAGCCTTTTTTATATCATTGACAGCTGCTTTTAATTTTCAATGATAATGGAACTCGTAAATTTACTTACCTTGTCATCGGTCATTTGCAAAATTATTTTGGTAAAAAACATTCTGAGTGTACACTCTGAAGTTGACACCAAAAAGATGCTTGATATGCTGATTAACAATACATGTATCTATATGGTTTTTGGAGACCACGTCTTCCAACAATTTATTGGAATTCCCATTGGTACCAATTGCGCCCTGTTATTAGCAGAACTATTTTTGTATTTACATGATGCAGATTTTGTCCAAAATCTTATACGTGTGAAGAAGAAAACACTTGTTGTTGCTTTCAATTCGACATTTAGATATATCGATGACGTATTGTCAATTAACAAAGGTAACTTCCATTCTTATGTCGATACAATATATCCCGGTGAGCCTGAGATAAAAAAAATAACACAGAGTCTGACACATCTGTCTCATATTTGAATATTTTACTTGAAAAAGACGTTTATGGTAATCTAACAACCAGGCTCTATGATAAACGTGATGACTCTAACTTTACAATCGTAAGCTTCCCTTACTTATGCAGCTATATACCTACATCACCTGCATGTATACGGAGTTTATTTATCTCAGTTGATTTGATACGCAAGAGCATGCTCTACGCATGAACAATTTTTATAAGGAGGTAAATTATTGACAAACAAGTCGATAAAACAAGAATATCACAAGACACGTTTAAAGTCATCATTTCGTAAGTTTTATGGTCGATACATTGACCTTGTCAGCAAATACAATTTATCATTGAGTCAAATGTTTATTATACTAATTGTTAGTCCATTATTTATACACTGAATTGAAGACGGATTTTCCTGTTATTTCCCGATCATGACAAGGAGTACACGGCGGGTGTGACCGATCAGGAGCAGATGCTCACTCCTCCATGGCACCTGATACCACCTCTGATGTTTTGGAGGTACGTGTTTGTTCTGTTCCTTTTTTGTATTGTTTTTATGGACTTTTGATCTTGAATACTGTTGGTTGTCTCCATATGTTTCATTCTATATCCAAGCTTTTTGATGATGAGACGTATGGAAAACACACAGAATTAGATGAAAATACTATTCTAAATATCCATATTGTTTTTATGTGTAAATATTATACAAATTAGGTTTTTAGGAGAGAGAATAATTGTTTATTAATAAAATTCTTAAAGGCCAAAAAGTTAATTTCATAAGTGAACAATTTATATATAAAAGTAGCATATATTCCAATTAAAAGACAAAAACCTATTAAAATAAAAAAAAATAATTATCACAATGATTGATGACGTGTTTCTCTAACATTTGGTTTTTTCCGTATTTCTGGAGCCAGTTTTGTACGTAATGTGTACCGTGTGAAACAGGAATCAATAACCTTATAATTTGTCTACTGGTCATTGAACTGGTGAAGTACGGTATGGTTATCGAACAAAAACTTTGCTTAAAAAGTTCTATACACGGAAAACTCTTTCTTAATGAACATTTTGCAATAATAGTGAGTATTGCTTATTAAAAAATCGTTGAAATGATCGGAGTTTTAAGTACTGTATGGAGATAACAAACTGTAATGGAGGTCAAACGTGCATTCAAACAATGCAAATGGAGAGCAAAGCAAGCAAAGACATTTAAGGGGGATTCTTGTCCGATTTCTGCTTAGATGAAATATTCAAATTAAATACATGTATTTCTTTATATGTCATGTATATTTAGATGTAACAAATAAAAGATAATATTTCTCTTTCCTTATTACAATTGAACAACTGTAAAAATAAAATAATGATATAGCAGACTAAGTTTGAAATCTAGCAGGGACTATATTTTGGGCGTAATGGCGGCGTATGAAAATATCTTCTTTTCTGCCTCTCAAAATTATTGTAGAATAATAAATTTTTAGTTATATTTCTTAAACAATGAAAAACCTGAGGAAATTTTCATATAGAAATAACTATTGAGAATATATCCTGAAAAATTTAAGAAAAAAGAGAAAATTCGGATTAGCCGAAATCCATTTTAGTTAAAGATTAGTTATTTCAATTTGGCAATATCATCTTATATACCCTATATGGTATTCTTATGCAAAAAGAAAACATTTGATCTTTAAATAGAAGGAGGCATGGCATGATTGGCAACAGATTTATTTTCAATTCTTAATGTCCAGGGAAAAGACAATGACCTTGAACTGACCTTGCCTCTAAAATAAAACGGTCAATCGTATTTCTGATTCCATCACATTGTGATATTGTCTTCTTGATTCTTTGAAAATTCCATTAATTCTTTATACAATAAGAAGAATCCCTCCTTAGGAACATAAGGGTTGGATCAGATGCCAATAACAAATAAACATCTGTCGACAGATCTCACACAACCGCCATTTGTTCCTTTCATGATTAGGCAAACGAAGAATACGTACACTACATGTGTTTTCATTAAAATACGCAAGTATTATTGGCCTAACAATTAGTATGAAAAAGGTATAAAAGTCAGCATTTGGCCTCGATGATAAAACTGTATTTGTATCAAACATAGAACTTGCAAAATAATGAATTTATAACCGCGTTTAAAGAACGTGTTTGCCAATACATTGTAGCTTGTCTCATTCAAAAAATTGTTTATACGGAGAGCAATCTCTTGGATATTGAATCAACTATGAGACAAACCCAATTTGCAAAAAATAAGGTAGGCCTGCAACAAAAGTAGGAAAGCTGACGGTAGAAAAGTTGAGGCCATCATTTATCATAAGGTTTTGTTGTAAGGTTATCATAAGGTTTTGTTGTAAGGTTATCATTAACATTTTTTCAGTGATATACATGTATTCAAATACATGTAAGAAAAATAGGTATCAGACTCTGTAGTATCTTTTAATTCAAGGTATCTTGGATAATTCGAGTTAATATATGAATAGAAGAAACTTTTGATATATCTTTATGTCAATTTGAAGGCCACAACAAGTGTTTTCTTCTTCTCATGCAAGGGTTTTTGATAATTATGTTTCATATTACAAAAATAGGTCTGCTTATAACGGGCGGTATTAGTTGTTGGAAGACCTGGGTTGGGATCTATATCTAATAATTTGAGTACGTACTCAAATTTCTGACTTGAGTATGTTGTCATATATTTAGTGGCTCTGACTTGAGGCTGAGATTGTAGGTTCTAGAATTCTCTCAGAGCTGAAGTTTTATACACAACTAATTTTGGTGACGGTGGGGTCAGGGTAGTTGTGTTTACAATCTTGATCTTTTTAACAAAAAAGGCAAATGGCTACTAATGAAAGTAAATTGCCGAGTTCTGTTTGTATTGAAAAAAAGACTGTTTATGATGTCAAAAAGCCAGTGAAAACGAAAATACAAGCCAATGGAAAATTCTGTAAAACGTTGAATTATTTGCTAAAGTATGTGACTTGGATATTACTGTCAGCGATACATTTTGAATTTTTATTTTTCAGAAGTTATCTCTCTTATCAAAAGAACGTTATACCTTAAAGAAATATTTTTAAACAGAAAATAGTCATTCCTTTCGAGTTCCTTCACAGCGAAAATAAGAAATAAGGTAGATTTGAACACTCCAGGTCGGACCAATGACTTCTATAAGAATGACAGTAAACAACTGGAGACTGGGATTGAGCATCTGTTAACTAGCAATTTTTAAGAACCATATTTGCTTATTGCAAGTGTTTGTTTCCATGCATACGCTATTTAACATTTCAAAGTAATGGAAATGAAAGTCATATCCCTTTCTTGTTGCAGTTGTTAATGTTTACAGCTCATATTTGAATGTTAACCCCCTGTAGGTAAATATCATTTAACCACTGTCAGTGACATTATAAGTTGTGAATACTTTACGCTGTTGGCATTGTCTTCTTTATTCTCGATCATCATCCGAACATAAGTTGTTTTTCAGGACACCTGAGTCACTAAGTTGTCCTATTGCTATCCATTTTCGTCGTGAACATTGAGTTTTAACCAAAATTGTAAAAATTGTGGTTTCAGGTCATGGGTTCTCAAGTAAGAGAGGAACTCCAATGATTATATATTGTTCTCTCTTCTCTGTATATTTAGCAGATGAACGTGAACTACTAGTTGATGATTGAATATGATTAGTAAAAACGTCTTCCAAAATTGGGAAATTTGTGGTCCTAGGGGTTCCGATAAATAACAGTCTAGGTTGCGGTATGGGGACATAGGAGGATGAGGCTCTAACTGAGGTCAGATTGTGAAAATGAATTATTTCTTTGAAATTCTTCTCCTCTGCTCCTGGTCTTGGGTAGATACCAAGGAATAGGTTGCACAACGATAAATAACCTTGATTGATTAAAATTCGATAAACTTGAAGACTCTAATTCTGTACACTGGTGAAATGGACGGCTGGTAGAGAATTGGACGGCTTGCAGAGAACTGATTGGTTATTTGAAACCAGTGACGTAGCTTTCATTCGGCACCAAAGGCGCGTGTCTTCACTTAAATTTTTCAGCAAAAAAAATTATGAAAAGTTGTTATAAAAAAATAAATAAAAAATAAATAAATAAATACAATTTCCCATATTGATAGCGATCGTGGATTTATAAATGACAACAATACTATGCAAGGTAATAATAATCTGCAATAGTTCTTAAACTGTCTTTTTCATTGTAGATGAAACTTACAAGTACATGTATGTGTGATATCAAGCAGGTCTAAATAAAAATTAAATTTTGAAGTGCCTATGGCGGAGAAGCAAAGTTTATGGCAACAAGCTGTGTTTGTGAAACACTGATGCCCAGAAATGGCAGCTTATGATGAGGGTTGATTGATTGTATATTGTTTAACGTCCCTCTCGAGATTTTTTCACTGGTATGGAGACGTCACCGTATGCCGGTGAAGGGCTTCAAATTTAGACCTATACTCGGCACTCTGGGCGTTGGCACGATAAAGAAGTTATCTCTCTTATTAGTGGGTCCTTCCACCTGAAGGTTCAATCTGCATAAAATTTACAATAATTTTCTTATTTATGTCACAACTTTTGTGGAATTCTTGAAATTTGATGTTCGAACAAATTGAAATAGATCTAGTAATTTTTATTTTAAACTAGCCAAGTACTATAAAATGATTGGTTCTGATTTTATATAATATTACTACAAACTATATCCACAATCGTCTAAAATTTATTTAAATTTATTACTATTGTCAAAATAAGTATTTTGGTTGTTTTTGATATTTTTTTTAAAAAATCTTCAATATTATTTATTTTGATATGTACGATCAAAGATACTCTCTTCAATTAAACATAAATCATAAAAGTATTCAGTTCATAGAAAAAGCCAGGTTGCAAAAAAATATTTTTTTTAATAATAAAAATACATTACTACTTGTAAAATTCTGTATTTACTGCTAAATGGTAAATTAAAAATTCATAACATGACAAAAATCATTATTTGCAATTTTGTTATTTTTTTTAAAATACCTGCTTTTTGTTTTTCTTCGGTTATAACAGCGCCTATGTCCGTTGGGGATTTTTATGATTTATAAAAACAAATTCGGTATCCAAAATATTGTAAGTTGGTTGTTCAACCAGTTTGCAATCTCGTATTTTTCTGTTTTAAAAAAGCTTATGGGACACTTGACAATGTTCGGCTGCGCAGTTTACAGCGCAGTTTACACTTTGAATTTGAATGATTAATATGAAACACACTCTATAACTGTGTATATTTCTTTTAATAATTCAATTGATTAAGATCCTTTTATATTTTAGCATTTGTTATTATGAAATATACATTAGTTTTTCGAGCCACTTTCAAATATTTTTTTTAAATTGATGTAGAATATCTTTCCTTGTCTTTCTTTATTCGTTTATATTATCTTTCAAATTAAAAAAAAATCTTCATTTTTACCTTACTTTGCATATCAAAGTGCGTTGTGTGAAAATGAGCATTTGTTTCGAATACTAGTACCCCCGTATATGTTCGTTCTCTAAAAAATGTTTCAGAAAATCTAACATTGATTGATAAGTTTAAAATACAGTAATTAAAATAGTTAGTTTTATGAAAAACTATTGAAGAAAATTTTAATATCTAAAAATTCCTATTTTTAAAAAGAGTTTCTTTCCTTTAAATTTTTTCTCTGCGTGACAGGGCCTTTTTACGGATGGGCTATCAAACTAAACAGATTCAGGACAGCTCTACGGCGGGGTTCGACGTCTTCAATGGGTTAATCATTTGACCAATGCGCAGGCCTTGACCCTATTGAAGCTACCACGTTCAGGTCAGCACAACCTGTCCAAAGCAGGTGAATATGTACGGTTAGAGACATCGCAAGCTAATGCAATCAACATGCTAACTTGTCCAGAAATATACGTTGTCAGGGCGATAAATCACACACACTAGTCATAGACAGTGAATTCGTTAATAAAGATGCATGTCAATA
>PRKT01000075.1:690872-714037 GCA_003671525.1 Saccostrea glomerata
CATTTGTTAAAACATTTAAACCTCCCGAAAAAGAAGAGCTCTTTATAAAAATTAATATAGGACATTGCATAAAATATTAAAGCTGAGACATATGGATTTTCTTCACAAAACATACTAAAGAATATGGCTAAAAAATCATCCATATTTATCAGTGGATCTGTTGGTTTATAAATTGTTGGCCACCCAGTCTCCATGATATGAACACTGAATATTTTAAACATCACTTTAAATAAAAAATTAATATACCTGTATTACTTTGTAAGTGACATGCTTGCATACAGGGTACTTATGTATTTACTGATGGTTACGAAACTATTAATTTGGGGAGGTACAAACCACATCTCAGGTTATTTTTACAGTTTTGTGCCCTTCTGAAATAGATAAGACTGATTATGTGTAATTTTCAAAATTCTTTTGACAAATGTCAAACTCAGAAAATAAGAATTCCATCTTTTTTCAACCATGTCTACAAAGGGAAAATTGGTGATTTAATTAATTTCTAGTAATTATATCTTTGTGTATCAGTTAACTTTTCTGTGAATTCCTTCATTTATCATGATTATGGCCTTTATGCACTTTTTTCTCCTCATATTTTTAAAGGGCTTAAAGAGGATGTTATTTTGATGCTCTTGTAAGCATGATAAGTGCTCAAATTTTATTGAGGAAGTTCACACATACATGTCTACATACAAATGCATAATAAAATCCCCCGCTTTTTTTCAACTTTATGAAAGATTTGGGACTTGGGGAAGAGTCAAGTGTTATAAAAGGAAAAAACAACACTTTTTTTTTTTAAAGAGTGGCTATATATAATTTCCTTATATGCCTAAGTTTTGAAAAACGACACATACATGTGATCAATTTTCACATCTAGCAGCCTTTCTACCTGTAAATTTACATGTATAACTAACACATGTTGTTCCTTTTGGGAGACTTTTGTAATGGAGCAGTAAAGCTTATCAGTTCATACTGAAGAACAGTACATGTTTATTTTATTAACTTAATATGAAATTAACCTCCTAATTGATTGGCTAAATCATTTAATGAAATTTTGTAAAAGTTAATTTTTTTATAGTACATATCCAGACCTTGACATACAAATGTGAAGTGTATATAGTGTAAGGGGGGCTCTTTCATCTTTCACGTACAGTGCCACACTGCCAGATTGCAGGAGGGAAAAAAAACATGGGTTGATGCCACAAATCTCCCCCATGAAATTTTCCCTAATGCAAAACGTTCCATTATTTTGTTGAAGCTGTGCCAACTGTTCATCATACAGGTTTATCAAGGAATAGATGTAGGGCAAGCAGCACTTTAATTAAAGCATATTTATTTTCCTTAAAGACATGAAACAATCAGACAAAAGCATAATGGGTAGACATTTGATGCAGAATAATATGCCAAGTTTAAATAGAATTTATGTATTACTTGCTGGTGAGTAATGTGTATGTCGGTAAATGCCGCAGCTTCTGCAGGGAAAATCGCAAGAATTCGATCACGCTCTCCACGAGGCAGTCTAAAACAATGGACAAGACGTTTAACTTCTTCATCAGTGGCTGTCTCAAGGCATTGATTTTTTTTTTTTGGTGTGACCTATTTGTCTGGCATATGTTTTTCTTACCAAAGACGTACCTGATCATTAGTGAGTTGAATTTCCTTTGGAAGATGATCTCGCGACGACTCTAGTTTCTCCTTTCCCGTCATCATTGCCATTAGCAGACATGAAGTTTTGTGTAACATTGCCACCAGTCCTTTTGTTTCTTGAGATCTGAGTTGTATAATTAGGTGCAATCAATCTGAAATCTATCAGCTTCATCTTTATCATATCAAATAAAAATGTCACATTTACGAAATTTCATGGACATTAGTAACCTTTACAAAATATTAGAGTCTCATCTTTACACTATCAGTTATGAAAGATGATACATTTTCATTAAATGGATTTGCCATTTACAAGAAATAATTTAGGATGGTGGTGCTAATGTGTCATTTTGGATCAGACTTTATAGCAAACAGCATTGGGCTATGCCAAATCTACTCACTTTTTCCTATCTTAAAGTGTGTGGTTCATAATGCAAATAAATGCCTTTGTGGAAAAAAGAGACATATCATACTAATGGTTTCTTCTGGCAGTTAATAATTTTTCAACTTGGTAAAATATTTGTAAAGGTTACTGAAGGCATGATCCCCCTGTCAGGAGAGGGTAAGTGGGGGGTCCCCCCATATGATGATATAAATAAATTTAAAACAGTATACCGGTATGTAGCATTTATACATTTTCCTGTAAATCAAGAGTCCATTGTATGCATCCTATGGTCAATGCCTTGTTTCTTCTTAGAATAAATAAAAAATGATGAAAACATAATCTTCCTTGCTGCTCGGTTACATATATCTTTTGTTACTTCTTTAGTATATAGAAATTCCCTCAATTTGTGTCGGCTGGATTAATACATCTTGTATCTAAATTATAATTTTTATGAGAGAGAGAGAAAAAAGAACTAACTGTAGAATTTGATTTCTAAAGTTACAATTCACAATAGAAAAAAAAATTCTCATTCAGTGTTATGATTCTGGGAAAAAAAGACTAAATGCGTCAAAAAATTACATACAAAAGTTTTCCAAGAAATACTAATCTTATGATAAAGTATTGCAATAAGTGATAAGTGCCCATGTTTTTATACTAGCAAGTTTTAAATAGAAATCCTTTTTCCTGAAGCAAAAGAAATTGTATTAAAAAAACGTCCTATCTTTGAGATTAGTCAGACATCGGAATGGAAAACATGAATCGTCCTCATTAATTTTTTTATGGTTTCCTAATATAATTGAAGGGCAATTTCATCAAAACCTTTATGCACTTAAATATGCGTGCACCTAATGCACTGCATGAATCAAATGCAGAGGAGTTCCTTAGGGGAAAATTGACAGCGATAATCATATAAAGTGTTTGTTAGAAACATGGCAGGTTTTGCAATTCTAAAGACATTAAAAAGTTGTTTTACGATCATAAAATGAAGATCCATCCCAAATTTGCTTAAGGAAAAAGGATGCATTGGAGGGCATCAAATGACAGGCTATTATGTATTAATGTGGTCTTTGTACTCTTAATGCAAGTGGAAATAGTTGTTGCTAAATTGTTCTGCCAAGGGTTTTATTGTGTGCATAAAAACCGCTATTAATATTCCCATGCAAAAAAAATAAATTCATTTCTGACGCAAAACATGAGACCGGGAGATGTATAGGTGATATCTGCAACGATAAAGAATTTGTAAAAAACATCGATTGGGGGGGTATCTTTGAGGGGCAGTGATGCGGATCAGAGCAAATAGAAGGAGGAGGAGTAATGGCAATGTTCATATTATGAGAGGATCAATAGCTAAGCCACGGGGATTGAGCTTAGAGCTAAAATTTAATTCAACTGATAGTTCATTTGTTGAGGCATGTCACAGGGCGCAATTTAATATTGATAATTAGTAAGGGAAAAAAAATCCATTCAAGTGACATATTCTAAATGCGCTATGTCGAATGAACAACATATTGTTGAGACTCAGGGGGAATGAACGATCGTACTCCTGAATGCTAATTTGACCTCAGCAGGGCAAATGTTTGCCGGTGTCCTTGGTGTACAAAAAAGAGACCAGTATTTACATATACCTCAGAGTTCACTCACCTTCAAAACCACAATCAAAAACACTTAGAAGATCTCTGTCAACAAAATTGAGCAGATGATTCCAGGACTTTGATTTTAATTTATCTTTGTTGAGCATGACATTTGTTGTGTGAAAAATTCTGAATTTTTTTTTTTTTTACAAATAAGAAAAAACAAATAATTACAGGATATCTGGAGCCAAAGGGTTATTTCATGTTCTCAGCAAGGCTTCTGTTTGAAATCGGTGATGTCTTCTAAAAAATAAAGACAAATTAATTTTGAAAAAAAAAATATAATCTTATACATGAATTGAACATAAGTAACAGACTTTCGGGATCAGACAGAGAGCAGATTGATATTGACCTGCTGTTGTTGTGTCCTCATTTTAGCCTGCACATCTTGTAGTTGGTGACAGCTGGCACACTTGACTACATTTATGTCCTTATGTGGAGTGGGATAGCTCAGAAAATGTAAAAAAAAATATCTGGTTCTAATTACACTTATAGGACAACACATTTTGAAAAAAGTTCAATACATGAAATAAAGGCTTTTGTGGAAACCCATTCTGTGGCTGCATGAGTGCATGTTGCCTAGCATCTTTTTAATTTTTTTTTTGTAGGGGGTGTATGTTATTATATTACTATCATATGGTAAATAAGTACTATTGACTTATTGACAGTCTCACAGATGTTGAACAATTGAAAAAAAATGCCCTATTTAATCATTCAGTAAATGATTGCAAAATATTTTAACTTTGTACGAATTTCTTTTTTGTAAATTAAAAAAAACCTTCTTGCATAGAAGCTATAACAAAACGCTTTAAGTCATATTTCTTTAGCATGAAAAGTTCATATGACCCAAATTAGCTCGAGGAATCTAATATACCATTGTGAAGTCTAATGGTAGATTATAGTCCTACTGCAGTTAAGTTTTCTGATGATTATAATAATATAGATTATCAGACTGTAATAGAAACAGACAAAGGAATATAGAAACTGACCCTTAACTATGTAATTTTCTGTGACGCATTCTTTTTTAAGCAATAAGGAAGAAAAAAAACATGCCCATCTTTTGTTTTCAGTATGGAAACGTCAGGACATTCTAGAAGAGACATTGCAAAGGGAAGCTTTAATTGGATACTGCAATAAAAATATTTTCATCTAAATTGCTCCATGTCATGGCTAACGGGTATATATATGTTATGAAGAGGTTAGAAATCCCTTGTTATTTGTGGAATTTCTCTTGAGCAATCCATGTACATGCATATGAATTCTAAAAATATTTTTAAATTGACTCCTAGTGTATTTTTTTTTGTAATGATGCAAGGTTTTGAATGAATAATTAATCATTGAAGAAAAGTATAGATTATTAAAAAAAACTCCCTAACGGAAAAGTTGCCTCATTTCTTGGGCTGTTGAACCATAGATGTTGATTTCAGCTTCTGTTATCTTGAAGGATAGGTGTTAATGATTTAAGATGAATGTATTCTTAGATCTCTCTCAACTGAAAGACAATTGTTTTTTTTTCTTCCTTCTCATTTTGTCGGAAAGTAAATCATGTAAGATTGTAATTAAGAGGAGAGAAAAAAATGAAAGCTATATAAATTCTATTTTTGGTCAACAGCCATTGTTCTAAGTTGTGTTGGTCTTTTTAGGTGAAGTATTTATTAGTAAATCTGCCAGAGTAATTGGTAATTTCCAATCACCCTTGCCGCTTTATTAGCCATTGGCTGGCACAGTCCATCAGTGCTGCCGAACTTGGCTAAATCTGTGTCTGTCGAATGGAGAAACCAGACAGTGCTCACTTTTCTTGTTGTTTATTTATGGCTATCGTAAAATCAAAGTCACCTATAATCAAACAATCAGACAGCAACCCTGGAGAAAATGCAGCTTCCTTGGGTGAAAAAAACCCAGACAAAAGCTGTTTAGTTTTTTTTCCTTGAAGGGGCAAAAAATGGAAGAAATCAACTTTGGGAATAGAAGGGTGGGTGGGCTTTATTTTCTCTTTCATTAGCATTGTATAAATTTAAGTACATGTATGAACTCTCATGATTTCTTCTTATGATACATGGCCTAAAGTTGTTAGTACATGTATTCTAAGTTGTACTTGTCATTCTTTTTGAATGGCATTCTACAGGTACATGTAGTAATTGCTTGAAACTGTCACAGGAAAGAAAACATGCTATGTTTGCAAGACAACTAAGTATATTGCAAATTTTCAACTATTTTGAAATCCTTTAAATTTCTGATCTGGGCATAAAAAAGGGAGAAAAAAGGGAATGGTACCTATCAATAATTGTTGATCTAAGATACAAGTTTTTGTTCATCTTTTGGCTCTATATTAAGATATTTTAAGAAACACCTCCTTGGTAAGATTTATTGGCAGTGTGTGTCCGAGGTGATAGGAGTACTATGAGGAGGAGAACACCATCACTGACAAGGAAAAACAGTCGAAAGTTACTGATAAACCTACATCTGCCTCCCTTCATCATCTGAGAGATTTAAAATGAATTCATGTTTTTTCATACAACTATGGGGTCACTGATAAGATTACCAAATCTCTCCTAAGAAAAGCTTCTATGTAAAAAATTTTTTTTTTTTTACGTTCCTTTCATTCAGATCAGATAAGGTTACAAGTTGTAGAGTAAATTCCTGCCATACAACAACATCGTTTTTGTTGTAATAAACACATAGTGTGTATGAATATTTATAGTAAGACGATTCGTCGGATAATGCTGTAAAGCACACGATTTCGTAATTTTGCCTTATTTTTTATCGGTATTAATTTAAGTAAACAATATGTACACCCATAAATCATCCTGCTTAGCTTCCATGAAATACAATCTCGTAAAAACATGACAGGCACATCAGCTGAAATCTTGATGGAATTTCAAGTTTTTTTTTAGGTTAATTGCCCATAAGATGCAATGACCTACCTTTTTGCCACCCTAATATTCATTGTATGGTAACATGACACATGGAAAAAAAATGGATGACCATTGACCTAGAATTTTGAAATGATGTCGATGAACATAAAACATTTAGTACATGAGAGCATATATGTTGATATGCCATAGTTATTAATTTGTGAAATATTATATGACAAGTCATATGGTTAATGGAACTGCTTCATGCCATTAATGAATTTCTGCATAATGTGATAGGGTTGGTTAATTCCATAGTATCCTCAGAATGTGTAAAATATCTTTGGCTTTTTGCATGTGCTTTGTCATTTAAATTTTAACGACATCATGCAATTCCCAAATGTTAATTTAAATGCCTCCCTTTTTGCCTTAATGGAACTCAAAACTTGTGGGCTGTAATGATAATATAAAAAGCTTTTTGATATTTTCAACCATGCCCTCATGCAATGAATGTAATTAAAGTTTAAAAAACTCATTTATCTAGGCTGTTTACAAAAAAAATCTCTGAGGTTAAAAAGGTTTTGGCTGTGCTTCATTTAGCAATAAAGCCTTCATACCAGGCTGTACATGTGAACCTATTGAATTGATTCCAAACGGGCCATACCCCCTTAAAATAGAGAATAAGGTCACATTAGAGATGATACCCCCCACCATTATTACAACACGAAATCTGATACCCACTGATTCGACTATCACAAATTAGGGCAGTGAATGCACTTTAAAATTAAATTATATAAGTAAATAATATTATTTATTTAAGTGAAGTAAAACTTTTGTTCCATAGCCTGGAGGGGATAAAAGGGAATTCTTAAACAGTGTGGTATTGATCGATTAATGACTATGTCCTTATAATTTCCTCTGTTTATGGCAGGACAAAGCCTTTATGTACTAACCGATTTTTTTTCTCTTTATGGTACAGTCATCTTTGCATGTTTTTAAGTATCGACCTCCAACAAAATTGTAATACTATAAGGAAAGTATCCTGAGAAGGTTGTTCACCCAAATCCTGCTGGGGGGAGATAAAAAAAAAAGGAGAGATGCTTTATTAAGACTGGCACTTGGCCAAGGCTAAAAACAACAATTTTGGGATTACTGAATTATTAGTAATAAAAAAGGAGGAGAAGAAGAAAATAATGATTTGATGTGTGCGTTTGTTTGTTGATTGGGGTCTTTCCAGGTCATTTTCAGGACACGTAGGTCAATTGATAGAATGATGTCATGTGGCAATGTCATTGTGATAAATCAAAGCCTTGTTGTTTTAAGCAGTAATCCCAGCATAGTGTAGCAATACAATGGAGGGGGATTGTCATAAAAACACAGATTATTTTCCTTAATTTGACCTATAGGAAAAATACTTGTAAGTGTATAGTGATTTCCTGGGGTAGTTTTTCAGTCCTGACGAGGATTTTTTGTATTCAGGAGTGGGAAGGTTATTTTCATAATTTCCGCAGTACATGTACCTACGATCGATTATAGAGCATATGAAGAATACTAGGAGAGAAAAAAGTAGAACGGAGGGCCCTATTAACTGATCAATAGGCATCTGTGGCCATTGAAGTGAAAATAAAGAAATACCATCTGATTAAAAAAGTGCTATGATCTCACATGCATAGACACATGTTGCTCATCATGGCAGATTTGTTGAGCTTATTAAGAGTCAAGCATACAAACCCTGAAGCATTTTTTTCCCTCTCAACTGCGCAAAAGTGTATTTGTTATGTGTGCGTAACAAAAAAACAAATGTTAACTGCCAACAAGAAGCATGTTTTGAGTTACGACACAGGCAAGTGAGCAGATAATGAGCTGCCATTAAAGCATGCACCACTGAAAATTAGCCTTTCTCCATTTTAGTTCTACATTTTAAATAGGTCATGCTGAGTAAGAGATATAATTACATTTTTTCCATGATGAAGGAGCATATTTTTTGTCATCATTAATTGGTTTTCATTCATAAATGAAACAAACATAAGAGTGATAGAGTGATAACCGTTTATGCATTTACTGTTGTAATAATATGGGGACGAATAAAAATGTACTGAAATATCCCTTAAGATTTTGTTTCATTATAAAATCATTATGTGGAATAATGTAACATTAACATCAAAGACAGAAGTGGGAGGGAGATTTTACAGATGATAGAGAGAGTGGGCAGATGTACATGTGTGTGTTGAACGAGTGTTAATGTTTACAGTAGGGGGGAATGATTGCACTCTGCAGTGCCACTTGTTATTTTACATTGTATTATCTTCCCTATATTGTTTTACTATTGCTCTACAACTTGAGATTTTCTGTCTTTCAGATGCTTCACACAGTCCAATGATTTAAGACGACATGAAAGAAATGTCCACATGAGGGGAAAGATGACCAACTATCGGAACCCGGTCGCTCCGTCTAACCGTAACACGAGTCACATGAATCTGGCCACGTACCAGGCCTTCGCGATGCAGCAGAGGGCCCTGTTACACCACGCCCTGACCTACGAGAGTCTAATGCAGAGTGCTGTAGTCACACAAGCAAGGTAGGAAGGAGTTAGCAGAGAAATATTTGACATAAAATTCTTTTTTTAAAAATCATAAGAAGTGTTAAGGGCATCAAAAGAAAATTTTCTACAAAAAAGTGAATAATATGTTGATTAACAAATAAAATACAAAATATATATATTTTAGACATTCTTGAAAAATTTTGATATGCATACAACCATTATTGTTAGTCACTGTGGTACATTCTTTTAATCTATATAATGAAAACATAAGATGAATGAGGTATATTACCCTGATGTTTTATTTGTAGATTGATGCAGGCTGGAGGTTCCACAGTTTCGTTGCCTTCGATGAGCGCCCCGTCAGACACCAGCGTGTCTACCTCATCAGATTCCCATCAGCGTCGCCCGGCGGGGTCGCCCGACTCCATTAAACTGGAACAGGTCACACCCCCATCCTCACCCAACAGTAACAGAGAGCGCTCTCTCTCTAACCCCGGGCTGGTCAACTCCTCTGCAGTGGGCGGGGACCAGTTGTACATGGCTCCAAGATCCAGTAGCACTTCAGCTGTAAGTAGCTGTGTTCTCATAATGGAGGACGCCACAGTTTTCTAGCAGCTATTCTTTTTAAATTCATAATCAGATCAGTGTAAAAAAAAAACTCCTTACGATTAATAAAAGTCATTTTTAGTTAGTAGTCCTGCATATAATTGATAAATTTGATATACAATTAATGATAATAAAAATGAGATGACAAGAGTTATCTTTCCTTGTTGTATGTTTATGTGAAGCATTCTCTATTGTAGCTAAGTGCAGGTTTACTGCATTCACCCCCTGCACTGTCGACTTCCACTTATTCAGGATACGCGGCTGGCAGTAACTCAGTCAATGGAAGTCCACCCGCCCTTGCCCAAGTCACTGCCACTATGTCTCCTACACTGTCTGCATACAAGTAAGGGCATTTTATCAATTTTTTGAAAGAAAGTTGAATTGATTTTAATTTTGTGTTAGGCCACAGGCCTTTGGATCGCTTTAAAAAAAATTTGTGTGTAAAAAAAAAAATAAAGGTATGGAACTCTTTCACTGGGTACCCAATTTCGCTTATAAAATATTTTTATACCCCCGCAAACGAAGTTTAGGGGGGTATATTGGAATCACCATGTCCGTCTGTCTGTCCGTCTGTCCGTCTGTCTGTAGACAAGATTTTGTCCGGACCATTTCTCAGAAACTGTTGGATGGATTTGTCTGAAAATTTATACACTTATTATTCACCATATGAAGGTGTGCACCTGGGATTTTCATCATGATTGGATGATTTTTCTGCATTTTACAGGCGTTTTTTCTTTTTTATTTTGTGATTTTGTTTGGCTCATAACTAGAAAACTATTAGACTTACAATCATCAAACTTGGACAATTTATGCATTTTGGGTAGACGGTGTGTCCTGACCTATTTCAAGGTCACTGTGACCTTTAATTTAAGTGATTTTTAAAAAAAACTAAGTCTTTAAAATTTTTAATTTCATAATCCTAAAAAATGTAAAAATATAGTTGTATCCTTATTAAAAAATGCTAAATTAAGTAAAAACTTATTTTTTATCATATACTTTACAGCAAATTCTGTAAAAAATGTTAATGATTTGAGAGGAATTCAGTTTGTCCCATGGGCATAATTATCAAGCACTGGTCAAGGAGAATTTTTGATAGCAGAAATGTGCATGTCAAATTAGAGAGAAATTAATGAGTTCATTGTCGGGAGTTAACTGGCAAGAGCATCATGCAGTATTATCTTAATTCATCTCTCGAGAGTTGGGCAAAAAGAAATGGCCTTATAGTTGCTTGTGTTAATTAAGAGTTCTTGATGGCTGTAGTTCAGATAAAGATCTTTCAATTGGTGTAATGTAATTAAAACAAATTGATGTTATAGTGTATGATTAAAACTGAATTATTATTGTATGATATAATTAAAATTAATTATACATGTGTTCATTGAAAAAAAATTACATTTCAATTTTTATATATTTGCAACAAATTGCAGTCACGTCTCACTTAGAATTCTGTGTCAATCTGTTAATCAAGGTTACTTGATTTTCTTGCACCCTAACCAATTTATGATTATCGAACAATATTTGATGGGCGTATCATGCTGTGGTGGGGCACTTTATTAGACAATAGTGAACACCTCTTACTAGATCCATAAAATATTTCTGAATTGGCACCTACTCTGAAAAACCCAGCGGGGGTATTTGTCCCTATTGGACAGTTCTAGTTTATTCTAATTTTCTAAAATTCTACTTTTTATTGAAATCTGTTCATAGATAAACATTCTTCAATTCTACCATAGCTCATTCCGAAATTCCGTATATTTCTTGAGATATTCTGAAACCGCTTTCAAAAATGACCTACTTTCTTTTACTCGACATTAGCTTGGGCCCCTGGTCATTCACATGTAAACAGAAGGTGTTTGAAGTGCAGCGAAGAGTTGCATAGTATTTGCAAAATCTTTCAACAATTTAAAGTTGATTTTTTACTCCAGATTGTAACGTTAAGTCTGTAATAATTCCTTTCGTGAAAAATTAATTTGAAAACGTCCACATCAACAACTTCACCGCCATGTTGATTATGAATGTAAAAGAAGCTATGGTAGAACGATTTTTTTCCCAGAATACATTATATACCTTTCGATTTTCAAAACAATTAGGCCGCTAAAATGTTGTTTGTGACTTAGTTAGATCATATGATCAATTAAAGAAAAACCTTGTAAAGCTCGAATGCAAATGAGCAAATATTCATTGAGTTTAGAATAAATTCCGGGGAAAATATGTCCCGTCGTTCCCGCTTTACAATTAGCGAAGGCCCAAGCAGATGTCAAGTAAAAAAAATTAAGGTCAATTTGGGAATTTATTTCAGAATATCTCGAGAAGTATAAGGAATTACGGAATGAACTTTGGTAGTAATGAAGATTATTTATATATGAATAGATATGGATAGAAAGTAAAATTGTAAAGCATTTGATTTAAAAGAATTTTATTGGCGAAAGTAGGTACCCTATGAAAGGAGTTCAATACCTTTACTTTTTTTTCAACACCTCAATTTTTTTTCTCGGCAATCTGAAGGCCTGTGGTTAGGCTAAAACAAATTGAATATTTAGATGTTATTGGTTAAAAAATATTTATTTACTGAATTTCTCTGAAACATAATGTTAATGAATTGTGAATTTCCTGAGAATTGTTTAAAAAAAAATTGTAATTTGCCTTGAAATTGAAGAAAAATAAAGGATGCAAAAAAAAGTTTGTAAGCATTTAATTTCAAGAAGCTAACTTTGATGTTCATAATAAAGTGAGTTAGACAAGAGAAGTATATCGTGGTAAGTCATATGTTGGTGTTTCAATGATGACCTTGTTTAACAGGTTGTCATTTGAATCTGCCTCGAGCTCAAGTCTACCTCACTCAACCCTGAGACGACTACCTCCAATATCATCTATTTATAGTAACCATCTGAATACCTCAGTCACTGACAACAAAGTCATTGACCTCAGCATGAAGTCCACAAGCAGCGGGGAGTCCGAGGACGGCGACTGGAAGTCACGCATCATTGCCGAGCATTTCAAGCGTGAAGAGATGAGCCTCATTGCCTCAAAGAGTCCCCCAGTCTCGGAAACAGAAAGCGATGAAAAACGGGACGTGACAACCACATCCATTACACCAACAGGGGACTCGGGAATCCATCATTGTCCTCACTGCAACATCTTCTTTCACGACTTCACGATGTACCACCTCCATAAGAGCCTACATTCGCCGCTAGACAGCGATCCGTTCCGATGTCCCTCCTGTCAGAAGCATTGTCAGGACCGCATAGAATTCATGTTCCATATTGTTTGGCATGTGAAGTATCCACACACCATCCCTAACTATGAGCCTTTTAAGGAGGAGTACCAGACTTAAACTGGTTCTCTTACAGTGGATAGACGTAAGCATAATGGTAGGTGGCACAGGATTGGGTAACTTAAATTTCTGCACTAAAACAAAAAATCTCATTTTTGCACTGTGTTCCAAAAAATGGTAATTGCAAGAAGAATATCTTTTAATTATTTAAATTTATTGCAAAATGCATAACAATTATTTTATGAATATATTATATAGCCTCTCATTACTTACTTGTATTGTTGACTTGTTTTCAGATGAACCTCAATAGAAGTGCAATACATCATCCTCATCCACTTGATAACCTTCCTAGAAGTACAAAGTTCACTTTGGGAACCTTTTTAGGTGTACAGCCTTCAGCCTTCCTTGAAGTTCAGAGTTGATAGCTTTTGGAGTTCCAAGTTCACGTCTTTGAACTTTGGATCAAGTCAGGTTAAGGGAGGTAATCCCCTCTCTCTATGTTTATAATCATGTATCTGTAATACAAAGAGATCTCGCTACATGTAGTCTGGTGTGTAATGAACAACACCAGCAGAATCGTCTCTCGATGTTTGACCTATTTAAATGTCATCTTGATATGTGAAAACTTTTACCTTAGTGCTTGTAATTGGAAAAATTTTTGTTGAATTTCATATATGTGTATCCAATTTTTTTTGACAAAAATCATTCATGGTATATTTTTGAATTGATGTATATTTCTACTTATCCCTTCCCATTTAAAAAAAAAGTATTTTAGCAAAATACAAACAGTAAATCCATAGCATGGGGAGATTTTTGTTCGATTAAAAAAATTTAAGGGTTTTGCATTTAATAGCTCATTGGGACATCCATATTGCAAGTTCAATCAGGTCAGTTTTGGCATTACTATTCTCTATCAAGCGCTTTATAAAGCGTACTGGAATTTTAAGACAGAACAATATAATTCTAAAACTTTAAAAATGATCATTAATGTCCAGTTTCTCTCTGTCTTCCTTGATTTGTAGCTTTACTGAATATTTAATGTTAAAAATAAGGTGTTTTTTATTGGTTGTCTAAATTTTGTTGATTCAGTTTTTAGTAACAGGATTAGTGCTATTTCATTATACTTACTCAGTGCTATTAAGAGACGAATTCATTTATTTAGGTATCATTTATTGTAAAAACAGGCTTCAGCAAGGCTGATCTTTAGACACTGAAGTGTCATGTATCCATGGTAATGGTAGGGATCCTTTTTTATCTCCCTTATCAGAAGAGCTTCATCAGGGGGAGACAATTTGACCTCAGATAGTGCTGTTTTGTGCCAGTTAAATATTCTGTCTAATTTGATAGGAAAACCGATAATACGGGTATAATATTTTGTGTCTTGAGCTCATCTAAAGCACATTATCGAACATACTAGTGTATTTAATTTTACCAAGATTCCTACCTGGGTACCCATTGTCATCCTGTCATATTTATAACTCATGTGATATATACACATCGTCTCTGTTTTCATGTTTACTGAAGAAACTTGTGCCATATGTTTTTTATCATTGTGTTCGGGAGAATTAAAACTTCCTGATAGAACTTTTATACTGTTGTTTTAGGGAGCTATTTTTTTGTCATGTTCCTAGAGAACAAACCCGTATTTTGTGTTTATATTTAGACTTGTATGTTCATTTTTGTTAATGTTTTAGGTTATGTTCTCTTGATCAGTAAGAGGTTGTTAGGATTTTTTTAGCAGAAAAAAAGCATTTTAATTTCCGTTCAGACTAAATTATTTAATTGGCAGCCTTTTGGTGCATACAAAGAATTTTTAGAGATTTTTCCTTTTGGTCCTGATGATAAAGCAGACCTATTTGAATGCTAATCACCCACTAGTCCAGGACAACAATATTTCGCTCTGGTTAATGGTTAAAATGGGGGCTGTAAAGTGATTTTTCTCATGTGTTCACCTCAGATTTAACCAAAACATATTTTGCTCAGCAGTTCAAACAATAAATTGTAACTGCTTCAGAACGCAATTATTCCACCGGTGAATGAAATTGCAAGCCATATTTTCATGCTAATGTTTCATTACTTGCATTTTTGATATCATTCAAAATCAAAATCAATATACTTCATTGGTAGATTAGAAAAATTTCACAGGAGTATTCAATACATCTTAAAAAATAATTTTTAGGGTTTAGATTATAATCTGTTTATCTTTTTTTAAATGATAAAAGTTTTAAAGTGTTATTAACATTTTTTGAAAGAGAATAATTTTTTTATTGTGGAGTAGAAATACAAACAGGCCACGCAGCCTAATGTCCGGTGAGGAATAAACTACATCTGCTGAATACAGAAGTTGCATTTCATTCCAGGGCGAAGTTTTTTCTCTGTCATTGCCATATTTGAAGCCTCCGGTGTGTGATTGTCTCGTTAACAGTGTTCAAACACAATTATTATTTTTTGCATGAACTAGCTAGCTAGAAAACATTTTTGAACAATAGAGTGTGATCCGTAAATCAAAATTGAACTGCACAAGTCAAAATGATTACATCAAAATTTTGATCATTTTTTTGCAATATACTTTATATTTGGATTTTTTAATTCTACAATTTTATAAGAACATGGAGTGGAATTTCATATTTTTTTGTCTTGTTTCTTGCTGTCTTGCATTGTTTTCTGTACAAGTTTAAACTTATCCTTACATAGGATATTGCTGTTGGTCCGGTGTTTAAAAAATTGTTGTTTGTGTGTTGTGTTTCAGTGTTAATGAGTAGACACTCTTGTTTTGGAAAACTAAAGAAACTCTGATGAAATGCAGAAGTCAGTGCTGAATGTTGATTTGTATATAACTACTCATATTTTTTTCTCTCTCCATGTTAATGTATAGTAGTCTCCCTTTTACTCCTCATTTTTCAAAAATGAATTCTGATTGAACCTGTTAAAAACAAAAGATTTATGTAAGATTTGTTATTGTTTTTGTCAAGTAATATTTTGAAAATGATGTTGAAAAACAAATTCATATTTTAATCCTGTTCCTTTCTTCACATGTCAGCTTTAAAATTAGTAATTAATTAACTGCACTAGATATAATTAAATATATTTGAAAAAGAGTAGGATCTATCCTGAAGATCATTTAATATCTCTTTAATGTTTGTTCTTTATTTATTTTCTAATCTCAGGATTGCTTTAATATACATATGCATATGGTATTTTTATTTTTCCATGTATCCATGACCTTGACCCTTGACATTTCACCTTCTCACTATGTTACATCTTGAACTCAGGAGTCTTGTCGTCGGACGGGTAGCAGACGACAAGTGAATTATGATCTACCTCATTTTAAGAGTAATTCTGTATATATACATAATACCTATTAGCTTTGGTAATATTCTATGTGCAACTGTTTCTTGGGTATTTTTAACTTTCTCTGTGCTTTGACTGTATTATTATTTTTTTCTCAGTAAGATTTTGGCGATGGGGATCATTCGAGGAGTTGGGTCTTAACGTTTGTGTCAAGGAGTAAAATGAATTTAACCCAGGCTGCTGAGGATATATGTCCTATTTAACAAGAGAGCTTAAAGAGTAATTTTTGTAAGCCAAAGGAGTAAGCGTTGTTAAGAGTTTTCATCTATTGGTCATAGCCTCTTCAAGTTTGATAAGTCTTGCTTGTATATGTAAGCTTTTAATATCTGGGTGTTCAAGGCCTTTTTATTCAAATATATATTGTTTGCTGTATATAGTTATACCTGTATATTGTCTAAAGGTATTGCTTCTCATGTATATTTTGTATAGTTAGATATCAAATGTTGGATCCATTATAAATGTAATAGATATATAAAAAAAATATATATATATATATAGGTTTTGTTCAGGTGATATTCCAGCAATGAGTGAATACTGATTTTATGAAATTGATGTTACTAATTTACAAGCAGAATTTTTACACCAATATCAAGCATACGTTTTTTTTTTGTATTGAGAGACATTCTAATTGATATATATATATTAATTGTCTATGTTTTTGTATAGTTTTTTGACTCTTTGAAGTTGTTTTATTTTCTAATGCATAATTTTTAGATTTTGTTAAAAAGTTAAGAGATGGTGTTCTAGAAAATTTTATTCTATAGATTTTGAATACCTCAACAAACCCAGATGTAAATCCAGGGATAAGTATGTACGATGTTTCAGATAACAGTATTTTTACATCAGAAAGTAAATCCACATAACTCTACCTCAATAAGGCAATTAATAACTGCCATCAAATCCACAGAATTTTAATTAATTACCTCAAAACTCGTAACGACTGCACCATATGTTGAACAGAAAAGCTGAATCCGAAGTTAGCTGATATTTTTGTATAGATAATTGAATTTTTTTCAAACTACCTCAGAAAAAAAGATTTTTTTTCTGTCCCCCCCCTCCCCCTCCAAGCAATGTACTATTGGTAATTATTATAGTCCTTCGAAAAACATTAAATGGGTAATGAAGGACTATGACTACTGCTTGTGTAATTGTGTCTCTTAGTTCTTTTTAAGCTAGTAATATTGTATGTAATTTTTTTTTACGATTTTTGGAGAAGGCAATGCAATTCTACCAAGATCTATATAAAAATTATGATTATGAATTGTAATTGGAAATAATTTTATTATAAATATTTATAATTTTAAGAAAGTGCTGAAATTACATACATTATTTAGGTCAGTTATATGTTTCTGGCAAAATCATTAGAGAAAATAAAAGAATTGCAATGTCTTCTCAGTACCATGAGAAAGAACAATAACTCATGATTCGTGACCCGGTGACCTTTGGATCTGCTGGTACAATCACTAATGCAACATGTTACATAGTGCTATACTGCCAAGGTTTTTTTCTGCTGCATAGCCACACTGTATTTTTTAAATGAATTTAATATAATTATTGAGATTTTTTTTATATATTGTTGTTGTGTTAGTGAATTTGAAGTTTTGAATGAAAAAAAAAATGAAAAACATTTTAAGATGAAGGTAATGTATTGATATGAAATCAAAATTGTATTTGAAATCAAAATAGGGACCATTTTTGATTGGCTAGTTTTTTTTAATTACAACTGACTGCTTGACCACACACTTTTATTGTGGAAAAATTAATGTGAATCGATTGCGCTGTAACTGCGACACTTTCTGCGTCTCAAGAGCTTACAAGTTAACATGTTGCATTATGGATTAAGTGTTCGTTGATGTCTATGTAAACCACAGCTATGTCATATATTTCCTCTAGAAATAAAAAAAATATTAACAGCTATTCTGCTAGTTATTTTTTGAAAATATTTTTTATATTTATAATAAATATTTTTTTGTAGTGTAAAACATGAGAAAGGTTACAACACCGGTTTGATTTGATATAAGAGTTGGTTTGAGTTGTAGGGTACATGTGCTCTTGACATGCTAATGAGCTTACCAAGTGCATGTATATCTGTAGGCAGCTCACTGTTTCCTGTCCTTCTAGCAACTTCCAAAGAAATCACGTTTGACTTAATTGAACCAGGGATATTTATACAACTGTGCTAAAACCAATGAAATAGGCTCTCCAAAAATACACCTGTGTGTTTTTCTGTACTAAATACAGGACAGAACGCCATATCGACTTGTTACCGATGTCTGACTAATATAGCATTTAAGGTGCATAGGCACAGATTATCACGACTTATATAAAGTGTATTGCAATAGCATTTCACTCGAAAATGTAATAAAAATCTTAATTTATCTGAAAGTTATTGAAACTTCAAATTTCTGGACGGGTTTGTTTGACACTTCCTTGAACTTTCACAAATTTTAATTTCATTCTTAATGCTTAAGAAAATGGCAATTTTGTTATGTATTAATAAAAAAAATATGTAAAATCCAGAAAAATAATTATATTAGTAGAAATGTACGAAAGCAAAACCCCTTCACAGGCATCGTCATTCCGCACAAAGTGTTAAGTATAGAGTTAAGCAAATTGAACACACCTCTGAAACGTACACAGTTTTGCAAACAGGACACGAACTGTTGTTAGTAATTTCAGTTCAGTGTGAAGTTTTGCATAACGTCACAACGTATGATGATAGCTGCGCTCAAGGTAAATAGTACACGCCTCCTAACCGCAAGATTTACGACTGAAAGTTTCTTCTAATCCCTGATTGGTTTCCTCGTGCAGCAGACACTTTTTTGTCTCAATGTTGATAATATTAGCTGACCAATCACACAGCGGTGGCTGAATTGTTAACGCTGGATGCATCTGTCGAGAAAGATCGTGACGTAATGCAAAACTTCACACTTAGCTGAAATTAATAACAATGTTTACGATTCATCGGGTGTGTTCAATTGTTTAAGTCTGCAGATATCGCTGAGCATTGACCGACAATATACTAGTATCTGTCTGTATGTTTTGCTTTCGAACATTTCTACTCTGAATTTTCTGGATTATAGTTTTGATATTTTTCATCAATACACAACAAGATTGCCACTTTTTAGCTCACCTGAACCGAAGGCTCAAGTGAGCTTTTCTGATCACATTATGTCCGGCGTCCGTCTAGCTGTCTGTCTGTCTGTCCGTAAACTTTTCACATTTTCGACTTCTCAAGAACCACTGGGCCAATTTCAACCAAACTTTCCACAAAGCATCCTTGGGTGAAGGGGATTCAAGTTTGTTCAAATAAAGGGCCACGCCCTTATTTAAGGGGAGATAATTGAGAATTAGTGAAAATTTGGTGGTATGTTATAAAAATCTACTTCTCAAGAACAACAAAGCCATAATTGCTCATATTTATATGGAAGCATCCATAGGTAGTGTAGATTCAAGTTTGTTCAAATCATGACCCCCGGGGGTAGGGCGGGGCCACAATGGCCGACCAAAGTTTTAAATAGAAATATATAGGAAAATTCTTTAAAAATCTTCTCAAGATCAGCAAAGCCATAATTGCTCATATTTACATGGAAGCATCCCCTGGTAGTGTAGATTCAATTTTGTTCAAATCATGACCCCAGGGGGTAGGGCGGGGCCAAACTTTGGATTTAAACTTTTCAATAATAAACCAATTTCTACTTTTTCATAGCCACAATGCTCGGGTGAGCGATGTGGCCCATGGGCCTCTTGTCCTAAGTATTAAGAATATTTAATAAAATTAAAATTTGTGAGAGTGCAAGGATTGTCAATCAAACCCGTCCAAAAATTTGAAGTTTTAATAACTTTTAGATGAAATAAGATTTTTATTATATTTGCGTGTAAAATTCAATTGCAATATATAAGTCAAGATATTATAAAGAAATTTTGAAGAAAAAAATATTTTCAAATCTGTTTCTATGCACCTTTAAAATAATTTGGTAAATTAAAATGTAGGTGCTTGCATATACTGGATAAAATCACTCATATTTTATTCAAATTCTCATATCTCTGTGCACAACTTTAAGGTTTCGCCGCAGTTTTGGAACGGGGGGGGGGGGGTTACTGAAGGGGTTCGATCCTCCCCAAAAACCTATTATTTTTATAAATGAGAACACTTCAGGTCATATAGTGTGCATGAAGAATTCTTGAAATCCCCCTTTCCCTTAGATTAACGTAATGGAGCAACATTATTTTGATAAAAATGAATGATCTGTGAAATTAAAATGATTTATCTTTTTCGGGAATGTGATTACTCCCCACCCCTTTCTACAGCTTTGTTACTTGTCTCGATGCGCGCGAAGAAACCCAATAAAGAATTCTTATTAATTTTCTTTTTCATGAACATGAAAAAGAGACAAAACGGTTTTTTTTTCAGTTTTATAATTTTTCTGTTATGCTGACAAATTCCTAACTGAAGATGAAAAAGGGGGAATAATCAATTTCCGTAGAGCAACTCTGTCTTAGATTAATTAGCACCGATGGACATTATTTACGTGAACATACTCCTATAATTTCAAGCACTTTATCTTTTAGCTCACCTCACTGAAGTTGAGGGAGCTTATGTAATGGCCTTATGTGATATCCTCGACGCCGGTGAAACGACGAAAAGTGACCCCCGTAGAATATTGACTACGGGGTCAATTTTCTACGTAGAAAATAGACCCACTTTTCAGTAGAAATAATGGCCTTGGGGTCGTTTTTCTCCGTGTGCATTGTAGAAAAGTGACCCCGTAGAATAATGGCCCCTTATCATTTTTTGATGCCAAAACAATCGTTTTGGTAGGAATATTCTTCTTAGGCGAATGTATACGAGTAATATCAAGCTGCCTGATGATTAGTGCCACTTGGACACTTCACTTTTTTTTAATTTCTACACTTTAAAGTGTAAATTTTACACATTAATCTGTAAATTTTGCACTTTAATCTGTAAATTTTACACATTAATCTGTAAATTTTTACACTTTAATCTGTAAATTTTACACTTTAAAGTGTAAATTTTACACTTTTATCTGTAAATTTTGCACTTTAAAGTGTAAAATTTACACTTTAATCTGTAAATTTTACACTTTGAAGTGTAAATTTTACACTTTAATCTGTAAATTTTACACATTAATCTGTAAATTTTACACTTTAATCTGTAAATTTTACACTTTTATCTGTAAATTTTTTACATTAATCTGTAAATTTTACACTTTAATCTGTAAATTTTACACTTTAATCTGTAAATTTTACACTTTAAACTGTAAATTTTACGTATTTATCTGTAAATTTTACACTTTAATCTGTAAAATTTTCACTTTATTTTGAACAACCTGAACTGCAATAGGTAATGATAGAAAGGTCTATTTGTGATGTTTTACCTCTGACACTTGAGAAAAAGTTTTAAACTGAGATGTTTACAATTTTTTGTACATTTTTATTTTACACGTACTCGTACTTGTTTATTAGTATATGATGAACAAGGATGGAGTATTTCCTCATGGGTCTCGTAATTTTTCCCAGCTTAAGAAATCAGGGATCTGCTTTTGTTTCAGTATATATACATGTGTTTCTTTAGTTTTACTATAGTGTAACGAAAAGTAAAAATATATATCTAAAATATTTTGTTATTTGCAGTTCAGATTGATATTACGCTTCCGTAATTATCTTGCATGATTAACGGTCTGTTGGCTTTAAAATGCATTACTGGGAATGTGTGAAGTTGCTAAATTGACTATGTGAATAAACAAATAAAGTGTAAATCTTACACTTTAAAGTGTAAATTTTACACTTTAAAGTGTAAATTTTACACTTTAATCTGTAAAATTTACAGATTAAAGTGTAAAATTTATACTTTAAAGTGTAAAATTTACAGATTAATGTGTAAAATTTACAGATTAATGTGTAAAATTTACAGATTAAAGTGTAAAAATTACATATTAAAGTGTAAAATTTACAGATTAAAGTGTAAATTTTACACTTTTAAGTGTAAAATTTACAGATTAAAGTGTATATTTTACAGATTAAAGTGTAAATTTTACAGATTAAAGTGTAAAATTTACCCTTTAAAGTGTAAAATTTACAGATTAATGTGTAAAATTTACAGATTAATGTGTAAAATTTACACTTTAAAGTGTAAATTTTACAGATTAAAGTGTAGAAATTTAAAAAAAAAAGTGAAGTGTCCAAGTGGCACTAAAACGCTTCCGTACTTATGCATTAAAGTACGTGTTATTATTGAAATCTTTTAAGCTTAGATAACGAAATCAAAACTATACAATACCTTACATTAATAATACAAATCGTTTTATTCCCATTAGTGGAAAACAATATCAAAATGCTCTAACTAAAGGCTATTAGAGCAAAGATACGCGCATTCATAGAAACATTTATTACATTTTATACAGTAAGTTTCCACAGTTGTCATTTTAATCTTAAAAAGGTTTTTTTTCTAGCTGGTGTCAAAAAAAGTTTCCACAATTAATTATAAATCTATTTGATTTTACCCTGGAAATACAATTTGCAAAAATCAAGATAACATTTTATTTTTCAAAAGTTTAACATTTTTTATCCCTACTTTTAAAACTGGTGCTAAAAAGGGCGCTAGCTTAGAAAATTACATCTTATAAAAATATCTATTCATATATATATGTATAAAGTTTCAAACTTCTCCTAAAAAAATAGGGATGATTTAATTTGTAAAAATAAGTACGAAATTAAATTGCCTCGGACCTATGATACAAGGGAAACAAAACGTGGTTAGCTCAAAACCTGTAAAATGTCTTTTGTCGTTTGGTAGTGTCAACAAAACATTTACAAAATGGGGGTTGTAGCAAGGGCGTAGCAACAGGGGGGGGGGGGGGGG
>PRKT01000075.1:716400-729297 GCA_003671525.1 Saccostrea glomerata
CCCCCCCCCCCCCCCCCCCAAATAGGATTTTCGTGTTTGGGAAATGCACATTTATTGTTGTCAAAATTAACCATGCAATCATATCTTACTGCATTACCTACAATGATGACAGTCATTACGCTTGTTGTTTCCTGAAATCCACTGCTCCTATTTTGTAAAGTTTACTGGACTTTTGAGGAGCTTGTATACTGTTCGTTATCTTCGCATAATTTTATTCTACAATGAACTATATTTTCATTGCTGTATTTATCATTTTGTAAACTTTTAATTTACTAGGGGAGAAGGAAATGCCAAATTTACAACTTACTATAAGAATCTAGATTGAAACATTTATGTAACACATATAACATAATAAGTATCTTTTCTTAGTGATGTTGAGGATGAGGACACGGTTCTCCCATATAGGCTATCACCTCCAAAGTGCTCTAATTAGGCCAAACCAATTTAATTTTTGCTTATCGGACCCGCGCAATCGCATTTAAACAAAACTATACAAAATAATATTTATTTAAATTTCCTGCATCCGGGAAAATATGTGATAATTTTGTTTTATTTGAATCTTCTTACTCTACAAATAAGAAAAAAGTATAAAAAAAAATTAAATAGTTGTCTGCTCAAACTTTTCATGTTACACTTGAAAAAATTACTAACAAAAATTACTATTTTTATCATTATTATTATTTAATTGCTCTCCTGCTCATACTGTTTTTTTTCACTCGATGTCCGAGGAACAAGAAATTAAATTGGTGTGGCCTTGTTCCTTACATTTCAGCATGTTAAAATATATACATATACCTATTACGTTTAACTACTAATTTTATAATTACCCAATAAATAACATTTTCTCTTGAAACCCCATTCATTTATTTCCTTCAAACAATTCATATAAAATATAAATACAGAAAGGACAGTTGTATGCTTGTAAAAGTATAAAAATGTGAAATGATTGTAAAAGTACAAAAATAACAGTCTCATAACACCATATTGTAAAACAGTTTAGAACGTGCGTCACAAACATAATTCAATATTGATACCTTATATGATCAAGATAAAATATATGATAAAGCATATATTTTTTGGCACAGCGAGGGACATGCATTACTTTTCCGAGTCAATTTTCTTTGAGCTTCTTGGTGAATCATCGGCGTCCGTTTGAACCTCACCGGCTTTGAGAGTATCGGGCGGATCTCGTTGTTTGTAGGCGGATTGTGACTCTACATTGACGGTACACCTTTGTTTCAGATTCTCCATCTTGCCTGGGAAAGACTTGATTTTATTGTCTGACACATTCAGTTCTGTCAGATTGGGAAGTTTGCATATATTATCTGGAAGAGATTCCAATAAATTATCCGACACATCTAGATACTCTAAACTCGTCATCTTTATAATGTCCCCCGGCAGACATGTAAGGTCATTGCACGCTGCTTTGAGAACCTGCACGCGGTATAAATATGGCATATCGGTCGGTACCACGTTAATGTGGTTCTTGGAAACATCCAGATATATCATGGACGCCAGCACGTCCCAGCGGTCCTCTGGTAAACCCATTAACTCGTTGTTTGATAAATCCAAGCGAATCACTTTGTTTAGTTCTCCGAAATTTTCCGGCAGCTCCATTACGTTGTTATAGGACATGTTGATTTCTTCTAACTGATGCAGAAGACAAAGTCCATTCGAGAAATGTTGAATTTTGTTTTCGGAGACGTTCAACTTTCGCAGATTTTTCATATTGCTTATACTGTCTGGAAGATCAGCCAGTTCATTGTTCGATATGTCCAGTTCTTCCAGAAGTCGAAGTTTGCAAAGTTCATCGGGAATGACCTTGAGGATGTTACTCCGCAAATTGAGCTTTTTGAGGAGTTTCATATGACTCAAGGTGCTTGGTACCTCGTCTAGTTTGATGTCTTCTATTTCTAGAACCGTCATTTGTGATGCCCACGTTTTTTCACCAAGGATTGTCAGTACAGATTTGGGATCCACGGACGGAAGTGATACCGGATTTGACGACATATTCAGAGACGTCAACGTTTTCGGTAACGTGAGCTCGGTTAATGCATTACCAGCAACATCTAGAACTCTAAGAAATTTTAGGAAATCAAAGGTTTTCGGCAAGGCATTAATGTCGTTGTGAGCCAGTTCAAAAACCTCCAAACTTCTGAGCTTTTTCAGATCCTGTGGTAGACCTTGCAGACGGTTTCTAGAGACACAAAGCTCTGTTATTAACTGGTTTTCTCCCAAAGTTTCAGGAATACTGCTGATTTTATTGTCATTAGCCTTAAAACTCTTTAATGTGCCTACTTTATGAAGGTTTTCAGGAATATGTTTAATATAATTTCCTGTCACATCTAAAGATACCAGCGACTTTAGGTTTGGTAGGTCTTCTGGGAGAGCTGTGATCGAATTTCTCGCTAATCCGATATGTTCCACGGACTTGAGTTTGCTGATAACAGCTGCAGTCTGAAGTTTATTTCCTGACAGATCCAATTTCTTGATGTTCTTAAGTTGGTAGAAGTTTTCTGGAAGGTTCTCTATCTGATTATCGGCCAGCTCTAAGACCTGGAGTCGTTGAAGCTTATGGATCTCCTTGGGAAGTCTCTTTATCTGGTTGTCAGAAGCGTGCAGATACGTGAGAGCAAAGTGCAGGGTGGTGATTTCCTCCGGAAGGTAACCAATTTTGTTTTTGGATATATTCAGATAGTGGAGGTATTTTAGATACCCAATCTGATTTGGTAACTCTGTCAAGTCATTGTCAGCTAGGTCTAAGTACGTTAACGTGAGTACGTTGTTGATGTTGTCAGGGATATGCGATATTGAGTTTCCAGACACAATTAGCTTTTTGAGTGCCGGATTTTTAACGTTGGCATCGGGCAGTTCAACAAGACGATTTTTGCTAAGATTCAAAGTGGCACCTACTTCGTATATTGTCTTTTTCACAGAACGAATGACATTGTCAGTCAGGTCTATAAGTACTAATGCAGGGCACTTGTTAATGGTTTTAGGCAGGGCTTTGATTTTGTTGTTCTGTGCATACAGGTACTCCAATGACGGTCCTTTGTTTATAGTTGCAGGGAGGCTCTTTAGACCGTTGTTCCCACACTGGAGTTCTTTCAGTGCTTTGATCTTGCAGGTTACTGAAGGCATGATCCCCCTGTCAGGAGAGGGTAAGTGGGGGGTCCCCCATATGATGATGTAAATATATTTAAATATTTATCCACATGTGAGAATCTTCCGCAATTTTAACCTCAAGGTGTTGGTCTCCAGCTTTTCTTTGTTTTGTATATTTAAAACAGTATACCGGTATGTAGCATTTATACATTTTCCTGTAAATCAAGAGTCCATTGTATGCATCTTATGGTCAATGCCTTGTTTCTTCTTAGAATAAATAAAAAATGATGAAAACATAATCTTCCTTGCTGCTCGGTTACATATATCTTTTGTTACTTCTTTAGTATATAGAAATTCCCTCAATTTGTGTCGGCTGGATTAATACATCTTGTATCTAAATTATAATTTTTATGAGAGAGAGAGAAAAAAGAACTAACTGTGGAATTTGATTTCTAAAGTTACAATTCACAATAGAAAAAAAAATTCTCATTCAGTGTTATGATTCTGGGAAAAAAAGACTAAATGCGTCAAAAAATTACATACAAAAGTTTTCCAAGAAATACTAATCTTATGATAAAGTATTGCTATAAGTGATAAGTGCCCATGTTTTTATACTAGCAAGTTTTAAATAGAAATCCTTTTTCCTGAAGCAAAAGAAATTGTATTAAAAAAACGTCCTATCTTTGAGATTAGTCAGACATCGGAATGGAAAACATGAATCGTCCTCATTAATTTTTTTATGGTTTCCTAATATAATTGAAGGGCAATTTCATCAAAACCTTTATGCACTTAAATATGCGTGCACCTAATGCACTGCATGAATCAAATGCAGAGGAGTTCCTTAGGGGAAAATTGACAGCGATAATCATATAAAGTGTTTGTTAGAAACATGGCAGGTTTTGCAATTCTAAAGACATTAAAAAGTTGTTTTACGATCATAAAATGAAGATCCATCCCAAATTTGCTTAAGGAAAAAGGATGCATTGGAGGGCATCAAATGACAGGCTATTATGTATTAATGTGGTCTTTGTACTCTTAATGCAAGTGGAAATAGTTGTTGCTAAATTGTTCTGCCAAGGGTTTTATTGTGTGCATAAAAACCGCTATTAATATTCCCATGCAAAAAAAATAAATTCATTTCTGACGCAAAACATGAGACCGGGAGATGTATAGGTGATATCTGCAACGATAAAGAATTTGTAAAAATCGTTACAATTAGCACTAGTTAAATTAAATTTTATATTAACAAGTGCTTGAACTATATAAATTTTATTTGATGTTTTAAGAAAAGTCCACATGCACAGTTACACATATATGATTATATACATGTACCTTGATTTGAAAAAAAAACAAAACATTTTGATAGTTTTGTTTTGTTTCGTTCCGGCAGGTTTCGTTTTGATTTCGTTTCGTTTCCTCTTGATTTCGTTTCGGTAGGTTTCGTTTCGTTTCGGTAGATTTCGTTTCGTTTCGGCAGATTTCGTTTCGTTTCGGCAGATTTCGTTTCGTTTCGTTTCTATTTCGTTTCGCACTTGACAGGTACCCGATTTTACCCTGGAAAAATAATTTGCAAAATTTAATCAAAAGTTTAACGTTTTTTATCCCTAATTTTAAAACTGGTGCTAAAAAGGGCGCTAGCTTAGAAGATTAGATCTTATAAAAATATCTATATAGTTTTCTATGAATAAAGTTTCAAACTTCTCATAAAAAAATAGGGATGTAATTTGTAAAAAAAAAAATAAGTACGAAATTAAATTGTCTCTGACCTATGATACAAGGGAAACAAAAAGTGGTTTGCTCAAAACCTGTAAAATGTCTTTTGTTGTTTGCTAGTGTCAACAAAACATTAACAAAATGGGGGTTGTAGCAAAACACACACGATTAACTAAAATAAAAGAAGTGCTCGTCTTTCCAAAATGTGGAACGTGTAGTACAGTTTTCTACGTTACATGTACTCACATCAATTATGATTATTTTAGGAGTTTTTATTAATACCAATAAAAAAAAAACAAATGTTGGATGATGAAAAAGTTGTCACGTTACATTTTATAATGTTATATATATGTTTTTGTACATAAAAGTAAGTCATATGCCATGGGAATGGCTTCAGGTGCTACACAGATCATTTCATTACAGTTTATTTATCTACTCAAAACCACATAAAGGATACATGAGGCGCAAAAACACAAACATATTTACATACACATGATAGCACACCCTATTACCTGATTTCTGGCAACTGGGACTGCCGATGCTGCAGGTAAGACAGACGACAGAGTTGTTTTTCGCTGTGACAGATGCAGACGCGTTTTTGGACTGGGAATACGGTTTAAACCATTCATATTCCTTAGAAGACAATAAATAACAATGTTAAAAACTCTGGGAAATGAACTTTTAGTTGGTCACGTGATCAAATCCTGTGAAGCCCGAAGGGCTTCTCAGTAGATTTGATCACGTACCAACTAAAAGTTCATTTCCCCCAACTTTCAAACAGTTATCACAGAGAAAAAAAATTAGAAATGGAAATATTATATACACAACACACAGTTTAAGTCAAATAGATACCTGTATTCCTAAGATAAAAGCCTCGAAACTTGATAAACTTCATACTTATTGATTGATTTAACTGCTGTCATATGCGATATGAGCCACTCAGACATGCAGTTATGTATTTTTTAATTTGCCTTATCCGTCGGATTTGTGAACTTTGTCCTTCTCTAGCTTTATGTGTCTACTTTGAACTAGTCATTATTTGCATAATTATTAAATTATAAACAGTATGTTGTACAAACCGAAAGTGGATTCCTCAAGTGGTGAATCGATGAACTTTGGAGTCCATAATTCGCCTTCAATTTCAGCTTTTGCTGTTGTGTATATTTCATCCAAGCCTTGCTCCTCTTCTTCCTCTTTTTGCATCCTAATTAATTTGCATATTCAAGAGCTTTGCTTCTTCCCGAGACTTTTTCCATATAAAATACTGATAGTAATTACCAATTTCTTCTCAAGATTTGTGTTGACTTAAAATGAGGGATAAAAAAAATTATTAGTGCATATCAATTATCATGTTCATATATTTGTTGAGGATTTTATTGATTTATCTGCTGTTAGTCTTGTATTCTTTTTTGCATTCTACAATAATTATTCAAAGAATAAAAGAATTATTACCTGAAGTCTATTGTTAATTGTGTATTGTTCCCAGTAATATGGCGGCAACCCAGGCTATACACATCTTTAAAGGGCATCACCTACGAAACTCCACTCCTGTCATGAATATCACATTTCTTTACATGACGGAAGTTATATGCACTTGATATCCAATTGTTATAATTATTTGAATGGTTAAGGTGAAAGGTTAAACATGTTTCACGAGTTTAATCTGAGTTTCAATAGTTTACATATATAAGAGTAAATCAATCGTGCAAACATTAATATATATTTTATCTGCAATAGTGTTGCACACTCCATTTCTTAAGTGGAGGGGTACATCTCCATAAACTTGTGTTAATTTTTCTAATGATAATGAAATGAATGAATTTCAACGCATCTTTTTAGGAAGAGACTACTTTTCTTATTTACATATCATAAACAGGGGTTTGTATCACACACGTCTTATTCGCATATTCTCATGTATAAGCCTTCCATTTAATAAACTTGAAAGAATTTTTCACAGAATTTTACTACATGCTGACTGACGTTTTCCATACTAATTGTTAGTCCATTATTTGTACACGGAATTGACGTCGACGTATTTTCTGTTATTTCCCGATCAAGACAAGGAGTACACTGTGGGTGTGACCGGTTGACAGGGAATGCTCACACTTCCATGGCACTTGATCCAATCCCTGACGTTTGATGATTTTCGTGTAAATGAACACAACCTTGGACTTTCTTGTGATTTGGTTAAATTTATCATTGCCATCACATCTGTTCTGCAAATGTCACTTAATAAAAAAAAATTCTCGAAATCTATAAATTATTAATGTTTCTAAAACGGGTAAAAGCAACCTAGAATTCTAAAGAATCCATCATACCAGACGTACATTATGTATGCTAGTTTTATTATAATTTTCCACGCAGATAAGTTTTGTACAATATTATCATTGATCTGTGCTCATTTCAAACCAGTCATGATTTCAGAAGTCGTTACAGTGGTCTTTTTGCTCCGATTCACACTTAGTCTTTCGCAGACCATTGGTAAGGTGGACAGAGGTGTTGATTTTACACAGGTAGAATGTACAGGCACCTGCCAAGAGACCAGCAGCGTGGATATCTCGGTTCGTTCACTGCCAGATTGTGCTTCAACGTGCCAGACAGACGGACAATGTGAGAACTTTTTCTACAGGCAAAAGAACCGGAGCTGCACCATACAAGAAGGAAGGTGCTGCGAGGGTTGGAGGAAATACCTATTGAGAGGTACGTGAAAATGCCACTAAATTTTTTTACATAATGTGATATGGGTGATCCATACTGAGAGTTTACCGAATGGATGAAAAACATTCAGTTTAATTAGTAAGAATGGTCATATGAATATTGGAAATTTAAACATCTTCCAAAAATCAATTTCAAAAGAGTCGTTATAATTACATACATTTTTGGTACATTAATATTTCTATTGAAGGATTTAGTGCTGGTCGTAAAGAATTATATATCAAAACCCCAAAGAATCAGTATATTGAACCATTTCTTGATGTGACTCGATACGGACTGTCGGGAAAAAAGGGGCGTGTCATATTTAAAATGAGGACGTGTGACGTTGACGAAAGTGTGCCACACCTGGGATTGTCCGAATTTTCGCCCGATGTTGAAACTCCTTATTTCCAGCTCATTTTCAGACCGGGAACTGTTCAACTAAGGAAAAGGAAAGGGAGCGAGCTAACATTGGTTTCCAAAGAGAACTTGTTCAATTGTCAAGATTTTCATTCTTTCTGGTGCAAATGGAGCAATACCGCGATAGAAGTTGGCCAGGGGTACGATTTTTCGGAGGAAAGCATGTTTATGCGATGGGAAAGGAAAACAAATTTTACAATTAACTTCATCAGTGTAGCATCCTGGGGCATTAGTACCGAATTCATTTTCTTTTATCAATGAAATGAGAGATGGAGCAAGTTTATCTAATGGTGAAAAAGATTTTTTTTTCTCTCGGCATTAGATATGCAAAACAGTGTCTTATGATCAAGTGACTTATTCTTTCGATTTCATTTAAATTGTCACTGCTCTAAAGACTGTAAGATCCGCATAGGAAACAAAACGTCATATCGCACGTCGACTGTACGACGACAAATGTTTGAAGATACTTACCAAAAGCATGATATCTAAATAAAGAAAAAAGAATTCCTTTTATGAAATGTTTTCACGGATTCTGATGACAAATAAAATATTCTGAAGTTATAATTTGTTATGAGGAATAAATCTCGTTATAAATTTCTGATAGAGCATTTGCATATTAGGGTTGGGGGAATACACTTCATTATCATGAACGAAGATATACTTGTATTGCAGACATTGAAATATATGTGCATTAATGGTACATTACAATTTTTTTGGTAAGACTGCACTTAAACTTTATCAATCTTATCAATGCTTCAAGCAAGTATAATATTTCAGACAAATGGAAAAGTCTTGTAATGGTTGAATATTTCATCGCCATAGTTAACATATTTGTGATTGAGCGACTTAAAATTGTCTATATTTTCTCAACGTTGAGACACACATTACATTTCGATACCGTTTAATTAAAAGAGAGTGTATGTATTTTAAGTATTGAAGTTGTGATTAATTTCGAAAAAATGAGACTGAGTGAAAAATTCGCGAATGGGACGTTAAAAAACATGCAATCACTCAGTCAATACAACCTATCGTTGGATCGTATAAGGATTAGTCTGACATGACTTTGTATTCATGCGACCTAACGATAGGTTGTATTAATTTACAAACATGATCATTAGAACGACGGTAGAATCTTAGAAAAGTTGGTACATGTGTATTAAAAAAGGGTTTGTGAAAATTCTTGTAGCATCAACTTAATAGTCAGTAGCTTGTCTCGATAAAAAAAGATCGAATCAAGAGCATCCTCTTCGCGCCGAGTCCTCTACATTTTACCTAGTTAGAAATCTTCACTTCCGTTGCTTTCAGTTTTAGTGCTGGGTATCGAGGCTATTTGGTTTACTGCATGTTTTATACGACAAGTTCAAATCAGCAAGCGATTAAACGGTTCAGTAGACGCTCTATGAGAACACAAACTGCATCAACTGACAAAAGTTTGATGATTATAAGCCATTTAGTACCCAAAATATTTAAAATAATTAAAACCATAACATTTCAAACGTAAGTCACAGTGGCCTCTTTTTCAGATGATGTTCCTTGAGAACCCAAGATGCATCACCTTCCAAAGTTTGATGATTCTTAGCCAGAAAGTACTTGAAAACATTTGAAAACAACCATAAAATCAGTTTCACCCAAGAGGCATCAACTGACAAAGTTTGGCAAATCAAAGCCAATAAGTACTTGAAATATTTAAAGTCTATGAGAAAATACGCGTTCTGAATAGATAGTCTCAAACTGTGAAAACTTGAATGTATTGTGTATTTTTTTTTAATGAATACTGCAGATATTTCCATGGGATGCCAATGAAATTTGGAAATCTCATTCTGGGTGTACATTCTTGTAAAAGCCAAGCTCTTGTTATAATTCATTGTCTTCTTGCTATATTTTGGCGGAGACAAGAGCAGCTCTTACACGTACTGAAAGTCTCTACTATAAACGGGAACAAATATATTCGGGATCCTTTAATTGTCTTTAAACGAAGTAAGCGTGATGTATGGAATACTGGACCAGCCTTTTCTTTCTTTTTGCACGAACCACTGCTTTATTCTCATTTTCTTCGTAGGGGCACCAGTAAATTGTCATGGCATACTGTAAATCACTATTTATTCGCGTGAACTTTATTTTCGCGTAATTACGCGAGACAATTTGCTCGCGATAATTTCATTCTCGCGTTTAATAGTATTCCTTAAGATTTTATAGAACAATGACCACAATTCGTGAAAATTTTGTCTCGCTAATAAAGAGTCAATGGTTATCTCGCGAAAATAAGGTGTCGCGAAAATTAAGTGATAAACAGTATTCGCAGAGCAATGGAAATCTGATAAGTGTATCTTTTGCTAAATCAATGACAAAAAATAAAAGACCCTACTTTCACTTCTTAATAGGCAATCCATGAAGTTTTGGGGTTAAGTTGCCCCCCCCCCCCCTTTCATATTAATTTGGGTCTGTCTGTCTGTAACACTTTCATTTTTGCAAGATATCTCCAGAACCCTTGGAACTTTAGCCATGAATATTTAAATAGCATCTCCCTGTGGCCCAAGGAAGACTCCTATTGATTTAGAGGTCAAAAGTTCAAAGGTCAGTACATTTTATTATTTTATTCCACACCTTCCAATGACCTACAGAAGACCCCTAGGTCTTTTGAGGACAAAAGGTCTGAAGGCAGGGTAAAAAAAATTATTAAACATTCTCTATGTGTGTAAAACTTATTTCCGGGCAATATTTGAAGAAGCTTTTGCAAATAAATTTTTATACAACATAACTCCCTATGGCCCCGTCCATCCCTGCTAATGTGACCTGTCCCCCAACTTCACCCCCCCTTTCACACACACACACTTTCTACATCTGCTCTTATTTTTTCCTAAAACAGAGGACAAATATTCTCTGAATTAGCTTGTTATCTTTGAACTGTTTTTTTTAAGCTTCTAAAACAGGAAAAACTCAAATATAGATCTCAAAGCTCGTTGATTTCTTGTTTTCTCTCTTTATTACCGACAGATTCATTCGTTATGATCAAAATTTAACAAATTTGCATCTTTACCAACTTTACCTGTAACACATTTATAAACTATCAAAAGTAAGGTGTAAAAAATACAATTATAAAAGAGGATCAATTAATGATTATAAATATCCATCTATACTTGCTACCAAGGGTCTCTCACAAATACGGTATGCAGTCAACATTTTCTAAGGCATTAGTTCTTACATGTAAGTATTACATATCTAGTTATTTGTTTTGTATTTTAAAAAGAACTAAAATGTAAACATGTCCAAAGTCTAAGCTTATTTAAAAATGGTTTAAAATGGATTAATTATTTTAAAACAAAAATACAAATCTGAAGTTGCATACAGGCATATTAGTTTCATCTGTGAAAGTACCAAAACAGGTTGTTTTGCATATACACATTTAAAGATAAAACATTAAATACCATAAATAATGATCGAATTTGCAAGGGAGATAAATGATATTGCCAATACAGTCTGTATTTCCTTACCACTAATACAAAAATTAAAAAATACAAATATCATAAAACAAAAATAAGTTAATCAAATAAACTCTTGAAAATGGGTTCCAAGATGACAATGTTAGTACAAGTATTAAAAGTTCTTGGACTGATAAACAATATTTCATCTTTGAACAACAACCATTATCTTGATATAAAAACACAGCTGACCAATTTGCTACCAATAAATACTACATTAATGTGACTACATTTCTTATAAATTACTGTAGATTCCTAAATATACGCAAGAATTTAATTATCACATAATTTCGCTAGAAGCAACACTCGCAAAATAAAATTACTCGCTTTTATTTTTATGGTGCTGAAATCAATGTAAAATCTCTTGATCAACTGTTCACTCGCAAATTATTGTTCTTGCAGTTTGACGTTTAAGAGGCATTTCGTGAAAAATAAGGAATCTACAGTACTTTTACTTTCAGATCATTTCAAGCAACTACTTCTCTACATATTCTTGCTTTTATCATTATTTTTTTGCTAATATTTTTTTTAATTCTTAAAATCAGGCCCTGTTCAGATGTTTCATTGCTCATTGTCAAAAATATCCAATAAGTAATATGATTAAAATGAATACTACATGTACGTGTACTTTATTTGGGTAGCTTGAGGTCCATTTTCAGCTTTTGTACAGCATTCTGCAGTGTGTTTATGACTATCAGGTAAGTGACATATCACAAATAACATTTAAGCAATGAATGTCTTATTGGATGGATTCCTCTTAATGCCCAGCAATCTCTATACATACACATAACAAACATAGGTAATCAAAGATTACGAAGCTCACCTCGACGAATGTTATCAGTTTAAGTAATGCAAATCTCACATCATATTTTCTTAATATTTAGTATTCATCCCAACGACAATATTCTTGCAAATTGTGTTTAACCCCTTACATGGCATATACACATTTCTAAGCATGTAGCGTGAAAAACATGTATAGTGTAAGCAAATATTCATAACTGTTAATACTGCAGATATCAAGGACTTCAAATTCATTCAGATTGATCTGTTCCCAAAACTTTAACCTGGTCTCTTGTATGGAAAATATAGGTCAGATCCAGCATCCAAAGCAAGTCTGTTAGTGTCCATCCTTAGATACATCATCCATGCAAGTTTGGTTTAGCTAGGGCTAATAGTTACTTGGGAATGAAAAAGTAGGTCAGATCCAGCATCCGAAGCAAGTCTGGTAGTGTCCATCCCTAGATGCATCATCCATGCAAGTTTGGTCCAAAAAGGGCTTATAGATACTTGAGAATGAAAATGTAGGTCAGATCCAGCATCCCAAGCTAGTCTGGTAGTGTCCATCCCTAGATACATCATCAATGCAAGTTTGGTTCAGGTAGAGGCTTAAAGTTACTTGGGAATGAAAATGTAGGTCAGATCCAGCATCCGAAGCAAGTCTGGTAGTGTCCATCCCTAGATGCATCATCCATGCAAGTTTGGTCCA
>PRKT01000075.1:731180-768981 GCA_003671525.1 Saccostrea glomerata
AGCATCCGAAGCAAGTCTGGTAGTGTACATCCCTAGATGCATCATCCATGCAAGTTTGGTTCAGGTAGGGCTTATAGTTACTTGGGAATGGACTTGCTCCTAAAATTTTAACCTGGGACGCCAACGCTGGGGGTATAGCATAAGCTCATCTCGACTTCGTCGAGGTGAGCTAAAAAGTACTGAATGAAGATGAAGATCTTGAAATTATGATTTAATCTGGACAACGTTGCAAAAAGGTTGTTTCTCTCATGTAAAATGATGATGTCCATTTATATTTATAAGATAACAAACATGGTAAGATAACAAACATGGGAGATTCTTTAAAATTTGGAGGAGATTCTTCAAGGCGGAGAAGATAGAACTTCCTAATGTTAAATTCAGTCCTCGCTAGAGGCTGAAGAGGTCATGACCCCGTGGAGCTGGTCAATAACACTGTTAGAGAGGTCCTGGATTTTTGCCAGCTGATGAGTTATTTTGACTTGGTCTATAACAGACTCAATGCTGTGGTCAGTGAAAGCCCTCAGGAAAAATATATCTAAAATAAAAATAAAACCAAGTGAATTCTGTCTAATCTAAAATTTATTCCTTTAACCAAACAATCAATTAAATTTTCAACTACATTAATTTTTGCAGAAAAATAAAAAATATCGTAGAAAATATTTTCTTGTGTATTAACTTTACCTACCTTTAAGTAGCATGTTTAGTGTCCACAGAGCCACATGTACAAAGCTTGGGTCTGGAGATTTTAGGAACTTATCAATGTAGAGAACTATACCCTTCCTATTAGCCTCCTTCAGCTCAGCTGGTAAACCTACAAGTACCAGTAGAGCATATTTTCATACAGTTCTCAATGAATCCACATCAATGAACATTTAATTAAAAGATGTAAACAATTTATACATATGACAGTAATCATATGCTGTTTGTTTTCATTCACCGTATATGATGTATTTACACAGATTCAATAAGTCAGTATTCAGGGCCAATAACTTGGGCTGTCTCCCAGTATTTATATACTCACTGACTAATGCCAGTTGTCCCAGTGTGCCAGCACTGTTGTATTGTATTTCTCTGTGACTAGACAGTGAAGCCAGGGTCACCAGTTTACTGAAGGCTTTACCTCCCTGTAGATGTATCAGCTTGTATTTTACATCATCTGAAACCAAGAAAAGAGGTTTTTCATCAGTATAGATGGTATCTTCACAGATATAACTAATTTAAATTATGAACATGCAGTTTCCCAGATGATTAATTTATGTTAAAGTTTTGTTTTATCTTTTATCTTGTACTTGATATCAGAATTTTTACCTTCGTCAGCCATGACCGCCAGAGCTGCTGTGACTTCTGACAGGACAGGAATCCTTGACTCCAGGTCAAGAAGGACAAAGGTCAAGGCCTCTACACAGTCATTCTCTATCAAGGTCTACAAATAAAGTGTCAGCATGGTTAACGCTACCATTTCTTTTAAATTAAAGCCAATTAAAAAAAAAATTGTTATATAGAGAATAATGCATGGCAAAATCTGTATCATACCCCATATCAACCCAATACTCCAATATCAGTGTGAGGGCAGAAGGCCACATATTGTTGTTTTTATACATACATGTACAATGTATTTGAAATTAGTTTACATTGTGACACTGTTTAATGCTCATGTGACATCAGTTATAAGGCTCCTTGTGTGTTCGAATGAAAACAACATATTTAATATTAAAGTAAAAAATTCTGAGGTACTTCGTATGAAAAGTACAGAGACGTTCCGGCAAGGTGTAATAAAGGCCATTTAAGGGTGTGAAAAAGGGTGAAATTAAGGATGATGAAACAGGGTGTGTAGTACAGGGCACATACCTGTGTTCATATCAGGGATGCAATTTCTCATTTGTATGTTACTTCAGTATATTACTTACGCGTACGTATTCACTGACAGCCAGATTGCGTAGTGTTCCTGCTATGTGTTTTTGAGCTTCTGGATTAGAACTATCACACACAACATGACAGAGATCTGGTACCAAGTTTTCATGTATGAAGGCTGCCTATTAAAAAAAACATTGTCAGTAAAATTATTACATATTCATTTACCTGTAAAACAACTTGTGGACTTTACATATCTTATCGATTTATAGCAGTTTGACCATTTATTGAACATTATATCTAGTCTACAGTATTCTATACATTACCGATAATACATCCACATCTAATTTATTTATTGCAATAAATGAAATATATAACTTATCAAATTTTATTCTTTACAGTTAAGACATTTTCTGTGGTGAATCATATTTTACCATCTTACACTGATAAAAAAAAAAAAAAAAATCTTGTCTCTCAGACTGCATATGAAAAGAGGCATAACTCAATTTTCCTTTTTCAACTTGGAAAAAATTGAGAATAGAGTTATTTCTCTTTCCAATATGACCAAGGCAGATGTTCTCTGTTTGATCTGATGCAGAAGTGCATGAGAAAGTATAAACATTTTTTGCCTTATATGAAGTGCATTTAATCTATGGAAGGAGTTGTGTATCCTTGTTGAGATCTTACTTCATTGAGTTTGTGTATAGAGAGATTCCTTAGACATGCAGCAGCTGCAGCCAGTGTGTCAGACCGGCAGGAAGTCAGAATGTGATGTAATGGGGGCAGGGCACCATTCTCTACTGCCAATAACTGGTTCTCATCTGTAAAACAAAAACCCAAAATTGATGATTCCTGGCTTATTCAAAAATATTGAACTATTTATATAACTTCATGCATGATTTGTTTTGTTAATGATTTAATTCGATAAACAATTTACACTGGTAGAAAATGACAGATTATAGAATTTTATTAGGTGGGTATCATCTTCCTACCATCTGATGCTAGATTCCTGAGAGCAAAACATGCCTGACATTTTACCTGTAAACCAAACAGAAATATTATGCATTTATATGCATAACATTGAATTAGTTTATACTAGCTACGTAAAATAAAATTCTAACACTCTAGAAATAATTCTTAATTCATAGGTCTTTACCATTTTATTGCTATCTAGGAATTCTTTTCATATTCAAATACAGTAATGCATTTCCAGAGCCACATTAAGATTAATACAAATAAAATCTAATTAAAATTAGAGGTAAGATCCTCTCCCATACTCACTAAAATTGATGTTAGATCCGCTCCCACACTCACTACACTAACATTAGTATAGTGAGTATGCAAGTGGATCCATCTTATTTTAATTAAGATTGACACAAATAGCAAGTTTAACCTAATGATTGTGTTTTATCATGTAAAACTAACCCTGTCTTTCTTTGAAGATAAAAGTCGGATGAGTTGTCTAATGACATCAAAATGTCCCACCGCGATCATCATGGCCCGGTGTTTTTGATTGACAGCGATGTTACTGAGTGCGGCTGCACTATAGTACTGGATATCATAGTCTGACATGTGGATCAACTCCACCAGTGTGGGAATGGCTCCATGGTTCACTAGCTCATTCCTGTTGGACTCTGAAAAAGTAAAAAAAAAAAAATGAAAAGATGCACAAGGTTAAATTTTTATACTTTTAACTCCTCTCTCTCTCTCTCTCTCTCTCTCTCTGAAATAGTTGATATAAAATACTCTATCACCAAAACTGATTTCCTACTGATCTCTAGATCTATACACTTGTAGGGGAAAAAATTCCTGTGACCCAGTTAAATGAATTTTTTTTTTGGTAGATATATACATATGAGATTCTGAATTAATTGTGTGCACAGAAGCCAGAGTGATGATCAAAATTTAAAGAAGATGAGTGTTGCGCAGCAGTGATGGAAAATAACTAGAAAGGATTTGTAATCAAGATGTCAGACAAACAGATGTCAACAATCATAGCCATATTGACATTCAAATACATTAAAGCACAACCTTAAAATAATTCATATCTATTCTAAAAGAGAATATGAAAACATTTTCTTTCTAGACCTTGACAATACAAAAGCCTTTGATTGTTATCTCCAAATGTTCAGCTTTGTTCAAATACACATATTCATGCACATATTGCACCATGCAAATACATGTATACAGACAAGTTCAATACAAGACACTCAGTGTGGATTGATCCTTTGTCTACTTTTACTGGTGTGTTTACCTTTGTAAAAATGCTGTCTATTGAATGTGTATTTTTGTGATTTTTTTAAATTTATTTGCATAAAATCAAGAAAATGTATGCTTCAATAAGTGACCAGAAATCTTTCATCATGAATCACAATATTAGTAATGGGCTCAGAATGTCATTAAGATATGGTAATGTTCAATTTAGAAAAAGTCACTGCACAAAAGCTTTCTCCAAAAAAAATCTTTATCTAAATTCATATCAAGTTGGTCATACTTTAAAATTATAGTCAGTTTAATTAATGTCTTATCCAGAGAGGCAAAAATTCAACAGCTTGTTGTTTCTGATGAATGAATGATTTCATAACACTTTCGCCTTACTTTTGATAAAGCATATACATTCTTTATAGATACGGAGAATACAAAGTAATCCGTCTCAATGTATCTTAAGCCATATGACCTTGACACAAAAAATGGGAGATGTGTCCCAACACTTTCTATATTTGGAAGATTATTGATTTTGAGAGAAGTTTTACACAACTGACCTTGAAATACTTTTATAAGAGTAAATATGTAATCATTTTATTCTGGAAAAGACAACATAAAAAATAGAAACTTGAAACAAATTTTTTCTCATCATTTCTCCTCAACTTTTAAGGGATAAGATGACTAACTGTTATATAAAGTTTCACAGCTGTGACGCAAAATTCTGGAGCAAATATCATAAAAGTTATATAAGCAACAGTACATAGGAAGTAAGGAAATAAATAGACAAATATATTCACTTATTTTTTTCAAAAGAACTTCTTAATTTCGAATATGCATGAACAAATATAAAGAAATATAAATATCTTCTTTTTTTTTTACTTGCTACCTTCGCTAGCCAAGGGTTTCTGATATGCTACTCTCCTCATATACTCTTGGCCTATGGTGCTTTCAAAAGATGGAATTGTTTCTGACATGTGGTCTCAATTAAATCTTACCAGGTATGCAAAGATTTAGTCAATGACAGAAATAAAATGATTATTTGCAAAATTTTCAGTTTAAAGAATAATAATTAACAAGAAAATATTGAGTTCTTACTGTTATTTAAGGTGCAAATCTACATCTTCAACATACCAGTAGATTCTTAATCACATATTTTGCACATTGCTTACCATATTGGATGACACCATATCTATTCATAGAATGGCATGTTATCTTATTGGATTTTTTTTCATTTCTGAGATTGAAAAGTTAAGATATATCCCAAACCAAAAAAATTTTATTTACAAAAAACAATTGCTGATTGGTTCAGTATAGTGATCCACTCCAATCACGTCTCAAGAAAAAATCCCGTCGGCAACTAGTTTTAACACCGTAGGCCAAGAGTTTATGAGGAGGGTAGGGTATGAGAAACCCTTGGCTAGCAAAGTATGAGATATAAAATTGACTGTCACTGACTGTTTTATATTATTACATGTATTATTGTAACTTGTAAACATTTTATCTTTTCAATGAACTCTTGTAATGCAAGAAAATAGTTTGCTTACACATATTCTTTTTACTTTCCATAATAAATTCAAGGCATTATAAGATAAGCCTATAATTAATATACCTCACTCAAAGTCTGTATTTCCCTTTGGGTGAGTAGAAAAACAATTCTTTTTTTTGGTAAAAGGTAAATGGCCTTACATAGGGTATGTGAAAAACTTACGTATATGTGTTAAATTGAGTATGGCCCCTGCAGCGTTTCTCTTTACATGGAGATCTGCCGATCGCATTAGCTGCAGGAGGGGCTTGACAGCATTACAGGACACAATGGAATGCTTATTAGCATCTGAAAAAAAGAGTACAATAATAATAAAAACATTTTATGAGGTCAGTGACCTATATTTATCATTTTAAACTCGTGTCACATATTTGTTTAACTCTTTTCCCCCTGTTGCCACCATTTGACGCACTTAAATTTCAGGTCTCAAGTCCATAAAATGAGAACAGTCTTAATTAAGTCCAAATCTCAAATACTAACTAGTATGTAAAATAATTTTTCATCATGTGTTTGTATTTGATTACGTCTGGTATAAAAAAAAAAAAAAAAAATGAAAATCTGAACTTTGACTTCAGACTGTCTTTATTGGTGTTCTAAGGGCCAGTTATATAAATATTAGATATATCTATAATTATTAGTGCACAAAGAGCATTTTGAATTTTTAATTATGTATGCAGCTATCAACTTTAAAGTTCTCTTAGTTTTGGCCAACTAAGTTAGCATATTGGTTTTTTTCTTCAATTTTCATTAGCTTTAGCATTTGCTTTCAAAAGTAACCCACCGAACACAGGATGTTTTTATTTTTCTACCTCTTAAACAGTTTATTAATTCAAGATCATTCAACAACAAAAAAATCAAATTTTTCTATCTTGTCTATTTATCACATATCTTTTAAAACTGTATTTCCTGTGTCAATTTAACACAAAAGGAAATTTTTTTTAAAAACACACTCATTTCCTGGTTTAACCTTTCAAGTCTGAACAATATTTTTTGCAACAAAAGTAACATTAAATACGGAGAAATATGATATATCTCTAGATTCATCTTCAATATACTGATAGCATCTAAAGGTACCTCTCAGATGGGATTCACTGGTGCAATTTGTTTACAACTAACAGAAATATAAATAACATACAGAGAACAAAAAGAATCTTATATTAACTTGGACTTCAAGGTTATTTTGTATCATTTATTGTGACAGAGGGGTCAATATTGTGTTTGGAATCACTAAGACTCTTACCTGTGGTAGCCAGGGCAGTGATACAGCCACATGTATTACACTGGACTTCCACATTCCTGGAATGAAGCAGTTCTACCAAAGGATCCACTATACCAAGTCTCATTAGAATCTCTTTATTGGTGTCTGAAAATAGAACCCTGATAATATCACTCTTTGTGTCAAAAATTAATACATGTACATTGAAAATGTGAGCTAATCTTTGCTGGTGTTTCATGTAAAGTTTTCATTCAATGTTTCATTTGAATTCAATCTCCATCCCCCTTTTCTCAAAAATATGAGTAAATTCCTCAGTATTCAAAATATCAAGCGAGCTTCAGTATCCCTAAATGTCAGAGTAGAAAACAGTATAATAAGAAAAAGTCTTTAAATAATGTCAACTATCAAATGGTAGATATACAATTTAAAATGTTTTTTTTAATTCAATCAAGTCGGGACTTTTTAAATGCATTTTTATTTTTTACATGTTAGTAAGAGTTTAATTAGGATCCCTACAGGAATAAAGGAAAGATAACAAAATTGAATAAAAATTTACTGCAACACCAGTCCAATCATAATCTGATCCACCTTGCCAGCTGGCTATGATAAGGTCTCCAGTGTGCTACTGTGTGCATTTTAACCCCCCTGTAACTGTGAATAATCATAATAAAATCTTAATACATCCCACTTACTCTATCAGCTCATCTCTCCCTATGGGCAAATCTTAGTAAAATTTTGTGTAGATGTAAGAAATAAACCACATAAAACAAGCAGGTTTATAAAGATAAAAAGATATCAGCAGCAGCTGTTTATATTTTAGCTTATGTATACTGGTACTGTTCAAGTGCAGGTGTATTTAAGACGAATAATGACCCCCATCAAATAACGACCGGGGTCATTTTTCAATGACAGAAAATGACCCACCCCCCCTCAACCCGTAGAAAAAAAAATTCATAGAAAAAAAGCCCCTGGGATCATTATTTTATATGCAAGTCCTATTAAAAAAAAAGACCCCCGTTGAAAAATGACCCGTTTTCAGAGTGATCCAAAATTCAAAAGTTTAAAAATGATGCTTAGCATCAAATCGCCAAAAAAAAAATTTCATTCAATCATTTTAAAAATTTTCATAACGAATCCATAGGAACAATAAAAAAAACATTGTGCATGTACTACATGTTTGCATGGTACATATCTTTATGTAATTTTCAGTCTGATCAAACCAAAATAGGGTAGTATCATCATAGAATTATTGAATCAAATACAAGTGCCACAAACTTGTATCAAAAATGACTAATTTAGAATGTCTGAATGCCGACAAAAAAAGGACATGCAATGTGCCGAAATCGTGGATTTTTGTTACAGATCCTTGTCACGTTATGTGATAATGACGATCTTCTATCAAAATAGAAGTTAAAAAAATCATTGTCATTTGCAACTGTTAAATGATTTCAAAACAATATTTACTAAAGCCATTTTTCTTAAAAACTTGTACAAGTTAATATAGTTACTTTAGGCACTATAGTACTGTTATTCATATCCAGAAATTCAATACGTTTTGATTCCATGTCTTATGCATGCATTCATCTATACTAGAAACTGAGATATCTCTCTTATTATCATCAAATTATTCCCAATTTAGCTCAGGTGAGCGTTTTGGCCAATAGGTCTCTTTTTTGCCCCCTAAAAATTTTAACTTTAATCAACAAGGGGGTCATTATTCTACAGGGGTCATTTTTTTGCACATTGGGTATCCAAATTTTTAGGGTAATGACACTTTTTCTACAGGCAAAAGGATTATTATTCGCTGTAGAATAATGATCTAGAGTCATTTTTTGCCATCGAAAAATGACCCCCAGTCATTATTCTATGGGGGTCATTATTCATCTTTATAAAGGCACTGTACATTAATATTGATCACTTTGCTATTAACAAGCATCATCAGCCCACACCTAATTCTTACACAACTGCTCAATGACAATGCCATAATAGACACTTACAATAAATATTAAAGCCTTATAATGCTTATGATATGCTGCTTAATATTCGAGAAAAAAAAACAAGAAAAAAAATCTGATCACTCAAACTTTATAAGAGTACACATAATTATGAGCTTTTATTATGAAACCCTTCTTTTCTTGGTCATGGAGTCCAACAATATGATGGTCACATGCGACAGATGTGTCAAGGCCTATGTGAACCTTTTACACACGGCGTGGTGCCTGGTTGATCATTGACAATTATACCCAGGTGTCACCAAACAAAGATTTACCTAGCTGGCTGTATGGCTTTCCTTTGTTTCATTTCATTGTTTAATCTTGGGAACCATTAAATTCATCATATTTTTACTTCCCTGCTGCAGATGATGCAGTAGGCTTGTAATAATCTAGAAACCAATTATGATCTTAAAGCATTGAATGGACACATCTGTGAAAAATGTCAATGATGTACTAGAGCTACAGCCTGCAGAGTATTAACTCGAGTTCACAAAAAATATAAACAAAGATCAAGGGTAAATTGAACAATAAACAAAATGTGTTTGAGAAACACTATGTCCCCAATAGTAACACAATTCTGGAGTGGGACTAATTAGACTGGTTTACACTTACCCTTGACAGCACAATAGTTATGGGTTAGGTTAAAGTTGACAACAGACAGACAAACAGGCAGGACATAAACAATATACCCCTGGGATCTTTTGATCCTGGGGCAAAAAAAAAATATTTATATGTTAATTAAAGTATGAACATTTTTAAAAAATGATCTAGGAATGAAATTTTAATTCAAATCAGGACTTATTCAGGTTAAGACAAACAAAAGTAATGTTATATTGAATTCCATGTACATTGTACATACCCAGTAATTGCAATTTTGTGTGCAGAACTTGAGTTTAAAGCAATTATTTATTTTTCTTTAAAAAAAAGTCATGTGAAGTATGGCCTTGTAACAAATACTTTTTTTGTTTATATAGGATCATGTGAAATACAAACATGTCATGCTCAGACATATCTTGTAAATACATGTGTGCATTTTGATTAATATCATCTTTAAAAAGTGTGTTAATTGTATATTTTTAAAACTACAAATCATTACTTTAATCTTTAATTCATGTCTACATTAATTTAAATGATTTAAAAACACTGGAAACAAGCCATTATTGATCATTTCAACTTTCACTTTTATCAAAATTAGAAAACCCACAAATGTTAAAATGTTGGTTCTCTGGTGCTTTAAAATAAAGCTCACAAAAAGTAGGACTTCCTGTTTTATATGCAAGATGGGATTTAACTTGAAATTGTGATGGTAGAACCTCAATAAAAATTAATATTTCAACACAACTTTCACCTCCATTGAAGTGTGATGAATTCATCACATCCTAGTAAATTTTAATTTACATAAATAACAAGTTTTTTCTTAACACATGTATATGCCCAAGTGATCTATTGTTTTGGAAGTAGCCATCAGCATATTTCTGCACTGTTGTTGAAACATATACCGGTACATGTATGTACCAATGAAAATGGTGTTAACACCTTTAGAAGACATTTTGACAAAATTTGACAAAATATTATCTTCTTTCAATTATTAAGTTATTAAAATAATTATTTTTCACACTATATTTCTGGGCAATATAGTCCCTGGTTCATCCATCAATTATGAAGGAAATAAAATTCTAATTCTGCTAATGTATTGTAAGCTAGTCTATTGAATGTTGATGAAATTGTCATTGATTTCAATTGTGATGATTGGTAAAATAAGTGAGATTCACCTTCCCCTAACAAGCATGAGTTACTGACTGAGATCAAGTTTCAAGTGAGTTGATTGGTCAAACAATTGAGCCTAATCTGCTGTCCCTTTTCCCAAGAGACATATAGTTACTGAGATTGAGTTTTGAATGATAAGACAAACAAAGAACTCATCTTCCCCTGATAGATATGAGATACTGACTGAGATCAATATTTGAGTGAGCAGGGTGGAAAAACAAACAAGACTCCCCTGCCCATGACAGACAGAAATTACTGGCTGAGAGTGACTTTTATGTGAGTTGATTGGTCAATCAAATGATACTCACCCCCCTCCCCCTAACAGATGGAAATTGACTTAAGTCTCACTGATTTGATTGGTCAAGACTCATCTTACAGACAGAAAATATTGAAATTGGGTTTCAATTGAGTTGATTGGTCAAACAAATGACCACCCTCCTTTTTTTTCATCAAACAAAATTACTGATGAGATAGACATTCAAGTCTCACTGAGTTGATAAGACAAACAAATAAGATTCACCAGCCCCAGACATACAGAAGTTATGGCTGAGGCTGAGTTTAGTGTGAGTTGAGTAGACAAACAAACTAGACTCACCTGCCCATGACAGCCAGAAGTTAATTACTGACTGAGACTGAGTTTTGAGTGAGTTGAGTGGACAAACAAATAAGACTCACCTGCCCCAGAGAGACAGAAGTTACTGACGGCGAGGGTGGAGGCCTTCTGGACCTGAGTGTCGGAGGAACGGAGGAGTTCTACCAGAGGTCGTCCCAAGGCCACAGTCAGCTCTGTCTTCACTGAAACAGAAGTATTCTTAATTATCAGAGGTACAAACTCCCTTCATTGTAGGTCTTTAATTAAATGAAGAAAAACCAAAACTAAGAGACAATTTGTTTTGAATATTTTTTTCTATGCACAGAAAAATGTCATACTTTTTACATTTTTACAAAGTTTGAATCCAATTAGGAAGAATGAACAGATGAAAGAAAATTTGTTGTTCATAACAAAATGAACACTGTATTTATAAGTACATTAATTAATCCATAATTTATTGTGAATATTTAATAAGTTTATTTTAAGCTCTAGGATACTTACACTTCTCGCTGATTTCCAGCATACACAATGCTGCTGACCTCTGAAGCTCAGCATTGTCGGAGTAGGTCAGAATGCTCAGAGCTCGAATGTGTTCACTTGATAAAACAGGTTTCGCCTTCTCATCTGAAAATACCCTGACAGTATAACTTGGATTGTGTATTCGAGGGCAAAGACAATGTAAGGAGGGGCAAATATAGTGATTTGGGTTCTACATATATATCAGCCTGGGTAGCTCAATAAATAGAGCACTAAATGATGCAGGGATCTTATTGTAACAAGTCGAGCGGACCCTTGTCACAAAATAAAAACTCCATTGTCAGGCATAACAAGTTTTTATTTAGGATGGCAACAATCAAACAACAACAACAACAATGAATGAGATGCTGACCATTCAGACAATCAAATGACCCGAAAAAAAGGGGGGGGGGTTGAACTTGTCTTAACTACTTTATACAGTTTATTTATTTATTCTAGTATCTGCAAACAACCTTAGCTCTCGGACTCGAAGTGAAATAACTTTGCGTAAACACTTGCGATAAAATAATTATGAATTTATATTTAATATGCGTCAATCCGGACAGTCCCTAACTATCTAATTTCTAAATCTGTATTAAATATTTCCAGCAATCAACTTTATTACTGCCTAACTTATGAGGATACTATACGTAAATTATTCCGGACATATGAATATTCCTAAAATGACTTTATTTTCAGCTTAAACAAATCCGAACAAATACTGCCAAATCCGGACAACCCATTCCGGACAAGAATAACCTATGTGAACTTAACAGTGTGAACTACTCTGGACATCCGAACAAATGATCCGGACAACTATCAAAATATAATTCTGTCATAAACTATAACAAATTAACTTCTGAACTAGGAAACAACTAATAGAAATGTTCCGGTCATAAGTCCTAATTAATAACTCGAACTGTAAACAAACAAATTACTGGTCTACATGACTGGAATAATATCTCTACTCATAATACTGCCCTGTCCGGACGCGCGAGTCTTTATAAACACAATACAAGGTTAAGCACATGAACAGCTGATGAAGGTCTCACATATTACATTATGTTTGATCCCCAGTTCAGCCATACATTATCACCATGCATTCCTTTTACAACTTCATACATACATTTTTAATATTATATAACTTCATAAGTCATGAAAAATCAATATAATTTCTCAGTGACATCATAAATGGTTCTCTTTCAAATGATACAATGTTCAAAAGAATTCAAACCCCTCATTTTTTTTTAAATTAAATAATTTTCTTGGGTTTAAAATTGTTAAATTATTTCCTATAATTTTAAATCAATAACGAAGGCTTTATGTAAGATTTTATTATGCACCAAGCTGTTTCAATACTCCCAACATATGCTTATTATTAAAACCATACCTTATTTCCTGAATAACTCTCTCAAACCTCAAAATAACCACATACAATCATCAATTTTTTTTTCACTAATAATACCCATAATGCTCAATACCTCTCTCCAGATATAGAAGTAGATTCTGCACAGCCTGTTTCTCATTGTCCAATAGAATCATAAATTTTTTAAAAATTTAAAATAATACCCATAATCCCCCATACCTCTCTCCAGATATGGAAGTAGATTTTGTACAGCCTGTTTCTCATTGTCCAATAGAATCATAATTTTTTTTATAAATTTAAAATAATACCCACAATCCTCCTTACCTCTCTCCAGATAAAGAAGTAGATTTTGTACGGCCTGTTTCTCGTTGTCCAGTAGAATCATTCCATACTCGTCAGTCAGGACCCCGTTCTTCTCCCTCTTGTAGCACCCACAGGTTATACAGCACACACAGAAGTCTAGGATCTTCTGGAGGATGGAGAGAAGCTCCTCCCAGACATCGGGCTTGGTGGGGGGACGCTCTATCTTGATGTCAAACTTGTGTTCAGTCCCCGTATGCTGGGAAAAAAATAAATGAGGATAGAAAATTAAAGTTGTATGGGTTAAAACACTTACAATTAAGATTTGCGAGCAGAACTGAGAGCCCTGAGCACCTTGTAATTGGCCATGTAGATACATATCAACAATATTAGTACTTACAGGGTGAACTATAATTTCTCTGATTACTGAATGTATATAAGAATATTTATGCTTAGTCATGTTAGAGAAAATTTAAAGATCAAACACACATTAGATAACCTTTTGGGGAGTACAATTGCAGCGTCCTAATTTTGATATCTCGATCATTCAATATTTATAACTGCATGAACAAACGAAATTCTGAGAAAGTGAGTCTCCATTAAATTTATGAAATAAATATTAATTATTGAAATTCAAATTTAAAGAATGGCCATGGAACTACACATATACTCTATCAAAGTTCAAACTCAACACTACAGGACAAATTAAATCAACTCTGATTATAATACCAGTATTTACCATTATGTATTCTGTGAATAATTCCTTTTGTTTAATCAGTGTCACAAACTTAGATTGGCTCCCTTCATCACTGGCTTCTTGTAGCTAACACATTTGGAATTTCTTACGACTAGAAGTGCAACAAACCCAACTAAATTAAACTGTCTGACATAACCCCAGCTTTAAATACCCCTTAACCCAAACAAATGAGATCAAAGCTTTAGATAGATCAAGCTTTCTGACAATAAAAACATTCGAATCTAATCTGACCCAGTCCATTAAAGGTACACTCAGTAATAGGGATTCATGAAGACATTTAAGCAACAAAATGCAGTGTCATTAACCTTTCTAACAACATCCTTGATTTTTACAGCAGATAAGGCCATTTAGGGACTAATTTCATATTTAGGGCATTATTATTTGTATGTACATTAGTGACCTACAACTTTTAATGCTAAATGGGTGAAATCATTTGGGTCAAAGCACCGTCATCTTAAGTCAATGAACACTATACAAAAAAATTATAGATCTAAATGTTTTAAAATAAATTGCTTGTTTTTTTATGTTTTTAAAACTTCAATGGACCAATTCTGGCTAGAGGGAAATGAACTACAATTTGTACATCAAATAAGTAAAATCAAAGTTTTTCCAATCAGACAATTACTTCTGAAGAAGCACAGTAAACACTTTTAAATGAACAGTTATTATAATGTATATAATGCACAAAAATTCTTAATACTTATCTCTTTAAAATAGGTCATATCACTTTTAACTTTATGAAATCTGGTCATATCACAGAAAAATATGACTTACAAAGTGTCTAGGATACAACTGAGTGTATGAATTTAATAATACACTGGAAAAGAACAATACAAATTATACAATGGTGGGGTAAAAAAAAATTAATTGGGATGGGACGGGGGTTCAGAAAACAACCCTTTATGCACCCTCTCCAACAGCCTGGGCCCAGCCTCCCCCAGTTCCCTTTAATAAAATCAGTACATCTGTCTCTTGGTTCTATATGTAAGTAAAGATCTACATCTACATATATCATTTGGGAATAAAATTGTCCCAAATATTTAACCTGGTTAACCTGGTTATTGATTAAGAAAAACTAATCTTGTGATCAATGTTTTCACAGTAACACCGTTCTGACTAGAAGGTGATCTACATATAGGGCTTATAACCATCCATGCAAGCTGGACCAGATATGTACTTACTTCAAAATGACCTACACTAAAATGTTTAACCTAGAGCTGAGATGTGAGTATGTACAATATTCTCAAGCTCAAGATGTCCCAATTATTAAGGGAGGGACAATTTGATTGCATGCATGTGACATTTTAATATATGAAGAGCTCTGAAACATGCCTGCACCCACATCTAGTATATATTTACAAACCAGACATTGAAATGAATGGTTTTTAATGTTACAACCTTTACATTTCAATTATATCCTCTTTTTTCCAAAAGGGTGTTCCAAATTTATAACTTGGCAAACAAAAATAAATTTATTTTTTTTATTCATAATTGTTGTTCATGTAAATCACTATTTATTTGCAAGAAATTTATTTTCATGTACGTGTACCTGGTATTTATCCAAGACCTTTTCCACATGAAAATTTCATGCTTGCACAAAGACAGAAGAGTAAAAGGTTACATAAATAAGAATAGAATACCTGATACCTTACATAAATGCTGACACGGCTGTATATATAAATACATGTATACAGAACCCATCTACTTGTTTGGGATAAAGAGACGACTAAGGGTTGTATTAAAGAAAAAGAACAATGCTCTTTTCTTTTTACAGCTTTATAAGATTTCCAAAATCTTACCAGTTTACACATAAAAATATTTTGCATTTCAATAAAAGCATTATACAGTGGAGCCTCATTTATCCGGACGCTTTGGTTCCCAGTAAATTTGTCCGGATAAGTGAAGCGTTCGGATATCTGAATTAAGTTCAATTAACAGTTTAATGAGACAAAATAATGTTAAAAAATTCTGTTCCCATGAATAATAGTCCGGAAACTGAAGCATTCGGATATCTGGCGTCCGGATATCTGAGGGTCCACTGTATTTAATACAATTCTTATTTATTGTGTATCATCCTTTGATTGTTGAAGCATTAATTTGGTAATTGACAATATACAAAGATGATCATATTGTCCGGCTGGTGATACTGCATGTATTTAAACAAAGAAAAATGCACATGTATGCATGCTGAGGTTCTTCTTGTTCATTGTAATGCACTGGAAATTTTATGTTTTTTTCTAAATTATAGACAATAAACATTCTTATTTTTATTTGCACAAAATTCATGTCAATAAAATAAATTAAAAATTACAAAAATATCACTATGGTTTGTCTTACCTCTGGGCTTTTCCGCTGAGGATCCATGACAATAGCAGAGTATTCAGGTTACAGGTACATGACCATGGCCAGCTGTTGGTCAGCCGTAATCAAATGTCATCAGTTAGTTCCTTCTCTACGTACAAAGTTAAGAGTCTCTCACAAAATGTAGTCAGTTTTAATAGGATTACTACGACTTTAAAGCTTTAATCTCCGCAATGAGCATTGTTGTGACAGTCGAGAGCGTCTGCAATTTTGATTGTGAAACGCTTTGTGTGAAACAAAAATCAATACAAAACAAAGCCATCGAACCATGATTGGAATGTCGAACCCGATCCAAATTTTATTCTATTTAATATTAAGGCATATTCATCAATATCGAAAATTTAAATTTTGAAATCATTTAATGATAAATATTTCATTCTTTTAACATAATTTTTAATTTTATTAAAGCGTTTTCTCTGAAAAATTAAAACTTAAATTCCGGAAATCTGTATTTTATACGTAGAAAGTTTAACTATTAGATACCTTGCAGAATTTCCTTTGGTGCTTTGACTTGCAATTTAAAGAATTTTTTTTAAAAATGTGACTCATGTAAGTATTTTTTAAGCTCTTGTTATCTTAATCTGATATAAAAAGAAGTGATCATTTATTTGATACACAAGTAATGATGTTTTGAGATCAATACGATGGCTTAGCCGCCAGAGGAGTGAATATTGACCAGAGATTGAACCTCAGAAAAAAAGTGAATACTTCAGAGCTGACTATAAATGTAGGTCCAGCACAGTACCCTGATAAAGGTATATAGCTTGATAAAGCTATATAGCTTGATCAATGTATTACAAATACCTTTATCTATATAAAGAAAAACAAAAAAATTCTTTAAAAAAAATATATACTGAAAGTTAAGTTCTGAATTTTGTCAGTGTGTGCACTCATGCATGAAAAGTACTTGGGTGTCAAAAATACAGCATGAAAGAAAGTCTCCTCACATGACACACTTTTATACTGATTTTTTTGTGTTTGAGTACTCTACATGCATGAGTGAATTTACGGACAACAACTCGGTACTCAACTTTCAGTATTTATCATGTTTATCTTTTAAGAATTTTTTTTGTATTTTTATTACATAAAATATCTTGATCAAGGTATTTGTAATACCTTGATTAAGCTATATAGCTTTATCAAGCTATATACCTTCATCAGGGTATTTTGCTGGACCTGAAATGATTGTATTAGGTAAAAAATAACAATATTGTTTAAATTTGTTGACCGTTAGAGGGACCCTGATGGAGTATGTGCATTGCTGCAATTGTGTATTAGAAGTTAGAATCATTTAAATCTGTCTCGGGACAGGCCCTCAATTTAACACAGTTAGAATACCTTCCATATATACTTGCAATGAAGCAAAAAAATTGCACAAACGCCCAGAGACAATTTTGAAGAACACAAAAGGATTTGCACTGAAAATACTTAGTACTTCCAAATTAATAATAACAAACATTTTTGAAGTTGTTTAAGCCAAAAATATAATCAAAATAAGAAGACTATTCAACTTATTTTCTCAACTTATTTTCTCAAATCAAATTTACACACTTTGAACTCTTTGGAATGTTTGTGGTAAATGCATCATATGGAGATAACGAACAGTATTCTAGATCAAAAGTCCATAAAACAATACCAAATAGGAGCAGAGCAAACATGGACCTCCAAAAATACAGAGGTCGGATCGGAGTTCAAGATATTACCTGTGATTAGTTTGCTACATTGTCAATACACAGAACAAATTCTTGCATTAAAATGGGTCCATAAGACAATATCATTTTAATGACAGAACTTTCTGTCTAGTGTATTAACACTAGCACATAAACCGTGGTATTGTTTTGTAGGGAAAATCTCAGATTATTAAAATTAAAAAATCAGTTTAATGTCATGTTTCATAAAATTTAAACATGTTAAAATTGTGACCATTTCGGCAAACCTATAAAGGCAGTTTTTATTCAATTTTGATTAATTTAGAATCACTCTTCAAACTGCACATGATCTGTAGAGTCCTCCTATTCTGGGTCCACCGGAAATTTGATCAATGGTGTTACATATTTTCAATATCTGATTTCTTGACTGCGCCGGGTACCTCTAACATTGACACATTTATACATCACTGAAAAGAATCAATTTGATATTTATAAAATATTTCTTGCTTTTATTAATTCTTACTGTTTGTCAAATGTATATGCCATTATTCACTGAAAGAAAAATATACGTGTACACAATGTCTCAATAATTTCCGAACAGCCCTTGTACATTTAATTTAATAAAAATAGTTTCTTTTTTATTTTTATCTCACCTCAACGAAGTTGGGGGAGCTTATGTGATACCCTCGGCGTCGGTGTCGGCGTCCCAGGTTAAGTTTTTTGGAGCAGTTTTCTTTTTAAGTACTTCTATGTCCTATATTGATTAGACATGCATGGAAGCACACTAATGGACTTGCTTCGGATGCTGAATTCGACATACATTTTTCAGATAATAGACCAGGTAAAAGTAAAGGGTGCAGGTCAATTACCAAAAAACTTAAAGGCTTATATAAAATTGAATAAATCAAACCAAACTTGCACAAATGTTGCATCAGGAGATGAAAACTCTGAAATTTGCTTCAGTTGCTTAATTTTATTTTCATGAAGAACTAGTTTAAATTTTTTATGTAGGTCTATTTCAATGTATTAGATCAAAATTGCTTAAATATTTTCATTCTTGGATGTACACTTTTTGTTGGTTAATTGTGTGACTTTGACTTACTTAAAGACAACATTCGTTGAGGTGAGCTCTGTAATCTCTGATTACCTATGTTTATCTTTTGTAGTTACCACAAGAACCTAATTTGTAAAGTTACCACAAGAACCTAATTTGCAAAGTTGCATTTTGCTAAAAATTGTGGGTCCATATATATAACTGTCAAAAAATTTATTCAGAATTATTTTCTCCTCACCCAGGCATTGATTAAAGTGCTTACAGTGACAAGTGGCAATTCATGCCACTTGCTGCTATTATACCCTACAAAAGTTCAGTAAAATAGTTATTGTGAAACAGTCTGTTATGTAATGTATTTCTATTTACCTGTTCACAGTGAATTTTTTATTAAATTATTTCCAAGTGTTAGCTTTATATACACTGAAAAATCAATAACCCAAGAAAATTAATCCATGCAAATGGAAAGTGACTTTGATTATATTAGGAGTTATCTTTCATAGGTCTCTTATGAAGGCCTGCCAAACTGAAGAAATTTTATTCAAATACATTTTTTTTTCATGTTTCCTGTCCCCTACATGTATGCATAAGACTCTTTGACCCTATACACCATTTAATATGTAAATACAGAATAAGCTTGTGTTCCAATTTTTTAACCAGTCCTTTACCATCTATAATGTACATAAATAAATCTTGGATCTCGTCCCCACTTTGTCAGTTTGTGACTTAACAAAGACAGGCAGCAGATTAAGGATCTTAACATCTTTTAGAGTGTCCAGATTCCGATGAGTTTGGTTCTTTCTAGACTCTTTAAACTAATTATTTTGGGAAACCAAACTTAAATTGAAGATAGATTAGATACATGTATCTCAATTTTGAGCAGTTAAAAATTGAGCTGTTTAGAATGAATAATGCATAATGAATAGTATACTGATACCAGGGTATATTGTCACATACATGTACAAATATATATCCATTACCAACCATTTTAAGAAATCTTTATCATGCTTGTTTAAAACTTTTATGTAAAATAAGTGCTCTATTATTCACTGCAGTTTTAAATAGCTAGCATTAAAATTTCCATCATACTGTTTGACTGCAACTTTTTCCCCTTAATACATGTATATATACATTTTAGAATCTTCTTTCATGATCTAGGAGCTTGAAATACAAGTATTAGCTTGCATCCTGAAATAAAAAATTCCTGGCTCTTTAATTATCTCCTACAATGTCTAGAAGTTAAGCCACTTTGTTGGAATCAAATGAGTTTTTGATCAATACTTGATGCCACTTTTATGATCCTGCGCATTCCCAGTGTAAGGGGAATTGTTCAGGGTTTCTATTTATATTATAACAAGGTTGCCATATAGATGACCAATATAGACTGCCCTAATTCATAACTGACTCAAGTATTACTCTGTTGAAACTAACGATAATAATAGGCAATATTATAAGAACTAGATTACAATCCATCTATTTAGCCTGGTTGATCTGGCCTACATGGGCTGATCTTTAATCCCTAGGATTATACGTGGACACTGTGTCACACAGCTTACACTATTGTTGTGTATTAGAGAGTGTTTTTTCTTCAATGTTTTGTAATCTTTTGAAGAACATTGATTTTCGCCTAACTCCTTGTTCTCCTTTGTGTTACCTGTCTGTGGTTTTTGTGTTTTAGAGGAAGTAAAGAGAGAGAGCTGATTATCACAGGATTGTGCCCAGGCAGGAATATGTAAGTTTTCATGTTAAACATAATCATTGTACTTATCGTACTTAATCTGATCAGATAGATCGTGTAGATATATGCATCAACATGTTGATCGCGAATTATGTACTTTTTCTTTCTTGTACTTTGTCACGTGTAAAACGCATAAGGAAGGGGTATATATATCTTGTCTTATTTCTGCCGTGCCGTTTTGAGATTACGTGACTTAAGTAATTCTTTTAGAGTAGGAACCACTTTATTGATGTGTCTTAATTAAATGGGGATGGACATGTAAAGTATGATTTATTGTCCATACTCAAATTTAGAGAATAATTGGGCTGACAATGTTTCCTCGTAAATTTCTTACAAGAAATAAACAACATTCAGTGTAAAATCACAAGAATATGATATTTGTCAAAATTATGTGATTTTTGTTATGCCTTTATGATACTAGAAGGATTTTCAAAATATTTTATTATTAAATTGGGTTTAAACAGGGTTAGCAATGTAATTCAGGAATGCCCTTGACTAAATAAAGTTACATCATAAACGTAAACTAAGGTGTAATAAAAGTACGTACAGGATATATCTCTTTTCATCAAGTATATTTCATGTGGTAGCATCCTTTACATCTGCGTTGATAACTGAGTAAGCAATCTTTGTTGTTTTCAGAGAGAAGACGTGAAATCTTTCATGTAAATGTTGTAAAGAATTAGCAGCTGGACTTGTCAAGATTACAGGTAGGCATATGATAAAAAGGCTGTGGAAAATATAAGTAGAAAATTGATTTTTAAATGTCTGAATGGTAGAGACACATAAGGAACTGAAAAACTGAATTACTTATTATATACATAGGGTAAGTAAACAAATTATCATATTAATCGATAGTGCATTCAAGGAAAAAGGTATGTCATACCTATATTATACAATTATGGACTTCAGTGTAGGTCGATATGTGGTTATAAGGACTCATGGCAATTGATATTGACCGAAGACACAGAAAGTGATAGCGACCGAGCCTGCGAGGTCGCTATCATTTTCTGTGTCTGAGGTCAATATCAATTGCCATGAGTCCTTATAACCACATATTGACCGTTCACTGAAGTCCATAATAGTTATATTATATAATCACTCAAAGTGAATGCACCGACACAGTCCTAACACAACGGACTTGGCTTTCATTACGTCACAATGGTTAAAATCACGTTTCTTTTATTATGACGTCACGTTCTACGTAACTTCAGTGCAACCGAACAGCTTGTCGTGCGATATCATTTTCCTCGGACGCGCTTTCACGTCGCTATCGCAAAAGGAGGAATGTCATGTGACGTCCTTTCAGCCAATGACAACTACGAAAATAATCCTCTTATATAATATATATATATATACAGGTTAGTGGTAAATTTGTGAATGGTAAAAAATGTTGGTTCATACAAATAATTTTTTCACATTTAGGATAGAAATATTCTCTTGCTGCAGCCAAGATAAAAAGTATGTGCTATGTCATCAATTCATGAATTGAGATACATACAAACAAACAATTCTTTTTTCACAGTTGTAAATATTGTGCTGCTTCAAGTTTAAGGTTATAACTCCAAGATCAAAGGGAATTAATTTATAGAGCTAGTGTCAAAGAACAACAATATACATTGAAATATTCTGAAAAAAGAAATGTAAATGTATAGGGTTAATACAGATTTCAAAATGAAAGAAACTTCTACTAAAATAGAAATTATTTTCTTTTACTGGAATAAAAACTATATTGTCATAGTGTGCTATATAAGGTTCATTGTAAGATGTCAAAGTGTATGTATTCCAAATATCTAACGTTTTCCAGGCTTTTTCAAGATTTTTATATTTTACATGCCAGGAAAATGGGAGAACAGGCACCATTATGAAAAAAACTTGAAATTTCGCCATCACCAACCAGAGTTGATTTTCGATACATGTACTTGCAAACCAAACTAAATGCCGAAATCAGAATTTATCAATAAGCTCAATGCTTCTAGTACTCACTGATATCAATGAAAAGAAATTATCACTCCACATTTCGTTACAGGACTTGCAAGATTTTCAAATGTGCATAAAATGAAGACAATCTCGACAGTTTGATAAAATGATTTGATTGTTTCATTAGGATTGTATATTTTAATTTTTTATAGATGAACCATAAAAAAACGATATTAGAAAGTACTAAAGGTATTATACTGTTGATAACTTGTGAGTTTGACATTAATTCAGTTTGCAAGTTTCTGAAATTTAGCTGAGAATGCCATCTCCGATTCGAGGCGTCAAATTCCCAGTTTTTTGTAATGACGCCTGTTCTGATGTTTACCTCAATACCTGGCATGTAAAATATCAATATTGTGAAAAAGCCTGGAAAATATCAGATATTTCGGACTAAAGTGTATGATCTGCAGATCAAAGTTATATCGAAGTTATGACCATATTTGTATTTTGTAGCAAATAAGAGTGAGATTACATAGTTATTACTCAGAAAAACACGGTAGATATGACTGTTGATAAAGTGGACAACTGGATTTAGATATGTCCTAAGTAATGAATGACCTCCGGATATTCTCAGAATTTATCAACCCCAAGTCATTGACATGGGAGGAATTAGATAAATACATATTTGAGTTAATAATGCCATCTGCATCATATAGAAAGGGACGCATCATTAATTTACTGGTATCAAAAAGGTCATTGTTTTAGAAAGCCTTATTCCCGATTTAAAAATAAAAGAACCAAACTTGATGCATTTACATGTATTTCGTATGAATTGTACCATATTGCATATAAGCTGTTCAGTTTTGATAATTCTAATCTTCATGTGAAAGTCAGTATTGTCAGAACTAGCATGGCACAAGAAATACTTGGTATATACATTGTAATTACAAATCATTCTGCAATATGAATTGAATTAGAAAAATGATTTTCCCCCCTAGCTGAATGTGTTACTTTCACACTATTACCCCAAAATTAGAAAGCATGGCTTGTTACTACCTATTCAAGTTCCAAATTTTTCTTGTATATTGTTTAACATTGCATATATATATGCAAGTTTTGCTGTACGTGTTATACATCTCTCTTAGTCTGTAGTATAATAAGTCAGTGACACTTAGTGCCACCCAGGGCAAAAGTATAGTATCATGATATTGGTGTAGAATGTAGATCGATTGTGTCAAATTTCTTTAATAAGTTGTAGCACCTTGAGCATTTCTGTTAGTGCTTTGGCTGTTGAAGTCCAATGCTTTTGCAAATAAGGAACTTCCATCTTAAACCAGCTATAATACAAACGTAAATTGGAGTTTAAATTATATACAGTCAAGCCTTATTATTTCAAACTGATATCTTTAGTTTGGAGATATCCATGGTAAAAGTCTTAAAGAATAAAGGATTTGGATTTCCAAATTAGGCAACTTATCCATGGTATTCCAAACATTAGTGATTTAGATGCTGAAGTTCTACTGTAAATATATTTGTATGATGTCTACATAGACATTAGACATATGTATGAAAAGTTAAGATGATGATCTCTTTTCTGCATAGGATGTCTGTCTTTCACCCAGAGTAAAAATGCTCAAAGACAATTAAGAAAGTAATTCAAAATTCACTATTGCTGATTGAAATAGGGAAACCCACTCTAATTGAAAACAGATACCATGCAATCAGAACTCTTCAATGTGCAGTGTTTAGAGTATCCTTATCAATCATAGAGATCCTTAGCTTCGCAGAATTAAACTGCGTAAAAACGTGCATACGCATTTAGAACGTACACTCAAATTTGTCTGTGGAGATTTAACAACACTTAAGTGCACAGACTCCAAATGCCACCAACCAAAGATTTTCTTCATTTTTTTTCGTGCAGTCCTTGAATACAAATTTAAGTGTGTTTATGTAATCTTTTTGGCAACTGCCTGAAGGAAGATCAATGAACAATTAATAGCTGCATCGCAATCGACAGTCATACATTCCTTGGTATAGGGGTGGCTGAGATAAGAGAACGCTTATCAGATATATACAACTGGTTTATCGCAGGATCATCATCTTTAGAGGCATTCACTTCTGAATTTTAAGGCACTTAAAATACTCCAAATTCACAAATGGAATATCCGAGAATGTAGAATTCAACTTCACAAAGAAAAGGTTTGACATATGAATATTTAATAGGGTAAATAAGGTTAAGCAATCTTGTATCAGTCTTGTATCATATTTCACTTTGAAGCCCATTTATGTTTTTATTAAAATCCACTGATAATGTAAAAGTTATGTATGTTTAATGGATAAAAATGACAATGGCATTGCTGAAGCATTATTTGGTATAGCTAAAACACTTTGTATTCTTAAAGATTGAACCATTGATAAGTTCATGTATATATACATGATGATGATAAAAAAGAACTGGATTTTTAAGTTAATTAACTTGAGTAAAGTATATATATGGAAACATATTACCTGAATAAAGAGATTTTGTGATCAATTCTATTTTGGTTAGGAGAGATATGTAAATGACATATTCTGTTTTGATGTAATGCACAATTACTCACATATAGGTTGTTATAATAGCTGGGTCATGCAATACTGGGTGATTCTAGGTATAATAAGTTCAGGGTGTAATGGTCAAAGGATGACGTAGGTCTTAGTTGACAGCTAGAGTAGGAATAAGTCCCTTAATCCCTGGCATTATATAAAAATCTAATAAGTAATTAAATCACTCCAAAACAAAGAACTTCTGTGTTATAGCCTAAAATTCATTGGAATTTTTATTCTTTTCCATGAAACATGGCCATAGCATATTTACCAGTACAATTTATGGTTGTTGACAGCAGCTAGCGTATAAATTTTTCATTGGTGAAAATTATTCAATTTTCCTTTCCTATATACTGGATACTTGGTAGTGTAATGTTATACAATGTGAATGATACAGTAACTTGGTTTTTAGATTTTATTTACTTCCTTAATTTGATTACAATGTTTAATGATATGCTTACTTATTGTTAGGATACTTGTGGCAAATTTTTTTTCAAAATACAGGTACTAAGATTAAAATGTATATATTTCTGGTAGATATATGTTTACTCATTCAAGTAAAAAATTAAGTTTAACAATTAATACAAAGTAACGTTTTTCATTGATTTCATAGTAGTGTCTTATAAAGAACTATATGAATTGTATTGACTTCTAGTAGGAATAGCAAAAAAAATGAAAAAATGAGAACTTAACTTTGACAATATGATATTTTCGTTATATACAACCATTAATTATGCGTACATGATAAGCCATTGATATGGATAAGTATCCTTAGGTACCGTGACTCATGCAGATTTTTTTTGTAAAAATATGTACATACATGTAGGTGACCACGGGGGGATAGGGTTGGGCCATAATAGGTAAGTTTTACATGGGAATAAAATTCTGCTGATGAAGAACTGAACAGTACCAAAGTGAATTTGGAAAGTCTGCACTGTTGCCAAAGAGCATATCTTTATATTTCACATCATATCTCAAATTGCAATCCCGGGAGTTTGAGAAGGCAATTAGTGCCTGAACAGTGAATAATTGATTACAGTTCCTGCAATAAATGTACATTTCTAGTAGAATAAGCTTCTTTGAGGAAGACAATTTATTATTTGATATATCATTAGATATATAATATTACCAGTAGAGCTTGTTACACCTTGGGTGCTAATGCTGCATGTCTTGTACATGTATGCAATGCATGTAATATAACCACTGCATTGCTCATTCAGCTAATACACTAGTATGTGTTTTAATGACCACCCATAAACTTAGCTGACAATCTAATGAACAATGCTACTATTTTAAAAACCCATTGTTAATGATAAGAGGTTTCTTTAACAGTTGCGCAGCACATTCGGATAGCAGAGTAATGAATAATTAAAGTGATCAGTTTTAGCAGGGGAAACCTGATTCCAAATTGCATAATGGTATATGAATGACAAGTTTACGGTGTGCCAGTATTCTCTACAGCAGTATTAGGTTTACTAGAAGTGACAGACAGACTCCTGACAACGGACTATTGGTGATTGCTCCTGAGTTATATCTCTTTGTGACTGCAGTAATAATATACTGATTTTTGTGGGTGCAGAATTATCTTGGAGTGTAAAACAGTTGTGACATTTTTGTGAGCCTGAGGGAAAGTAGCACATTTTTTAGAGAATCTGGGTGATATGTGCTTCCAAGAATGAAGAGATTCTGAGATTTCAGGCAGTTAGAGAGATTCCTTACATTTTAGAATACAGATGCATGGTTGCTGTGCACGTGGAAAATACAATATAAATGCTTTTGAATAACATTTTTAAAAAGTGAACTGAATGATTTATTGGTACATTTTCCTATACTTTCAGACGGATAATTTGAAATACCTTGGAAGAATTATCAGGAATCAATCACTATAAAATTGTAAGTATAGATTTTCATCCTATAATCTTTTTTTCTCCAAAAGCCAGATAAAACATGGTTACAAAAAATGTGAGATTGTGTCATTGATAATTCACGTATGTGGAAAATCCAAGCCTGATAAAATGTCTGAAAATGAAAATGTACATCACTCGTTCAGCAGGAAGACTCTCAATATATACATGTACTTCATATATATAAAAGTGTATGTCAAGAGGTTTCAAGTACAAATTACTTATCATAAATAGTTTGTGATGACAACATTTGATTGTATATGCACACCAGCTGCCCTCATTCATAAATTTCCAATGATGCTTATGATTATTTTTTCTTTTAAAAAGCCATATTCATTTTTTTATCAGGAAAAATTTATGATACACCTATTACATGTACATATATTCAAAGGCTTTCAAGTGCGCGTGACTTATTATAAGAATATAAGTGTGTGATGGCATCATTAATGTATCACAAATTGGCCTCATTTGTCAATTTTCCAGGATAGTAATGATTTTTTTTTTACTATAAAAGCCCGCCTTTGTGTCACAGTTTCACATTTCGTTGTTTGTTTACAAAGAAGACAGTTCGTACAGAACAGACACATAAGACTAGTTCAGGTAATTAATGCAACTCAGTTAAAAGGAATCTTATTATTACATGGTTTCAGAGGTTGGGAGTTACATGTACTTATTATGTAAAGAAGCCATATTCTTTGTGTGAGTCTTTCTATTCTCGTGTCAGTATTAAGCCCCTGTCACACCGGGGCTGTGTTTCAACAGAGTTGGCACAAGTGATGAGTGTTTTTGGGATTCCATGGAAAATTTAATGAAATTTTCAAAATATTATCATATCAGTGTCCTGACTGCAATCGTGGCATTTCTGTTAAGCTTCTGTGCCATCTAACTGACATTTTTAAATAAAGGACTACAAGAGGTCTTTTTGCTAGTACTGATGACTATACCATTGTATTCATACTGGGATCATGTACCTCATTTAAGTGTCTTGTGGTGTTGGAGACATTTATGCACTGTTACAGAATCCTTCAATGTTTCTTCTGCTTGCTGCATATCAGCACACAGAGCCATTGTGTACTTTATTATGCATGTTCAAAGTATGCTCCATGACATGGCATTTTTGATGACCCAACTATGCCACTCTGAGATTCTTCTGAGTTCTTGTGGTAATGTAGTAGCTAGACTCAATTGGATGCATAGGCCTTGGCATTTTTCTATTTTCATGGATGCTGATGGATTGTTGTGAATTCACAGTCCTGATATGTGACACTGGTGTTAAAATAATGGCTTCAGTGAAAGAATATAAGGATCATATAAATACATCTGGGAAAGAATTTTTTTTAAAATAAGAAAAATTCCAATTTGAAATTAAAACTTTTTCAAATTGATAAGGGAAATACTAATAATTTTGAATATTATATAGCTCAGATAAATTGTTGATTTCTATAGGGCTGCACAATAGATTATTCAATGGTATCTTGATCGATGTATGGCAGTTCATTGACAAAAAATTTTAGTATTGTGATATGTTTTTCAGTTTTGATGTACAGACAAAATGTGTGCTTTAAAGTGAATGTAAAGTGAATTTAAAGTGAGCTTAATTGGGATTTCTGAAGTCAAATATGAAATTTAAGATGTTAGAAACATTTTCAACTAAAAGGTTGTATAGTTGCATTTTGAAGCAAAACTATAGTTTGATCAGTAGATATAAAAGAACTTATTTGTTAAAACATATTTTGCAAAGTTATAATTTTACATTCTGCTTACATGCATAAATGGAAGGAATAAAAAATTGTCGTAACTGTTACTAAAAATATTGCATACATGTCACTATTATACAGTTAAAAATATTGCAGTAAAATCTCAATATATGTACAAATTTTCAGCCAATACCCATGCCGTGCAAGCCTAGTAATTACATATACGTAAGCTGGTATGAACCCCAATACATATATAAATGCTAACATAGGAAATTATAGAATTTATATCTACACAGCTAATAATGTTATTAGCTGGGTGATTAGTGATGCACAAGTGTACATATAGGAATTGGTCCGATTTGATTAGTAATGCCTTGAGTTCATTTTATCAATATTTTATGGCCTAAGCATATATCCCAGTTGCCTTAAAGCACAGGAAATGACATTAGGTAAGCCATATCTTGAGAGGAAATTGAAAACTGAAATTATGTGTCATCTTCAGTTTTTATAAACAAAGATTTCAGGGAAATAGATTAATTACCTTGACTTCCTTTTTTAAGCTGGCCCAGAATTAGCTTCTGGAAGGGCAGCCAGATTATTTTTAGCTCTTGTTATTGATTTGGGATAATTTCATATGAACTGTGAATTTTTAGTGTGTTCTGTGTTTTATCAAATCAATGATGTTTTTTACGTTGGATTCTTACAGATTTGATTGGAGAAATTGGAAGTCTCGTTAGTGTTTATATACAAAGGCAAACACAACCAAACATTTGTTGGCACGGGTTGAAATTGATCGCTGAAACATCTTGCAATCAAAGGTTTGTATATCAAGATGAAAACTTTTATCTGTTTTTTTATGGTTGACTTTTTAAATCTTGAAATAAGTATAAATTTCTTGGATATATTTTAGTCTATAGATTGTTTTAGTTACAAAAAGTGAATGAGATAGGGCAGCAGGCAAAGCCTTACTTTAATCATGTTAATGGCCCTTTCCCTGATATCAATTGAGTTACTGTTATAAACTAAAAAAAAAAGTAGTATGTAAACTGTCATCAATTAAAATATCCAACAATAAATCTATAAAATGAAACTTTGCAAAAACCATGATAAAAGAACAAAAAAAAAAGGCATGGATATGTCTAATATATAAAAATTGTAAGTCACACATTGCATTTTACATGTGATTATAGGCAGATTATAAATTTATGATACAGATGTTGACTATATGTATTTGTTAAATTTTCAATTTAAATCATATTCACTGTGTTTGTTCCATTATTATTAAGCAATGAATTATCATTTTTTGAAAGATGCAGTCTCATAACTGCAATGGTGTGTGCAAACAAATTGAGTAACGCGCGTTAGCACGTTATGAAAATTTGTTTGCACAGACCATTGCAGTTATGAGACTGCATCTTTCAAAAAATGATAATTCAATGCTTATATTTACATTTTTTAGCCCCTGTATTGTCCGTAATTTTAATTTGTTAATTAAAATTCTCTCCTTATCCTTCATGTAAGTTGCAATTTATAGAACAGCGTATGGAACAGCTTAATCCAAGTTTCCCGCCAGAGTTTGTTTGCGCACAAGCCAAAATCCGCAAACGAAAATAGTGCACAATAAAACAGATAACAATAATCAAAGTTTTCTTATTTTTCATTCTTAAAATGATAAACTTTATTTTGCAACAAAGAAATACACATGAATGGTATAAAAGACATAAAGTTTTCGCTTTGTTTAAACTGTAATGGTGTAGTCCCTGTATTCATACGCCAGACAGACTTCGGTAATTTGGTCTTGTGTGTTATGTGTATTTATCACTTGTAATTTTATAATGCTTTTTATTAGGGTCAAACAAAGTAAATGTAAATATAGCTTGTATTTTGTGGTACTTAATTACTAAATGAATTTAGATATATTCAATCCAAGGACTCTGACTTAATATACTTTTTCGTGGGGGTTGAGGTTAGAGGAGTTTAGATTTTGTAAATGATGGATGAAAATTGTAACTCTTAATGCCATTAGATTTATTCTTGCCAATTTTTAAAAAATGGAATAGGGACATTTTTTGACCAGTGTCTATCTGTAATGATTGCTAATGGCTGATGTCAAGGAGAAATTGAAAATTTCCTTCCATTTAGTACCCACTTGACCTCCTTTTCTCAGGTGATCATGACAGAAATGGCATTGAAGGCCCTAAAACTATCTACATTGTAATAATGACCAAGCCTTAATGTTTAAAAAATTGTAGCATGAGGATCATTTTATTGTATTTAGGATTGTACAGATATACAGTATAAGCAGAATTTTAAGCGAGGCAAGAATTTAATTTTGGCATTATTAGTGAGGGTACCGAGATTGCTAGAATTGAATATCGCTAAAAGTTAATTGTGTTTTATTTGTTATAGCTTCTTAAGTGAGCATTTTTAAATTGCTAAAATTACATCTCGCTAAAAATAAATTACCAGTTTTTGAGGACAAATTGCTAAATTTGCGTTTGCTAAAATTTCCACTTATACAGTACTCTAAAATTATGATGGCTTAAAATTTTGATTCTGATTTTCAAAATCTTAGTATTGATCATACAAATCACTCAGTAAACTTTTTTATTAATAAAACTTTATAATGATTATTTTACCAGTTTTCCTCTTTTGGTTAAAAAAAAATTAAAAATATAGAAAAAAAATATGGAACATCCATACTATGTCATACAGATCATAGTTAACATATTTTGTGCAAAATTCAGTGGAAATATTTGTAATTTAATTCCCATCAAAATTATGAGAAGCTGCTTTAAATTTAAAGTTATTTATTACCAATTTTTTCCTCTTTTGATCACACATACTAGGTGAAAATATAAAAGAAAAACTGTTAGAAATATCAATACCATAAATGGATTTCTTTGTTTTAGTTTTCTTTTAGCAAAGGTGCACATATTTGTAAAATCAGGTATGTTACTGTTTACTGTCAGTGTATTGACTGTATTCTTCCCTGGTCTAATTCAACAGATTTTCAACAAATACATGTACAAGTTAGTTTTCAAACATTAGAAAAATTAATTATCATAAAACTTGCACACAAGATAATTTTGTAATAATTTTTCAGGCATAATGGCAGAGGTGGAAGTGCCAAATAGTTTGGAGGAGTTTATCAGCTCCGGGAGAACAGGAAGACGGAACGCCATGGCAGACATCTTGGATTCCAAACGTGCGTCAACCAGTACGGCTGGGCTAGACCTGGACATGTCAGGTCTCAAGTGTTCAGGTAGGCCAAATTATCTGTTTATATTTTGTTTCATATATTCTTCTTAGTAAAAAATAGGATCTGGACTAATTTGTGAATATAAAAAGTTATCGACATGATGGGATTGTTATGTGAAAATCAAAGACATAAGCAATGTACTTAAATGCTTTTTGCAAATTGTCATGTTAATTAGAGGTTTTGAGGCTATTTATGTGAGAGTAGATTATGAGTTTAAAGAAAAAACCATTATGACTGAGAATACAAATATGTATAGAGGCTACCAAAACTTGAAATGTTAAGAAATTAATAAAGGGGAGATTACAGAGGGTGTAAGGGAGATAACTGAGGGAGTAGGGGCGATATCAGATTTTATTAACATTGCTTTGTGGTAAGTTTTTTATGCAAATTGCATATTTAAATATTTCAGTGTGAATTTCCTTCTTAACTTAATTTTGTAAAGCTAAAACATGTTAAATACAGTTTAACTTAATGCTGAAATCAAGATCTTCAAAAAATTGCCATGCTTTCTTCAGAGAATGTTCCTAAGAGTCACAAATATATGTATTTGTTGATGGATAAAATATAATCTATCTGGATCAGAAGGAAAATTGTTTTACTTCAATGTTTTGTTGATAGTTCAATTTTAAATCTATCAAGTTGTGCATTCCTTGGCGTAGTGGCTTATTACCTACTTACAGATAGGCCTCCTTAACATTCAAAAGACATAACGAAAGATTACTTTTTAAAGGAATGCATTATCTGATCATTGGTTTTAAGCAGCCGCTGTGAGCTCATTGATATGTGTTGTGTCTGTAACAAATATCGGCAAGATAAGGGAAGCTGTTGATACCCATTTTCTTTTAATTTACCTATAAAAAGGGCAGATCTAATGAGCAATTTGATATATATATTTTTAAAAAAATCATTCCGAGCTGAATTTTGAAAATATATACAGTGTTAACTAACATTTAAGGTTTTTCTCTTGTTCAGATCTTGAATCAGTAAAATTTCCCAGTTAATTAGATTTAATACATGTATATGCAGGACAAAGTTCTATTTTTGGATAAAATAATTCTTGCAGTGAGAATAAAACATTAGCCCATTACAATGAAGAAAATAAAATGCCATGTAATTTCCTGACCAAACCTTTGACATTTGTCTCCAAAGAGCACATAACTATCCAAACACTCTCCCAGTACTCACTTAATGAGCTTTGTAAAAATGAAACCTTGTTCATTGATGAAAAAATGACAATAAGAATGGTAAAAACTGTAGTTTTTGGAGGTTAAATGACTATTGATTGGCTTTTACTGTTAAATCAATTACAGCCATCCCATGACACTGAAACTGTATTAAAATCAGTCAAAGTTCTTTGCATTCTGTGGTGACAATATCCGGTCTAGAATGATTCCCTAGTGTCTGCTAACGTTTGAAGTGCTGGCGCCAGTATACCCAAAATACACCTGGATTGCATTAGCATCCCTTGTCTTCTATTGGAAAAACTGCATGATGAATGAACTAATTGAGGCAATTTTACTTCAGCTATTTTATATAATGTTTGATTTAATTAATGGAAATTGATTGTAAACGACCCACTGCCCATACAGAAATTACATATTTTTATCTAACAATGTCATTGAAATGCTTTATGTTGTTACCGGATATACCTGAAGCAGTGGGGGGAATATGTGATCTACTGTAATATGTATTTAAACACCAGTCCTTGCAGACTTGTGCATAATTTATGACCCTTTGTACAATTTACATTTTGATGAATGCATGTCTATCTAACAATTTCTACAAACTTCATAAAATATGCAGAAAATAATCAATTTTGGGGTTTGCTTGTAGACGAAGATAAAGCTCAGAAAAGTCAGTCGGAATCTCCAACCTCCAGCAATGGAAGTGGCTCGTAGCCAATCAAACGCTACATCTCACTACCCCAGGGAGTCCAGTGTCTTTCAGAACGAAGTCGTCTCACTTCACACAGACTATTTTTTCAAGAGTGACATGACAGTTGCTATAATTGTTGTTTTCACTTTGTTGAGAAATTTTCCATCATTTATTTTTTTTCTTTTACATGGATTTTATTATATACGTGTAGTGTGAAATTTTTCTTCTGTGAAAATTCAATGGTCTGCAGATGAAGTTTAGTCTTGTTATGGCATTAGGCCATTTAGCTTGCCATTTCATGAAAATACAAATATTGCATGCATTGCTAAAGAACTGATGGGACTGTATTTATTTAAAAAAAAATATGAACCAGCTATTTTATATTTGTGATAGCCAGGGTAAACACTTATTTTAAAAAGAAAGTGTTTGATACAGTGCAATTGCATGTTGATGAAAATACAGTGAAACACAGTAATGGGGAACTTGCTTGTAGTAAATTCATGCCTACAGTGATGTGAATTTTCATGCCCTGTAATTTCAACATTTATTTTGAACTCAATGTAATGAATTATGTTCATCACTTGTCCTTTTCTGTATAGAGATAAGATCGCACAAACGAACTGATGACTATTTTTCTAATGCACATAGAGAGAAAGGAGTATGCATTTAGTAAAAGGTGTTTTCTTTTTCAAGAGTGTTTTGGACTTTTTTGTTCATATAGTATTAATAAGTGTATGTATGTACACTGTAAATCTAATCTATTGTCAGATTAAAGACTGTATTAATACATGCATGTATATGTTTTGGAAATTGCTAGTTTTTTTTATGCTGATAAATGGTACACAATTGTGAGAAAGCATTGACATAATAATTCATGTTCCATTTTTATAAATTTCCTAGCTGGTACAAGTAAGGAATCTTTTAACTTTCCAGTTTTGTTAGAATAAATTCCCTGAGAGTGACATTTTAAGCAGTTTTTTTTGAATAATGTGCATGTAAGAAAAAAAACCTAGTCATTTTTCTTAAATATTAACGAGTTCATGCATTTAACAATTACATGCAATCTATATGTGATCATAAAGTCAGTAAGTCTGTCAGCAAAGGTTGGATTAAACTGATGGGTTCTGTGTATGATAAAGATTCTTAAAAAACACCTTAATGACTGTGAAAATGGCAGATGCTGATTAGTATTTTAAAATAGTCTGTAAAAGAAAAAAAGATCAATCCCAGATAACAGAAAACAGAAAAGATCTGACATTACAGTAAAACCCGTTTAGTACGAACACAGATATTGCGAATTCACAGATATAGCGAAGTCATCTTTATTCCTCAGCTGTATAAATTTCATGAATTTCTTATACGGTTATAACGAATAACGGATATAGCGAAGTAATTTCATAGGTCGCAGATACTTCGTTATAACCGAGTTTTACTGTATATACATAAAGCATACCATGTTCAAACTAAAGAAAAGTACATGTATGTATGTACAGTTGACGTTTAGTTTTAATATAATGTATTTATTTATTACCTTTTTTTTTTGTTTTTAATCCTACTAATCCATATTTTTATTTTGATAAGATGATAATATTTGAGTATAGTCATTGAGCATTTTTTCATGTTTTTGATTTTTTGCATGACTTTGGTCATGCATTTTGTATCAGTTTTGTATCAGTCAATGTTGTAGTGAATTGGTACTACTTCTGTTTTAATTTGTTTAAATATGTCTTTTTTTACAAATAAACAAATAAAAATTTGAGAACAATTATTTTTAGTACAAATTCATTATAATAATGAAAACTAAGGACACAGAGGGTTAGGCAATAATTAAAAAGAAAAAAATTCTAGGCCTCCATTTGCCATCTTTTCTGTCAATTCAATTTATTTTAGAAACAGTCTGTGGCAGGAATTTTCTGTTTTACACATTTTGCTTTGAGGCTTTCTGTGTATCCTTGATTCTGTTTGGTTATTCCTGTCAACTTTGTAATGGGTAAACATCTCTCTCTCTTAGGTAATTGCAAAAGGCGCAAAGGACAAACATTTAAAGTGTTCACTGGATATTGATAAACCTTTAGGAAAAATGGCAACTGATATTAATTTCATCTCCAGAACGACGAAAAAAATCCAGAAAGTAGTAAATCAATTCATGGACTTTATGTTTTAGCTGCAAGGGAGAATATCTCATTTGCCCCATCACCTTTTACACTGTATCGGTAGATTTTGTTAAGTACTATCTAAGGGAAAAGTCTAAAATATCTCTGACCTTTAAATATCATTTTTTTTTTGGTTAAGCTTTTTAGATAACAAGCATACATAATTTTATGAAACATGAGACTACACTTTGCTTGTGAGTTTATCAGGAAAGCAATTTTGGTAAATGACATTGGACCTGAAATCCTTTTGTATTTTTCTACCCTAAGCATGAAAACTAAGATTGTAAACTTTTACTCCTCTGCACAAGATGGTGTAATGAAAATTTGTAAGTGTCAGTATTATCCAAAATATGACAATATTATGAGTTTCTTAGGTGACTAATTGCTAAGTTTTGAATTTTTCATTTGTTTATCTTTACAAAAATTTCCAGTATTACTGAACATCAAGCAGTCAAACTGTTTTGGCATGATTGTAATGAGTATGGAGTCCTCTACCAAAATTTTGAAATTCATGTCACCAAGGACAAGGTTTCTAAGTAAGGATGGCGCTGTTTAAATCATACAGTGAAAGTGCATTAATTTTTCAGAAATCCTTTTTCATTTCCTTGTATATTACACAGAAAATTATGTGCATAGATATGATGAGCAAGAGTACTTCTTGGAAAATTGTCAAATTCCTGGTCTATGGGTTAGGAATTCCTGAATTAGGATATGGCTATGTTTATCGTATATATGGGATGCCAAATTCACAAAAATGAGCTAAACATAGTTTCACAGTCGTTAAACTATGTTTATTGATTGTAAACTATAGTTTACGGATTGTAAACTATAGTTAACAATGTTGATCTATATCTATGGCACGCCAAATTCACAAAAATGAGATAAACCTAGTTTCACAATTGATAAACTAGGTTTATCGACTGTAAACTATAGTTTACAAACCGTAAACTATAGATAACGATTCGTTAACTATAGTTAACGATTCGTTAAGTATAGTTTTCATCTGTAAAACTATATTTAACGGTTGTTAACTATAGTTTACGAATGATAATCTAAGTTTATCTGTCTGTAATGACACGTTAACAATAGATGTTGTTGATAAACATAGATTCACGTCTGTAAACTATAATTTACGATAGTTAACTATAGTTAAGAGTTGTTAATCATAGTTAATCATAGTTTCACAAATCGTGAAACTACCAGGTATATTTATCAGATCGTTAACTATAGTTAACAGTTTGTAAACTATAGTTTACAAATCGTGAAACTGTATTTATCAGAAAATCTATGTTTTGCAATTGCAAATGATTGTTTTCAGTGTTAAGTATAGCTTACAGTCGTGAAACATAGATTATCGCGTTAACTATGGTTTACAGATGTGAAATATAGATTAACGTTGTTAACTATAGTTTACAGTTCGTAAACTATAGTTTACAACCGATAAACCTAGTTTATCGATTGTGAAACTATGATTATCTCATTTTTGTGAATTTGGCGTGCCATA
>PRKT01000075.1:769406-836446 GCA_003671525.1 Saccostrea glomerata
GAGGGTAAGAAAACGTGATAGAGGGCGAGGCTTGCCGAGCCCTCTTACGTTTTCGACCCGAGCCCAAATATCGCTTATATTTCAAGACAGTTATCATGTATTTTGTTTATCCTGCAACAAAATTTTACATTTGAGCGTCCAAAACAAGATAATTCCGACAGATTTAGGCACATCTCTGCAGTTGAAACTATGACGCCATGGCGTAAACATTGCAGTATACGTGACGTCACAATGCTTTTGGAACGTCGGAATACATGCACGAGGCTTTATTACGGCAGTGACCGGATAAAGCTTTGGTTTATTAGGTTACCTTTATTAGGTCAATGCAAGGGGTAGTTGCAGGATAAATAACATTACGTCATGGACTCGAGATTCCTGGAACGCTCCGCCCACTGAACACTTTGATTGGTTAAAATTACTAATTAATATTCATGAGGGAGTAGTTCCAGGGAGTAGCTCTGATTTCTCAGGGAGTAGTCCTCAGATGAGGGAAAGAGCCTCTTCTCGGGGAAATAGGCAGTTTTATGGTATTAATTTTATATAGAGTTATTACAGTAGAGGTATAATAAATATCTATATTTTACATCTATAAACTATAGTTAACGCAATAATCTATGTTTCAGAATCGTAAACTATACTTAACACTGAAAACAGTCATTTGCGATTGCAAAACATAAATTGTCTGATAAATACAGTTTCATGATTTGTGAAACTATGACTAACAACTTTTAACTATAGTTTACTAAATTATAGTTTACAGACGTAAATCGATGTTAATCAAAAAAGTCTATTGTTAACGTTTATGGCACGCCAAATTCACAAAAATAGGTTAATCATAGTTTCACAATCGATGAACTAGGTTTATCGGTTGTAAACTATAGTTTACGAACTGTAAACTATAGTTAACAACGTTAATCAATATTTTACATCTGTAAACTTTAGTTAACGCGATAATCTATGTTTCACGACTGTAAACTATACTTAACACTGAAAACAATCATTTGCAATTGCAAAACATAGATTATCTGATAAATACAGTTTCACGATTTGTAAATTAAAGTTTACAAACCGTTAACTATAGTTAACGATCTGATGAATATAGTTTCACGTTTTGTGAAACTATGATTAACAACTCTTAACTATAGTTTACAATTGTAAACTATAGTTTACAAACGTGAATCTAAGTTGATCAACAAGATCTATTGTTAAAGCTTTATTCAGACAGATAAACTTAGATAAGCATTCGTAAACTATAGTTAACGACCGTTAAATATAGTTTTACAGGTGAAAACTATACTTAACGAATCGTTAACTATAGTTTACGGTTTGTAAACTATAGTTTACAGTCGATTAACCTAGTTTATCAATTGTGAAACTAGGTTTATCTCACTTTTGTGAATTTGGCGTGCCATAAACGTTTTATTACAGACAGATAAACTTAGAGTAGCATTCGTAAACTATAGATAACAACCGTTAAATATAGTTTTACAGATGAAAACTATAGTTAACGAATTGTTAACTATAGTTCACGGTTTGTAAACTATAGCTTACAGTCGATAAACCTAGTTTATCAACTGTGAAACTATGTTAAGCTCATTTTTTGTGAATTTGGCGATTAATACTTATATTTAAAATGCATTAATTGATTTAAAAACGTCTCTGCTTTTTGGTATTTAGCAATTAAAATTATTGCATACTTTTAATGAGCAAGGGTGCCTCTTCAAAAAATGAAATCTTGACCTGTTTGTTTTTTTTCATTTTGTTTTCCTTTTATGATTTTGGAAACATTTCTCTATTTATAATCCTTGCAATATTATACCGACATGATATTGACATCGTCTGTCTGAATCAATACACGTATTCATTCAGGTTTTTTTTAGCTCACTTGAGCTTCAAGATCTACATTGGTACATAAAGGGAAAATCTAAAGAACAGCAGCACATGTGATGTGTTAATTTGCAGTATGCATTTTCAAAACGATTCAGCAATCTTTTTTTGAAAATAAATCGCATATAAGAAGTGCAAATTTTAAGTTCTAATTATCCTTTTTTCCTTTCACAATAAGTTAATAAACTTTCAAGAAAGCTTTAACTATTTGGTATATCAAACAATGTCATTCGAAAATTGCTCTTACGACACATATATAGTTTATATTTTCAGGGGAGAGGGGTCAATATAATACTTGAAAAGAATGGGTTCAGTAGAAACAACCGTCATAAGTTGCTTCTCATTTAATAGAAATGTCTGAAGGGTCTAAAAGTTAGCATTGTACTGTCTAAATCGAGCAAACGTTCTGACCATTGCGCCACTTAGGTGACCCATTGATTTGTAGAAAAGAGTTGAAGAACATGCTTAAAGGGCTGTTATGTGTTTCTCGTTACTGGTATTTTGCTAAAACTTTAAAGGTATAATCTGTTGTTCCTTGTACATATGCATAATTTAGTAATTCGGGTTTTTGGGGGTGAATAAGAATCCAGCAATGATGCGATACACGAGAGCATGCTAAATATGTATGGACATTTTCCAAAACTAAGCAAACTATGGTCAAACAAGTTAATATAACAGGGATATAAAAGCAGTGTAAAATCATTTGAATAATACTGCTGTACACAATACTCGACAAATGGATGGATGGTGGATTCTTATTTAAAAAGTTTTAGCAAAATACCAGTAACGAGAAACACATAACAGCCCTTTAAGCATGTCCTTCAACTCTTTTCTACAAATCAATGGGCCACCTGAGTGTCGCAATGGTTAGAACGTTTGCTCGATCTAGAGTCTCGGAGTAAGGAGTGGGGACCATTCCTTCAGATGAGACTGTGTGAACCGAGGCCCCGAGTGGCTTTAGGTGCTGGCAAAAAGAGGAAAATGAAAACCCATTTTCAAATAACAAAATGATTGTGGAAAAAGGCCCCTGTGAGAAAAATTGTGGACTACTGAGGTGAATTGTTGTTGGAATGCAAGGACAATGTCGTCAAAGATTGAGTGTAGCTAAAGTGAGAAAGGAATCCTTGATTTCCAAGGGTACAGTTGTCTTCATTCAAGTTCACTACAGAAGACATCCTTATCAGAGAGACTTCTATAAAAAGAGACAGCAATTGTAAAATTGCAGGCATTCTTGCACATAAAAATCAAGAGAGATTTATTTGCTAAAAATATGGCTGACAGTAAAATACAGAAGTGGGTCAGTAATTACTTGCAGAGACAGAGAGAGGTACCAGACGAAGAAATAAGTATTAGTTCTTCTTGGAAGTGCTTCTACATTAAATTAAAAACAGGAAGGCAAAGAAAACTTTAAATTATAAATATCTGTAGGTCTGTAGTTAAAAAACCTCAACGCTGAATTTTAATTTTAGAAAAGAATACTGAGTTGAGGGCGTTATCAAATCAAGTGACATGGAAGATCGGTTTATCTTCAGTATTTGACCCTCCGTCAAGCAGTTGCGACAATACAGACATGCTGCAGGGGAAATAAGACTATAAAATTTATGGTACTGATGAAAAGAGAAAATGCCAATAGAATTTTCTTTTAGTACAAAGGAGAGCACGGCATATATTGTACAAAAATGAAGACAATCTGCCCTTGTTTGTCAGAAAATCTCAGGACAAGAAGGTTAACACATGGAGTTCAAAGAAGTTCTTTGTCCGCTGCTTTCTTATTAACAGCTTACAAGACAGGATGCACGTACCATGAAATGAAACGGGCAATATCATAGCTCCATTCAGGATAAGACGTTTTCTAGACAGAAGGAACTTCATACATGTGCGACTATTATGCAGCGGCTTTATAGAATCGACTTAAACATCAATCTATAGTCAACGCTAGACATAGTAAAAATATTCTACTGGCATTTATCAAAATTATGTACACATGTATACTGAAAAGATGCCAGTTTCTAGAAGTAGCCAGGAATAAGTGAAAATTTTTCCGAATAAGTTACCTTTTATTTATTTCTTTTTTTTAATCAATGTACAGCTTATCAATTGAAAATTGTATCTGTTAATTTGTTAATACTTTGAAATATTTGGTCAAGTAATTTCAGTTAATTTAGGTTAATACTTGTATTAGATTATTATAAAACAATGAAAATTTTTTCTTGATATTATTTGTTCTTCTTACCGTAGAAACACACCAAATAAAGTGAAATATTGGTGAACATAAATCATCATTTTTAGATTGTTTAAGTGGGAAAGGTATACACAAATTAAGTTGTGTAGCCCTATAATGTTAAGATTTTTTGATTGCAAATTGAGTAATGTAAAGTAGATCGTAAACGAGGGGTGATCAAAAAGATCGCGAACTAATTGAATAACTTCCGAAAAAAATGCTATGGGGTTTCAGTGTTGAAAAAGTTTCAAACTAGTCCTCTCCTTTTTTGCAATCATTCTGTCAATGCGCGGATCATGTGATATAGGCGATCACGTGACATGCTCTTCAGCGTTCTGTCACAGAAGCATATAATTTTTTCGGACTCTTATATTTCTTACCTTGCAAGTTATTTTTTGCAACAAAAACAGTCCATTTGTCAGAAATGGCCTAATCTCTGCAATAGTGATATCCTTTTGCAGAATGAGCGTGGTGACTATCAAAACCCAAGTCCTCGGTCTCTTGAGCGTGGTTTATTTCATGTGAATATAGTATGGGTGCCTTCACTTAATCATATCTGATATGTTTAAAGTCTAAAGTAAACGATATTTTAGGGATTTGATAATTATATTATTGTGAAGATATTCATCTATTTTTCTAACTGCAAGTTGGCGATCTTTCAAATCAAATTGCTTAACAAAGGACGCGTCTCTCTCACAGTTTGCTTTCACCGGGCAACTGTACAAACATCATTTTTAAATATCCCTCTTCCTTAACTTAAACAATCAATCCAAATAATGAAGAAAAACTTATGGCAAGTCTTTTGTCTTCATAAACCGTGTACAAATTATTATAAACTTCTACAAAGGAATTTCTAAGATATACGATTAACTTTACAGCCGTTCGTTTCTCGAATACGACTGAGTCAACTATTTTTTGTCACAAGTGATCTACCTTATGACGTCATTTTAACATTGTGACGTCTCAAACACGAGGTAAAACGTTCCATTTCATATGCTATTTATAGAACATATGTATGACTCTATGTGTGCCAAATTTTATTCTGATCTGAATTGCGGTTTTGTAAATATAGTGATAGTTCGCGAACTTCTTGATCACCCCTCGTACATGCTTTAAGAAGAGAACTCTCTAATTGCAAAAAGTATACACAGAAAGTTCCTTAAGCAATACAACATTCGATTTCCTTCTTTTTTAGCATGAAGAGTAAGAAAGACAACCATGCTTGCTACAATCATTGAACAGTCACACAAAGTTGCTACGGGGAATAGGTACAAATGTGAAGTCCAGAATCAACTTCAAAGTATTTTGTGAGAGAACCAGGCTTCATTATGTAGTTTTTTAGATACTATGATGAAATGTACGTCTCACCTAACAGATGAAGAGATGAGTAGTTATAGTTCTTCAAAGTCTTGCTACAGGTTAGATGGCTAGAAAACAGGAAGATAAAGAAAACCTGAAATTATACAGATTTTAGGTCTGTGGTCAAAAATCTTATCACTGTTCAGAAATTTCAAACCTTGAAAAACATACACACATATTGTAAAAAAAAAATGAAGACAATCGACCCTTGTTTGTCAGAATTTTTTTAAGATAAGAAGGTTAACACATGGAATTCAAAGAAGTTCTTCATCCTTTAAGAATTCGAAGCTGCTCTTCTTATAAAAAGCTTACAAGACAAGACGCATGTACCATAAAATTAAACGGGCGATACTTTTGCTCCATTCAGGATGAAGACGTTTTCTGCAGTGTAGACAAAAGGAGCTTCGTACACACAGCTGCAACTGTTATACAGCGGGTTTATAGAATCCATGTATATACCAATGTAGTCAAAGTTAGACGACGTAAAAATATTCAACTGACATTTGTCTAAAAAATGAATGAAAGATAATTTTTTAAATAGAATGGTTTTATAAAGCACAAGATATACTGAAAAGATGCCAGTTTCTAGAACAAGTAGGCAGGAATAAGTGAAAAAATAAAAAAAAATCCGAATGGGTTATTTTATTTTTTTTTCTATCTATGTACAATTTATCAATTGAAAAGTACATGTATATATGTTAATTTAATAGTTTGAAATATTGGACCCAGTTAATTTCAGTTGCCCCAGGTAATTTAGGCTTATACATATATTAGATCAGTATTAAATAATGTGGACCTTTTCCTGATATTATTTGTTCTTCTAATTATAGAAAACCATCATTAGTGAACAGAAATAATCAGTTATAGATTGTTTAAATGGGAAAGGTTTACACGAATTGAACTAAGGTGTCTAGCCCTATAAAAAGACTGTTAAGAACGTTTGGATTGATTGCAAATTGAGTAAATTGTAAAGTACATGTATATCGAGGTACAAGAACGGATCACTCTAACTGCAGAAATATACAAAAAGTTCCTGATGCAAGGCAGTATTCGATTTCCATAATTCTTTTTTAGCATCAAGAGAAGGAAAGACAACCATGCCTGCTACAATTCCAACCATCATTATTGAACAGTCATACAGAGGTGTTATAGGGAATATGTACCAATGTGACATGAAGTCCAGAATCAACTTCAAAGTATTTTGTTATACAACCAGGCTTTAGTATTTAGTTTGTTTTTCACACATTGTATGATGAAATTTGCGTCTCACGTACCAGATGAAGAGTTAAGTAGAAATAGTTCTTCAAAGTCTTGCCACAGGTTAGATGAACTGAAAACAGGAAGATAAAGAAAACTTGAAATTAAACATCATTAGGTCAGCTTATCACTGTTCAGAAATTTTCAAAGGTATACTGAGATTGGTTATCGGCATTATAAAGTCAAGTTACATAGAAAATTGGTTCACCATCTGTATGTAGTTGTGGCAATACAGTAATGCTACAGGGGAAATCAGACTAGAAAATTGATGTTACTGAAAGGAGGAAATATTAAAAGAATTCAGTTTTGGTACAAAGGAGACACGTAAACTATTGTATAAAAAATGAAGACATTCGGCCCTTTAGTTTTTCAGAAAACCACCAGAACCGCCTGCTCCCACCAGAACAAGGAGGTTAACACATGAAATATTTTGAGATAAAGAACATTATTCAAGCTCAAAAGTCAATTAAAAAATACAAAATAGGAGCAGAGTAAACACGGACCTCAACAACATCATAGGTGGGATCAGGTACCATGGGGGAGTGAGCATCCCGGCCAACCGGACACACCCGTCTGATTGAAAAATAACGTAGAAAATCCGTCGACAATTCAGTGTGTTAATACTGGACTAGAAATAAGTTGGATAAACGCCAGTCACCATTTGACTTGATGATAAATTGTATTTGCTGACAAGGTCATTGTATCGACCATATTCCCTCTAGGCGAAAGCCTGTTCACTTCTCTAAAGAGAATATATCGACCATAGACATTTCGAAATGATGACTTTAAAGGAGACTGCTGATATTCTTGTTTCAGCAACTTGTTTGTCAATAGCTTATCTCGATTAAAAAAAACTCATTCGTAGAGCATGCTATTGTATATCGAATAAACTGAGAGATATAAACCCTTTATGCAGGTGATAAAGTTTATTTTTGCATAAGTAAGGGAAGTTTACAATTGAAAAGAAATAGTCATCTCGTTGGTCATAAAGCTTGGTTGTTAGATAACCATTAAAGTCCTTTTCGGGTAAAATTTCTCAATGTAAAACAGATGTGTCAGACACTGTGGTATCTTTTATGTCAAGCTCATCGGGATATATCGTATCAACATAAGAATTGAAATAACCTTGTTAATTGACAATACGTCGTTGATATATCTGAATGTCGAGTTGAGGGCCACAGTAAGTTTTTTTTTTTTTGTATACTTTTTTGGACAAATTCTGCTTCACATGAATACAAAAATAGGTCTGATAAAAAGGGAGCACAGTTAATACGCATGAGAATTGTTGGACACCCTGTTCTCCAAAATTCAAAAAGATATCGTCAATCAGAAATTCAAGCATCTTTTGAATATCTACTTCAGAGTACTTGTGTATACAATCAGAATGTTCTTGACAAAGAATTTTGCAAATGACCAAAAGACAAGGCGAGTAATTTTACGAATTTCATTTTTATTGATAAAGCAGCTGCTAATGACATAAAAAAACCAGACTTTGATTTATCGTGAGAAAAGGTTGTTTATAAATTTGAGAAGACGCAAGATTTAATGCTTTTGATTTTGGTAAAATTTTGTGACTTCAAATTTTCCAAAGGATCCTTGGAATTTTTAAGTTTCCACATCTGCTTTACACCATTTCCCGAAATATAATGTTGTACAGTACTCCTTAAGTTTCTCCTTCACTACTGTTAGTATCTTAGTGAGGAGTAAAGAAAGAGGCTGGAACCCGCTATGTATCTTTGTAAGGATTTTTATGAAGTTTCGAAGTCCAATATAGATATGGTAATTCAAAATCAGTTGGTTGTTTGGAATACCTATTATTAAAAATATTCACTATTTACATATGATTTTCCTCGCTGGAAATTAAATCCAAGTTCCTCTAAAATACACTTTTATAATGAGCCTTACAAACAAAGTTCTGCTTTGTCAGCAGGGACTAGTATTTACAAATCGAATAATATAACAAATTCTTTTTTGACCTATGGATTATCGAATGCAGAAGGATAGACAGTTCTCATATTGTCCCTCAACATGGAGTTCAAAGAAGTTTCGTCCTTAAAGAAGCTGCTCTTCCTATATGCAGGCATAAAACGCTTACAGGACAAGACGCGTGTACCATATTACTGCTCCGTTCAGGATTTAGACGTTTTCTAGACACAGAATGAGACAGTTCTACAGTGTAAGGAACCTCATACATCTGCGAGTGTTTAACTGCAGGTTTATAGAACCCACTTATACATCAATCTATGTAAAGTAGATCGTACATGTTATAAGAACAGGTCACTCTAACTGCACAAAATATACGGAATGTAGTGTTTGAGATCCATTAACAAGAATCTATTTCGTAGCATCCAGAGAAAGAAAGACAACCATGCTTGCTACAATTCACCGACATCATAATTGAACAGACGTACAGAGGTGCGATGGGAATATATGTATGCATATGTATCACTTTGAAGCAAAAAATCAACTGTGATGTTTCACAAGAAGAAAGAAGGGGAAGGGGGTGTATTGCAAAGGGTATTTGTGACTGAGGTTGATACAAATTAGCCATGATAAATAAAGACAGGAAGTATCAGCACTATACTAATCCTAGGACCAAACACTCAAAATAAACTTTAATCATAATTTAAATTTTATTTTCTTTTACGAATTTATTGATGAATAAAAAATTGTAGGTTTGTTTAATAATGTATAACAAAAACACTTTGAAATTCTTTTTTTATTTCAGTATGATATTAAAAGAAATATTTAGAACAGATGATACGGACATTAGAATTAATGCCTAGATTGTATATATTCCAGTGAGCTAGAAATGAACGATATCATAACGTCAGATCGACTCATCTGTTTTTTACTTGGATATCTTAGTAAAAAAAGACGTTAAAAGTGATCTGACAAAAAGGTGAACGTGATGGCTTTAACTATTAAAATTCACTCATCAGCTTCCCCTACTTATGTAGTAATATACCCTTATCACATTCATGCGAGATTTATATCTCTCAGTTGATTCGATACACAAGAGCATGGTCTAGGTATGAACAATTTCTTAAGTCATCATTTCGCAAGTTCTATGGTCGATAAAATGACCTTTACAGTAAATGTAACAATTACTAAAACGAGGTAAATTATTGACTTACAAGTTGATGAAACAAGAATATCAGCATGCAGTCTCGTTTAAAGTCATTATTTCGTAAGTTTTATGGTCGATACAATGCTCTTGTCAGAAAATACGCACAATCTATCAATCAGTCAAATGCTGTCTGACGTTATCCAAACTAATTGTTAGGCCATTTTTTTACACTGGATTGTCGACGTATTTTCCCGTAATTTCCCTATCATCACAAGGATCACAAGGTTGGTATGACCGGTCGGCAGGGTATGCTAACTCCTCCATGGCACTTGATCCCACCTCTGATGTATGCTCTGGTCTCCGAAAACCACATAGGTGCATGTATAACTCAAGCATCTTTTTTATGCCAACTTTAGATTACTTTTGTGTATAATCCAAAAGTTTAAACAAAATAATTTTAAGACTAATGACAAGATAAGTTGATGCACGAGTTTCCTTTTTATTGCAAAAGCAGCTGTTAATGATGTTACAAAGCCTGGAATTTAATATATTGTTGGGAACAGTTATATAGAGCGTTGTAAAGTCGTTAGTTCTTATGGTAATGATTAAAGTAAAATTTTGTGACCTTCCTGATGCCAGCAAAAAATAATTATGTGAGTGCAAAAATGTCACATGATTAAATATGTGAAGTTATTCAAAATCTTCCCATTGCATAGCCGAAATATGGCCGAAGTTTTGCCAACTCAATGTTAAACAACAATAACTAAATAAAAGTCACACTTTTAATATGTCTATCAGTGTCTCGGAAAGATTTTTTTTAAAAGCGGGGAGCCAATACTGAAAAAAACCCAGTGAGATTAAAACAAGATACACTAAACCGCCTGCCACATCTCTTTAATTAATATTTGGAATTTTACTGCCTAAAGATGACGAAGGCCAATAAAAATGGATAAAATGGGATGACTTAAGTTTTTTTTTATCGACAATCGTCCTTTATTTATTTAGTAATAATCCGCTTTCACCTGCATATGGTGTTTCTGTCTCTTACTTATTTGCTTCCCAAGAGCATGCTCTTAGTGAGAACAATTTATAAAGCGAGACAGGCTACTCATATAAAAGTTGAAGCTACAGTGGTTTTTAAATTTAGCTTAGAATTAGCGTGAATTCTACGGTCGTTATAATGACCTAATAAGCAATAATCCTTTATTGGGTCGTAAATTTATTTTGGATGACCTGTTTTATACCACTTGTTAGGCCTTTGTTTTAATTTCATACTAAATATATTGTAGGTTTTATACTGTTCCATCTATTTCATTCAAACAAAACGCTCACAACAGATGTGACAAGGCAACAAGGGATGCTTACTCCTCCTAGTCACACGATCCCACCATGTTTTAAATCACTTGTTATCCTCATCCTTTTCATGTAACTATATTTTATTTTAAAAAAGCTAAAGTTTTTTTTTTTTGTGAAATAAAGAAAACTCAGAAAATATACTACAGTTATGGATAAATTTTATTCAAATAAAACAATCATAGTGACTTTCCAAAGTAATTCCATGGATATTTAGATATAAACTATAATTTTTAGCTCAAAAAGATAATCAACAATAATAAACAAAACAATATTTTTTCTATTATAAACTGTCACATACTTTAATCACTTTATCTACCTCACAACTCATAACAGGAAGTAACAGGAAATAATATTTTTTAAAAATCTCTTCAAATACTATTTTTCAAAAAGATACGAATCTTTGTAAGAAAGGGCAGTTTTTAATGTACTCAGATCCATTTTTTGTAAACTGAAAATGTAGATAACAATTTAATTCATGCATTAAAGATACTATTTCCAAAAAGGGACTTTGATTAACTCATCTTGATCAACTTTTGCCCTACTTAGGTGTGAACCTGGTAGTTCCCATAAATGAAAATAAATTCAATAATTGTGAGTTTCTTGAAAATCGTGGTGATTTTCTTTAAATATAATTATAGTTAACCATAAAAGTTATGATTAAGATCTTCCCTATTTTTTTTTATTTATCATAGGGAGTCCATTTCCTCTCTATAAATAACCCAAAGCTGTTTACATATTAAGGATTATTTTTGTTTCAGCGTGTTTGGTTTATTTGCTTCTTTCTTGGGAGGAGGTGCAAACACCAAAAATATGGATTCCTACGAAAATAAAGAAAACATAAGTCTTAAGCAATTTGCAGTGAAATATATGGAAATGACGAAAAGTATTTAAGCTCAGAAGTCCATTAAAACGATATACAAATCTGAAGTAGAGCAAACACGGACTTCTCAAACAGAGTTTGGAGGAGTGAGCATCACCTGCCGACCAGTCACACCAATCAAGTGCTCATTGTCATGATCGGGAAAAATACTTAGACAATTTAGTGTGTAATGAAACATATTGAGATAACGAACAGTATTGAAGATCAAAAGTCCATAAAACAAAACAAAATAGGACCAGAGCAAACACAGACCTCTAAAGCATCAGGGATGGGATAAGGTGCCATGGAGGAGTGAGCATCCCCTGCGAACCTGTCACACCCGCCGCGTGCTCTTTGTCATGACCAGTAATGTGAAAAAAGTCAGTCAACATTTGACTCAATAATAGGCTGTATTTGCTAACAAGGTCATTTTATTGACCATAGAACTTCTCATCCTTGTTTTATCAGATTTTTTGTCAATATAATTTTATATAATGAGATTATTTAACATTATATAAATATTGCATGTAGTTGAGTGTAACATTGAAAATTTTCAATGGTTTTCGAGGGGTGAAAATTTTCAATGTTACACTCAACTACATGCAACATTTATTATATTATACTGAATGTTTTATACGAATACATACATGTATAACAGTAAACCGTGCACGCATAAGTTCTGCGCAGTCGCCATTTTTTGGAATATCACCCGTCGTCAAGCAATGTTGACTGTTGCTACGCTGGAGGGCGTAGCTTCATAATTCAGCGGACGATAGTGTTTATCATCAAATGTTTCTCGACCAATCAGATTCAACTAATTTACATGAAAGTATAATATAACTACATGTATAGTCCTTACTCAAAAATCTTGCCATCAATTGATATTCGTTAATTTTCTCGTTTTATCAACATATAATGTTATACCTATCATATTCGAAATATGAATAAGGGGTTCTTAGTATTCAGCCTCCGGTATGTTCAAGTATTCCATTTATACGGAGTTTATAGGATGCATTTAATACATAATTTCAAAAAATTTACTTTCCCAAACATAGTAGGGTGTCCTACTTCTGACCAAGAGTTACTGACATTTTTACTAAGAAAGAAATCTTTCTTTACTTTAAAACGGAGCTTAAACATATATTTATAAACCTTTATATTTGTGACAATTATGGAATACCTTATCTTAAAATTCTTTTTATGCTCTATATATTTTCAACAAAATATTCACTCGAGCGTCTCTATGACAAATATTCGATGACACTTATTGTTCCATTTGAATATTCGGCAACCCAAACTTTATCGTTTTTGTCGACAGAGAGACCCAATGGAAACTTCACTTCCCTTCTCAGCAAGTAGCTAAGAAATTTCCCTTGCTGATCGATGATATGGATCGTATAGTTCAAATAGTCCGAAACCAGGATATTGCATTGACTGTCCGTGCTGATGCCCCTTGGGTTGAAACTTTGATATTTGCCTGTTTTGATGTTGCCTTTGTAAACATACTGTATTTTGCCCAGTTTGTCCATAACTACAACAGAATGTTTTTCTTCATCAGATACACAAATATCAAAGTTTCTGTTTTCTGCAACGAAGACAGCATTCCGAAATATTCGTTTATCTCCATCGTATTCTATTTTTCGAATCACTGAGCCTTTGTCATCGTATCTCACGACTCTTGACAATGCTGAAGACGTCAAAGCCGCCTCAGTTTTTTTATATTGACAGACGATGACGTCATTGGATAGTGTGACCACCAGTCCTTTCGGGGTCCAGTCCCCAGCCTTGATCAAAACCTTCTGTACTTCTCGTGACCAGAGTTTGACAGTGTTGTCGGTATGGTCACTAAATAGGACACATGTAGGAGATTTCAAGGCAATATATTTTGGATTCATAGGACATTCTAAAGTCTCTGTGTTATTCCCGTCTTTCTCAAGCAGCCGTACATTGTTGTCGTAGTAAATGAGACCTGCTCCACACATCCATACAGAAGATTCTGAAGCACAGGCAACGTCGTACACATACCTCTCCCCCACAGCAATTGAAACTTCAAGGGTAGGTTTTCTTTTTAGTTTCTTGGATTTTTTCGGAGATTTCCCTTTGATTTCTGCAGATGGACATGTTGATTTCACTAAACTGGACAAATGACCAACATCTGATTTCGTAATATGTGCCTTGCCAGGTGTGAAAATAGGCATTTCAAAATTTGTCATTTCAGGCATTGTCTTTAGCGGTTTTATGTTTGGATAATACTCTGCTAATTCCCTAGGAGTTATCAAAGTTTGTTCACTTTTCTTCAGAGCCTCGTCAACATTCTTCAATCTGTTTTCCAAAATTAAGATCTCATGCTCAAGTTCGGTAAGGTGGTCGTGTTTATATTTTCTTGCCTCGGACTTCAAAGACTCCATGGCGAAGTCAACTTCTCGATGTAATTTTTCGCCACATAAGGAAATATCTTTATCGATGGCATCATACAATTTTACTGCATTACTTAATTTTAATTTTACATTGTCTATCTTTTGAAGATAAGCAGGTTTTAACACAGATTTCAACTCGATCGAAGTTTGTATCAGTTTTGTAGTTTGACTCTCAAGTAGTTCTTCTCTAACAAGTGTCTCGAGTAGCCCTTGTTTTCCAGCTTGCCACAATGAAACTATGTAATGAAAAGTGATCACATAAACTGTTATTAATCCATCAAAGATTCAATAATGAGAGAAAGTCAAGCTTAATGTCATATGATTTCTATGTTACACGTCATCGAGCTGATGACATTATTTATTGAACACCCCACGTACGAGATATTCAGAGAAGAGTAAAGGGGTTGTCTCTTTTCATCTGTTTTCGTTAATATTATAAAATGGAAGGTCTTATAGAGATTGTTTATTAGCATAATTGTTTATTAGTATCTACTGTGAGTACACTTGACGAATAAAATTGGAGCAGGAACAATTGTATAAATTTGTCCATCTCCCTCTTTCTGTAAACTCCTTGCACTCTTTACCTCTTTAACAGAGTAATATTTTACCTGGAAAACTGAATCTAATCTACTAGAGGTTTTAAAGGGTAAAGCCTACTATACAAGGCTAACTGGAACTACATGTAATATTTTCAAAAGTATTCCTGTTAAAAATTTTGTCCCTACATAGTTACAAAAATTGCAAGACAAACTGTTCATTATATTAATTATAAAGAAACTGATTATCGCTATATGCAGGAATACACTGTGCTGACGTGGATTCATCGTGAACGGACTGGATGTCGAGGTGTACTTGACCCAATGTGATAAATATGTTTAAACAAAGACATACTGATAAGTGAATTACAGTACCAAGTAAAGTTATCTTTCTGACAAACTACAGTGTCTCTGTTACAGTCTTAGCAATCATTAACCAAAAAAACTATAAAAAAAAATTAGTGAGGATAACACGCTGACTCACTCAGTTGAAAAAAGAGGATTATTTATGGAGGGCGATAGATCCTTTTTTCAACTAGAACATGTCATCATTGAGCCCTACTTTGACAAGATCACAAGAAATATTTTGAACAAAAGTACGAAAGCCCAGAAGGCTCATTCGAGATTCAAGTTTCGAAAATACGAGATTCAAAATTCGAGATTCGAAATTCGAGTTTCGAGATTCAAGATCCAGATTAACCAAACAAAAGGCTCATTCGAGAAAAGAAAGAGTGTTATATATTAGAAGGAAAGTTAAATGATTATTGAATGTTTTATCAGCAAGATATACTTCAATTTATATTATGACTTCTTAAATATTAGATAGAATACATATATTAGAACATATATATTTTTGCATTGTCTACTCTATATAAAGGGTTGTTGAAATAATAATAAATTTAGAAATGGTGACTAAAGATTAACAAAATCCTCACCCCTACCCGCCACAACTGCCTACACTGAAATGTTACTTTAAAAACTTGAAAGGTAATGTAGTCTTGATAAATAGAGGGAATACTCAGTACATAAAAATGAAGTTTTCCTGTTTAGAATTCCAAAGAAATATTTACTGATATTTGTCTAAAATACAGCAACCAATGTCTGTTTTTATACACACATAAGCAAGGAGATTTCAATAAACAAAAATGATAAAATGGGCGCCCAAAATAGGTACCGTCCTTGGCGACAAGGACTTACAACAACCAATGTACTGTTCGGGAAAATTCAAAAAAATATCAGTGATTATGTTTGATTGACTTTTAGACACATAGAAAATTTGATAGGAGTCATTTTGGGGGTAGTTCACAATGTTTTAAAGAAAAGTTTGACAGTAAAAAAGCTTTTTAAAAACCAGGTCATCCTATGTTTTGAAAAATGAGTGAAAATGACAGTGTGTAAGAAGATCTAAATTATTTTTTTTTTTATCAAAAATTGTACTAATCCGCGTTTGTCTGAAATTCAAGCAGCTAACGAAACTTGAATCCATTGCTTTAAACCCTCCAAACAAATTAACATTAATAAGATGCACTTGACAAAACAGCAAAGGACTGAGAAGAGCAAAGAATTGCAAGAGCACAAAACAGGTTTATATGCTATTTTCTTAAATATAAGTGGTCTTGTTCTTCAAATTCGTATTCTGGGAGTCAATTTAATTTCTGGAGGAGTCTAGAAAGCAAACTTTTGCCAAAAAAATCGAAAGGTTTAATAGAAGAAGAACCCAGAATCAGGAATCCAGTACACTAAATTTCTTCAGGACAGCGTCCAAACCCACAAGCCATGATGAGTAAAGGAGTTTTGGGGTTAAACAGAAACTTAATGTTTCGACACACCAACAATATTCACCATGTCTTTCAACCATTGACTTGTTTTATTTCCTAAACTTGACAAAACACCTTTCAGATAGAGAAAACAAGTACAGGAAATCATAGAATCTGCCATATTCTAGTATACGAAGGGTCATACTCAAAAATGTGCTCTAAAAACAATTAGAAATTGAATAAAATTGTTACAGACATATATTTTAATTAAAAGAGAATATTAAAGAGAAATCATCAAGATAAAATCATTGAAAGGCGTTTTTTTTTATCTTTCCGAGCACCGATGACATTATCTATTGAACGACCCTCGTATGTTTCATTTTACCCACCAAACATGTTTCTCTGCTGGCGGACAGTGTGTCCCCGAGGATACTTGTCGTTCGGTACCTATTCATTCATGACTTTACAGAATAACGAAATGATACCGACAGGCGCGTCGCCCAGTATAAAAAGTGTCACTCTTTACTCTTTAGTCTATAAGATACACAGACTCAACAAATTCATTCTATGCCACCCGGATAATCCTCAGGGATGCTGATGGATCAGCTTCATGTTCCCAGTTTTGGTATAAAACCAATAGTCCATACCAAAAAATGTAAAGTTTCTATTAGAGATATAATATATTCTTCGAAAAACTGTAAAATCTGTTATATTTTGATTATTAACACTTCACTGGTAATCTTAGTGGACAGAGCTTCTATACCAAAACTTGGGACACTCTGAACTGCAAATTGTCGTTTACGTGAAAGAATGTAATCTTTGTGGACTTGTTCATGTTGGTGAACCCAAGGGATCAATTAATTAAACATATCAGGACATAGCTTTCAAATAAGCAATGGTCTTTTCCATTTACATGTCTATACAATATATCCCAGTGAACTTGAAATATAAAAAAAATACTATAGAGACTGACCTGTCTGTTTCATATTAGGATACCGGTATTTTACTTGAAAAAAAAACGTTGATGGTAATCTACCAACCAAACTTTATGATAAACTTGATTACTTTTACTTTTCAATCGTCAACTTCCCTTACTTATACAGCAATTTATATTCGTCACTGGCATACGGGACTTATATCTCTTAGATGATTTGATACGCAAGAGCATATCTCTCGGATGATTTGAAGCACAAAAACATGTTCTGCGTCTGAAAAATTTCTAAACGAAGTAGGTCATTGACAGGTAACACAAATGGATACAAATTTCTATTAAAAATTAGTCTTGGAGTCTACGGAAATATCAGTCTTATTTTTGCAAGAAAGTACACAGACGCACTTGCTGCCCCCTGTCTTCATTAAAAATGTATATGGGAGAATCCTTTATAATGGCTTACGTCCGATTGTAAACTTAGTTAAAACAAGACATACTACAGTATTTATATCTTAAAGCAGTTTTTAGGAATACATACAACAAAATGTTTGTTAGAAAGTTATCGTTTTCAGCAAAACTTTCAAAGTATGGACAAAGAATTATAAGTAAGTTCAAATTTACTTACAGTATCTGTGTTCTATGTATTATGGTTAAAATTAAAACAGAATTTTGATTTGATATTTTAGAAGAGCCTGACACGCCCTTGAGTTCACTGTGTGACCTTGAGAAAGAGTCAGATGAACGGGAGGAGGTGGTCAATCCGTACCCACTGGTCATCCTCCCTAAATACGGATCTCCAACCCAACTGAAAAACAAGGCTAAAGGTAAGTTTTTATACTTAAAGTCTTTATTGTTTTTTGAATGACTGACAAAATCTGATTTTTTTTTTCATTAAATAGTATATTATTATGATTCTTCATCAAATAGCTTTTTAAAAAGTGAACAATTAAAAGAAAATATCAATTACCTTAATTACGTTTCAAATTATATTGAACTTGTAAAAATATGAATTTTATTGATTTTGTTTTTATTTCACTCGCTTTTATAGTTAACTTGAGGTGTTTTTATGTAACATGATTTGATATTTATGTATTCCCTTAATAAATGATCATTTTACAGGTTTCAAAATCATGTCGTATAAAGCCTGTGTGTTCTAAGACCTAATTTCTTTATACATAAACAGTTTTCACTCGATAAAGTTTGTTGCATCTTCCGTCTTCTTACAAGCTGTAAATTGTTACTAGCTTTCACTCACAATTTTTTTAATGAATAAGCAGCACGTATTTAATACAGACGATTAAACTTTATGTATATATTTTGAATTAAGATTCCAAGTACTCTTATTCAATGTGTTAAGCATGTAAATGTACAATCTTTCATATGCAGAAACATTGTGACTCTCAGTTGTACAACCTACTCCAAATCACTTTTTTTTCAAACTCCCTAGACTTGATATCTTGTACATTTTTAGACGAGACTGGCAGTCCACCAAGGACTAGCAACAAATCTGACAATGATGATCTGCAGAATAAGTCATCAACATTTCGAGCCACAGTTATTGCTGCGTCATTTATTAATAAATTGCATGCTCCTATTGCTGCAAGAAAAGGCGGGAAGAGCCCTTTCAAAGGAGGAGACAATGCATTATGGGTCGGTGACCCAGAATACATTTCCTCCATTCGCCGACCCCGGAAGTCGATTACTGACATGAATCATCACGTGAATTTCAAATCACTTTTAGTGAATTGATAATTTGCTTTATAATTACCCATTATACTTTCTGTGGCTCGTTGTTTTAAATAGTAAGAGTATCTGTGAGAAATGTCTTTAAAAATGTTATTGATAAGTTCAACATGCCATTTTGTGAATATTTGATTCGAGTACTTTTCGCTCTTCAAAGGAATATAGAGAAAATAGCAAACCAAAACAAAATAAGAAAATTGCTTTATACAGAGTTTTAGTAATTAATTTAACGTTTTGTCATCAGCAATAAAAATCAGCGTTTATTTAATATTGATAGTTTTGGCTATGTATTTTGGAGAAGTAATTTTCACAGAGTAAGAATATTAAGTTTTTGACCTTACCGAGCAAGGTGTATTGGGGTCAAACTCAGTACGAACTCCTCCTTTGAACAAGGGTCCTTTTGGGGGAGACTAGGTGGTTAAGATACACAATTGCCACTTTCTTCTTTATGTCTGAACAATGTGTGTCAATTTTCAAATTTAATATAACAGTATTTAAATGTCACTTTATCATTATATCATAGCTCTCTAAGTTTTATTGATAGGAATTTAATGTTCATATACATATTCATAACATTCATAAGTTCCTTCGTATCAATGTCTCTTAATACGGTTCTATTTGCCGATACATATTCAATATGTTTGCCTAAACATCGGTCCTGTTTTTCATCTCAGACTAAATTGCTGCATTTGAAAGAGGAAAGAGGAATTTTTCAAATTTTGAAGTAGTGAGTTTTACAATGGTGATTAGGGATTTCGGATTTAAAGCCGGATAAACATATTCGAGTAAGCATCCGATATGGTACATACGTATTAAACTTTTATTGATGCACTCTAAACAGGTGTTATAGCAGTTGAAATTACCTCATCAATGAGAATGCTATAAAGACATTTAACGTTGACAGAAACTACTTCACTTTCCCGAGTACTGTCGAACGGGACAAATTACAGAGAGCAAGTGAAGGTGAAATGGGAAACCAAGAGAACAAGAGCAGTAGTAATTTAATTTTGTTCCCGAAGCTGAATTCAAAACATTTTAGTCTTGTGCAAGAAATCAGAAGATTGGGATTTGATGTGAATTTTAGAGGCTATCTAACTCTTTGAGAACATTTTAGGATTATTTCATCTGCAGCTTTTGAATCGCTTCAAACCTCAAAATCTGTGGAATTTGTTTCAGAAAATGTAATAGAAATACAGAATGTGTAGCTCGGATAGAAAGTTTAATTGAACATTGAATTCTTTTTCAAGTCGATTCATTGTGCAAGGGAAATTTAATTTACCTGTGTGTTTCAGCTCATGACAATGCATGTTGAGTTTCAATCTTGTGTATTTGTGCCAATTATATGTGGACTATCTGCCCATGATCACAAATTAATTTCATATATCAGTAAAATTGAAATTCGAGTATAGAAAAAGCCTGTAATTTTCAAGATAAATACCGTTAGAAAAGGAGAACTTCATAAATAACCTACATTAACAATGAAACAAACCTTTGTTTGTCATCGCATGATGAATGTAGATCTAATACAGAAATACTTAGGTTTATAAATGAACAAAGAGTCTCAATTTGGATACCCGAGACAGCGTCAGGGGAAAACATATATATTTAAGAAAAAATAACGTTCAATTTATTATTCTCGAGATAAATTATCAATGATTTCTAATGGGCATGAAATTAAAACTTGACATATAACAATTGCCAAGACTGCATGGTGCATATAAGGGTGGAGGTATTGTGTGATATTTAATGATGCAAAGTATGGATCACCAAATTCCTAAGCCTAATGCCCCTTTAGAGGCACATAACATGAGAGAAATGACCATCAGAAATAGTGTGGAAAAACTAGAGTGCGAAAAGAGACAGAAAATTATTGAAAAACAGAGAAGTTATTTTGTCCGTCAACATTCGAGAGATGAAAATGAAATTAAACAGATATTACTCCGCTTACAACAGGAACAAGAGACAATGCACGACGAATTGGAAGACTCTACACTTTACAGTAAGGGGCTTTTTTTTTTTAAATTCAGATTATATTTATTAAATGACGAAGGATTTGCCGAAATGCGTCTTATAAGATGTTTCAGTAGACACATTTGACAGTGCATGTAGCACATATATGAATTAAATAAATTTGCAGACAAATGGATACAAATTTCTATTAAAAATTAGTCTTGGAGTCTACGGAAATATCAGTCTTATTTTTGCAAGAAAGTACACAGACGCACTTGCTGCCCCCTGTCTTCATTAAAAATGTATATGGGAGAATCCTTTATAATGGCTTACGTCCGATTGTAAACTTAGTTAAAACAAGACATACTACAGTATTTATATCTTAAAGCAGTTTTTAGGAATACATACAACAAAATGTTTGTTAGAAAGTTATCGTTTTCAGCAAAACTTTCAAAGTATGGACAAAGAATTATAAGTAAGTTCAAATTTACTTACAGTATCTGTGTTCTATGTATTATGGTTAAAATTAAAACAGAATTTTGATTTGATATTTTAGAAGAGCCTGACACGCCCTTGAGTTCACTGTGTGACCTTGAGAAAGAGTCAGATGAACGGGAGGAGGTGGTCAATCCGTACCCACTGGTCATCCTCCCTAAATACGGATCTCCAACCCAACTGAAAAACAAGGCTAAAGGTAAGTTTTTATACTTAAAGTCTTTATTGTTTTTTGAATGACTGACAAAATCTGATATTTTTTTTTCATTAAATAGTATATTATTATGGTTCTTCATCAAATAGCTTTTTAAAAAGTGAACAATTAAAAGAAAATATCAATTACCTTAATTACGTTTCAAATTATATTTAACTTGTAAAAATATGAATTTTATTGATTTTGTTTTTATTTCACTCGCTTTTGTAGTTAATTTGAGGTGTTTTTATGTAACATGATTTGATATTTATGTATTCCCTTAATAAATGATCATTTTACAGGTTTCAAAATCATGTCGTATAAAGCCTGTGTGTTCTAAGACCTAATTTCTTTATACATAAACAGTTTTCACTCGATAAAGTTTGTTGCATCTTCCGTCTTCTAACAAGCTGTAAATTGTTACTAGCTTTCACTCACAATTTTTTTAATGAATAAGCAGCACGTATTTAATACAGACGATTAAACTTTATGTATATATTTTGAATTAAGATTCCAAGTACTCTTATTCAATGTGTTAAGCATGTAAATGTACAATCTTTCATATGCAGAAACATTGTGACTCTCAGTTGTACAACCTACTCCAAATCACTTTTTTTTCAAACTCCCTAGACTTGATATCTTGTACATTTTTAGACGAGACTGGCAGTCCACCAAGGACTAGCAACAAATCTGACAATGATGATCTGCAGAATAAGTCATCAACATTTCGAGCCACAGTTATTGCCGCGTCATTTATTAATAAATTGCATGCTCCTATTGCTGCAAGAAAAGGCGGGAAGAGCCCTTTCAAAGGAGGAGACAATGCATTATGGGTCGGTGACCCAGAATACATTTCCTCCATTCGCCGACCCCGGAAGTCGATTACTGACATGAATCATCAGAAAAGTATTTACCGAGCGAAATCCGACCTCCACAGGTTTGAAGGTCTCAATCCATCATCACAAAGTGGCTCTACAGTCAACGTAAGAGGAGAAACCCCGAGGTCCAAACACAGAGAGAATCTTGGAGAATTACATATCACGTCAAATACTTCTTCTGAAGAGAAATATTCAAAACAAACTGAAACTTCACCAAAATTTATTCAAAAATTATCAAAAGACAGACAGACTTTTGAAAAGAACCCTAGTAATGAAAGTGTCGGAACAGAATCGAAGAGGTCACCAAGAGCCAGAAGGGGTTCATTAGAAAAGTGTTCAAGAGCAAAGTCATATGCTGAGCGAAATCAGCTCTCTACTAGGAGATCTAAAAGTCGTCAAGACCTGACAAAATCAGATGATGCCGATGGTTCAAAATTCTTTTCACCTGGAGAGAAAACACATTCCAGAAAGTCGTCATTGAAGAAAAAGAAAGAGGAAAACGATGCGACAACACATAAGCCAAAGAAAATTTCTTTTGCGGAGGACTCCTTACCGAAAAGAAGTGGGTCCCTAAAAGAGAGAAAAACGGCTGTTTCAGGTCGCCCAAGATCTTCTTCAGGAAGTACTTAGCAGTTGTTTGGTTTATATCAGCTGGAATTAAACAATCTAGAACCACAACGCAGAGCTTTTCTAGAAGTATATACTCCATCTCTTGATATCAGAAATCAGACCAAACCTAATTAAAAGTTTCTTTTGTCTGGAAAATTGAGAAATTATAATCTGTGAACACTAAAAAAGGTTAAAAGAACAGAGAGGAAAAGCACTGTTAATTACCATTTTATATATTATTTCGGACGCTGAAAGTCTTTTATTTACAGTTAGTGAAATATTTCTATAATATGAATGACCTATAAAGTTGGGACACTGATAAATATATATAATGTAATATTATGATTTGTGATCAGTTAATATGTCACTGTTTGACATTTTAATGGAGAGCACTATACTTGCCAATAAATTTTGTGAAAAATGATTTTCACCTACCGTCTCCTCTGAGTGAACGTTATTGATTTAGAGACACTTAACAATAGCAGTTTAGAACTCATAAAATTAACATCCATCAAACCTGTTGATTCATTTGACCAAATTCAAAGAATGACCTAATGATTCCTCCGTCCGCTGAGGTGCTTCTAGGGAATTACTTTAAAAATCCATCGATCACATTTGATTGGGACGTCCTGTCAAACATGTTAGAAAGGAAAATATTCTGATATTTACTAATAATCAATTATAAATGAATTTTAAGATAAGAAAATATTAAAATTTTATTGAAAAATTAAAACGACACGGTTTTTAATTGCCCTGAGAAAAGATTTAAACCTGCAAATTGTTTTTATCACAAACTATATATAAACAATGATCTTTTTAAAGCATTTACTGTTTATTATTTTAATTTTTGAAGAATAAAAACAGTTCTTTCTCCAAAGAAGATAACCGGTTTAAACATAAATTATATAAAAGATACTTGCCAATAATTACGTAATATCTTTAGAGTCGATTAATTTTTCCCACGATATATATATTTGATTGTTAAATAATGATGACCATCCATAAAGAAGTTGTTAGAAGTATAAAATTTTCCTTAGCAAAGATAATAAAATTGTCAGTTATGACACAAGAAGAGGCAAATGATGGAATGAAAATAGAAAAGTAAACATTTACAAATGAATTTTTATTGAGTATGAAAATAAAGCAAACATTGAGTTATTTCAACAATTGTTAAGGAAAACATTTTATTGCACTTAAAATTTAAAGTATGCACTTTTCGTTTTCTGCGGTAGAATTATATTCTGTAAATTTCATTTTGAACTAATATGGCGTTATATTTTTCGGAACACTTCGGTGATATACTAAACTTCAGTGTGCATGGCAGCATCCTTTGCCAGTCTTTCTGCATCTAGGACTTCCCAGCAGGATCTGTTGTTGAGTACAGCATCATACAGAGGTTTAAACGAGGAATCGAGGTTTGATAATGCCTGTAAAAATTTGAATAATTGACTCTATCAACGTGTATACATCATCAAAACAAGTTGTTTTACAGATTAAAAACTGGTGAACATAAGAGACGAATGGCGTTGGCAAAAACCATGATTGAGACAATGAATCCCATAATTTATTAGAAGTAAAACTTTTAATTGAACAATGTTTTCACATTAGAGAAGAATTTTTTTTAGAAAAGAAAAGTTTTTTTTTAAATCCCCAAAATGATTTTGCAATAACACTTGCCGATTATTTTGAATTTTAGATTTAAAAAAAATCTTGCATGATTTTGACGTTATACAAGTTGGATTTTTTCCTTTACCTTGTACAAAGGAAGACAAATTCCATCTATCCAACTGAGTTGCAATTTTGGAAGCTCATCTTGCTTCTCCCTATCCATACATGCCTGATAGACATAAGCTTGTTATTATTGAATAAAATTTACAATTTTTCTGATCTTAGGGATAAATTAAGATTTATATATATTTTCTTGAGCTATCTTTTTCATTAACTTTTTTTTATCTTGAAAAGGGGACGCGTTTAATACATGTGCCTCAGAAGATTTTCAACGTGGTAATCTCAAAAGGTATTTATTAAAAGCATTAGAACTGGATCATATGTTAAAAAGCTTCAATTGCATTACCTGTGGTTGTATCTTCAGTTCGTTCCTTTCCTTGTCACCCTGATCAAAGAATTCGGTCATTACGAGATCAGCAACCTAGAAAAGTATGAGACAACTAAAATACTTAGTAATACGGGTCAACACAATCTTCGACAAATTAATTGGTAATTCAAGAAATTCGACCTTAACTGTTCGATATTTTTTACAATTTCATTGAAATACAGAATATCATATTAATTTTTAATCAAATGAAGGCACATATCGTGATTTCGTTAATTTCGCCTGGAGCGTTTTATCCTCTGCTTTACAAGTGCTTAGAGACAATTTTCTCTACATTTTTGTGCATTTTGATACAACTCAAAATGTTTATAATAATTGTTTCTAAAGACGATATACCGGTATTACATTTCTTTCATATTGACCTTTAAAAACGGAAATAATATTTTATACATCATTTTATTAAAGATTTCTTATCAAATGAATTATATGTACTTTTCGCTGGATTTCCCAGGGTTTTGTAATGGCGGCAACATCACAGGTTGTCATAAGAATACTACGTAGTATGTCACGTGACTCTCTGTCATCCCAGTTTTTCATTCCTGAGTCGACCATGGCGAAAAATTTGTTCCTCACTCTGTCAAGTTAAATGAAGTGGTGCTTTTGAACTGTTTTATTGATACATGGAAAAATATAAATGTTAAGATTAAACACAGGTAATAACAAACTCAAAACCCGAATAAACAATTTAAAGAAAAGAGAAAGCGGGAAAAACATACACCCCTGCAAATACTTGAGGTGAAATGAAGCATTCCCTGTTCAACGATATCTCTTGTCCTTAGCCCTTTGTCTTGATTGCTTATGTAATATGTATACAGACAGTATGAAAACGGGCCTAACAAATAACAGGGGAAAACGTCAGTCAGCAATCGACCATTCAACAAGTTGTATTTGCTAACATGTTAAACTTTAAAGGAGAATTTGGATTTTTGATACAGCACTATTTTAACTTATTTTTATTAGCCTGTCTCGGTTTAGAAATTGATGATGGATGATTAAATGCTGCTCTTAAAATTCTCAAAAACTGGAAGAAATAAAAATCATACTTATGCAAGTGAAATTGGTATTTTGTTACTTATTAAGGGAAGATGACATTAGAAAAGTTAAAGTCATTATACTTTCCTAAACTTAAGTTGTTAGTTTACCACAAATTTCTATATCTAGTAGAATATCTAAATATTAAACAAATGTGTCAGTGCCTGTGTTCTTGTATTTCATTTCGACATTTCAAATCATTCAACGTATGAATGAAAATGAACAGATTTTAATCGATAAAACGTCGTAAATATATACCTAAATGTCAAAAAGAAGGCTACAGCAAAGTCATAAAAATGTTTTCAATTAGTAGAGTATACATAAAACAAAAATGAAACTTAATAGAGAGCTAGAAATTGAGAATTTTTTTGTTTTTAAAATACCTCAGATTAATAGAAGCAATTTGAAATATTTTACATTGATATTGGGATTTTTCTCTCCAGGGATGAAATGTATGATGGGCATAGGGACATATACTCTCATATTGATGACCCAATACAATGATCGCTGATGTATTGTATTTTACCTTCCACTGTTCATATTTTCATTTATCGTAAATTAACATTTTAATCTCATCTTTTTGAATATTTTAATTTTAATACATATCACTCTAAAAATGAATTTTGATATGGGTTGCCTTTTAAATACCTTTCTTCTTTCTTTAAAAAGTAGCAAGAACTTTATTAAATTTCACTCGTCTATTTCATCTCAGTAATTGAATTCCTTTCTTTATTATACAAGCTGTCTTTATTTTTCTTTAAAAATAGAATTTATTCAGAAACTTCCAAATAATAAACCAAAAAAAAACAACTTAAGCCTTCTACTCGTCATTCAGATATATTGATATTGATGACGTGTCAATTAACGATAGTTACTTTCATTCATATGTCGACTTGATATATCCCAGTTAACTTGAAATTATAGATACCACAGCTTCTCTGGCCATCTGTTTCATATTCAGTCCTTGTTACTCACTATTTATATACAAAAAGGGACAGCTAACCTTACAATTATAGTGCGACAAACGAAATTACTTTCTTGCAGAAGGGTTTAATATGTTAAAAGGCTTTCAACAACCTTGTTTAAAGTAACATAAATCTAATAAATTTTATGGTCATTTTGATGACCTTGTTAGCAAAATAACCTATCCATTGATTCGTATTTTGACTGGAATATGTATGTCTGCACTTCAGGTGAATTCTTATTGAAGCTTCATAAAGTTATATGTTCACAGGTGTTGTCCTTTTTCAAAAATTCTCATTTTATATCAAATTTATACTTTAAATAACGACTTACTGAATGTGTCGAGAGAGATCGGTAGCCAAGATGGCCTCTTTCAGCAATTTAATCACTTCGCTGTATTCTTCAGAATTAAAATTTCCAAAAATATTATGGCCCTGGATGACACAAAGAATGAAAAATGGCATATTGCATTTAAAATGTTTTTGGATTTAGATTAAATTTTGGGTTAAATATTGAACAAACTCGAAACAATAAAGTAAAATGTATTTCCTTGTGAATAAGATTTTTTTTCTATTTTTTATTTTTCACATCATTTCATATATTTTAGGTTATTCCGTATTAACTTTACCTCACTATTTAAAATCATTATGGCGTGGTTGAAATGATGGTGCTCTAGGGTTGCTTTAGTTCCATACAGCTGAGCCAAAGCTGAACTTGTCCTAAAAATTATAATTATCATTATTAATTTTATAAATAAATGAAACAATTATTCATTATTGATCTAAAGTTTTTAACTTTAACAATGCGCAGTAAAAATCATTTTCAAAATATGAAGAAGGAAAACTTATTGCGTAAATTAACGTCGGTGAAGTAATTCAAAATTATCATAAATATACGATAAATTACGGAATATACATTCCTCATCTCTAAATCAATTCGGCAATTGAAATGACCTAAGGTGAAAGTAAATGGAAAAAGCAATCAAATGTTATTATTATGCATATAGTAAAACACATATGTAGCACTGGAACTCTTATTCGATTATGCATTTATAAATTTAAACTATTCCTGTTTTCATCGCTGAAATAGCTTAATACGTCTCTTAAAATAGACAAGAAAAGCTTCTGATATATACATTTTGTTCTACAAACATATTATTATAGCCATCAAAAGAAATTACTTCTGCTGAAACGCATTATTCGTTCCTCTGTGGTCAAGGTCATGGCAGAGACTCGCCACCACCAAAGCGAGGCTCTCTTTATCTGACAGGTGGCGCCTTACTCCAGCCCTCTGTAGAGAAAATTAAAAATAATTCTTAATAGACTTGGTATAAAGATCAGACAAAACGGTAAGACATCACAAAACTGATAATGTTTTACATCTGGTCAAATTCTACTTTAAATCTTTTGGTTTAAGATATTGTGGTTTCAAACATTTTACTGATATTCAAAACACTGCCATTAGTAGATATCAGCAAATACAATTTATCATTGAGTCAAATGCTGACTGAGTTTTTCATGATTGTAAGTCAATTTTTGAATTCTGAATTGACGGCGGATTTTTTCCGTTATTTCTCGATCATCACAAGGACCACATGGCGGGTGTGACTGGTCGGTAGGGAATGCACACTCCTCCATTGACCTGTTCCCACCTCTGATGTTTTGGAGGTCCGTTTTTGCACTGCTCCAATTTTAGTATTGTTTTATGAATATCTAAACTTGAATACTGTTCGTTTTCTTAATATATTTCATGAATGTGAAATTATAATAATAAATCTTAAAGCTAAAAGTACTGTAAAATCTCATATTTTCGAGGAGTCAAATTTTCAAGGTTTGAGGAAAAAATATTGGTTTATGGAGATATGATTTCGTGGTTGTAAAACTTTTTAGTAGTAATGCTTATGAAATTTTACATTTCGCGGTGGTTATAAATTCGTAGGTCTCTCCATACCTCGAAAACAACAAAAATTAAACCCTCACGAAAATTGTGTAAGTTCACAGTATATCATTTGCCATTTATTGTATAAAGTCGAGCCGAAGGCGACATTGACAGTAGAAATAAAGACCAAAGTTAATTTAGATATTAAAATAAAGCTCACCTTAAATGTATTCATATTGGTGTGTGTAATATTTCAGTAATCACAATGATCACCTCAACAGAATACTTTTGTACCTATATACATTGTACATATCCAAACATTATGGTCAGTGGTGAAGGTATACAAGTGAACCTTACTGTGATTTTCGAAAATATCATCCTGATTTCCTCTGAGTAATACTGCACAATTAATGATGCGAAAAAGTAATCAAGTCTTCCACTTAATAATGTTTTTTTCGTTTCACATTTGACAAGGTTAAAGCAATCCCTTATACGGGATAAACTGCCTAGGAGGAATAAGCATCCCTTCTCTGTCGACTGATCAAGAGCCATTCAATAACATGTGGTCCAACTTTACTGATTCAAGTTTAAGGCAAAACAGTTACTATACTGGTGGTGAAAAGATGATAGAAGTCTGAAATAATTCGAATATTTACAAACCTTGAGAGCCGCAAACATGAACTGACAGACATTGAAGGCGTGTCGCCAGTTGTGATAAGCCACATTCCTGTAATTCTTCCTAACTGTCAGGATCCATCTACACAGTACCTTAAATAAGAAAATACAATTGATTGACAAAATTTTACATTCTCTCTCTCTCTCTCTCTCTCTCTCTCTCTCTCTCTCGTTTTAGTTTATATATCCTAATGGTTTTAAGTATCGGGATGTAAATATGCTATCAACTTTGAAGATGTTTTTTCATAAATCAATTACTATGTATTTGATACTAATGTCAGTTTTTCTGATTTTTTATCACATATCAAAGTTTGGATTTTATGTCAAAAGCTGACGAGCAAAGCTGCTTCCAAAGAGATTTTGCATTTCCTGAAAAGAATATTTGAGGTGAAAACAACCAGTTGATTAAATAGAGATTTGTCAAAACATTATTAATGCATTTTTCGAAGGACATAAGTTGAAGGCATGCGACCGTTAAGAAAAACAAATTACTCCTAATGCTCCACCGTCACTTTAAATTACTGTTCATCATTCTGAGAAATTAATGTTTGTTTTAATAAATTACCATCCATTTCTTCCATCAATTTTATCCTTAAACCTATTATTAACTAAATGAGTTCTGATTTTTTATGGACATAGAAAGATAATATACCTACCTCACTATCGATTCTGAACGTTCTATTGAACCCCAGGTCCTTGAAGATTCTGACTGCAGCCAATAGCATGTCATCACTGCTGAGGGAGAAATCGTTGAAATTGAACGTGTCTAATTTCCACTCAAGAGCCTCCGACTGTTTTCTCGACTGGAAATATTATTGGGCATAAGTGCAACTCTGTAAATTTTATATAATTAAGCGGTCCTACTTAATAGTTAGGATATCCCTATTTCAATGCTTTGCATGATGGCGCTTTAGTTCTTTTTAATGGAAGAACAGTAACAGTACGACACCTAACACCGTTCATGACATTGTTTAGACTTTTTACTACCATTTCTAATTGTGATGTCAGAAAAATAGTGATAGCATTTGATGGGATTTCTAAGCAGTATCCTAGGGTCACATGTTAAATCTCTTTTTTAAGATATGAAATCTTTCAGTTTGTAATCCCATGCGAGATTGTTTGGATTTTTAGTCCTAAAACTATCCTACCATTCTCCCTTGGGAGAAAAAAATGTCAGATGAAATATTTTCTCCTATGGAAATTTTTTTCTTCCATAAATTTGTTCAAATTGGATAAATCCCACGAATACTGACAACCAGGCAATTCCTCCAATACATTGCGAAACATGAAATATCACCAATAAATTATGACAATGACATATTACTCACCATAATTTATGGGATATATTCCACATTAAACAATGTATTGGAGAAAATGACTCGTTGTCAATATCCGTGGGATTTATTCCATTTGAACAAATTTGTGGGAGAAAAAATCCCAAAGGATTTGACATTGTTCCCCCATGGGAGAATGGTGGGATAGTTGATTGGACTAAAATTCCCACGATTCTTTTGTGTGATTCTAAATCTTAAGACTTCATATCTTAAAAGACGTGTTTGTGAGTTCAACATGAGACCCTGGGAAAGTGCTTAGAAATCCCACGAAGTCACATAAAAATATTTAGGCTACCACAATTACAAATGGTAGTTAAAGTCTGGACAATGTCGTGTCCAGAGTTAAATGTCGTACCATTTAGTACAACTTATCCGATTCGAAAATCTTAACTTCGTGGCAACAATCTGAATGACATTTTAACCAAATGAATTTAATGAAAGCGACTAACGATTTTCATCACAAAATATGGAGTTATAAGATTTAAAATGTTAAAAATGTGAATTGAATAAACATACAATAATGTAGCATAATGTTGAATGTTTAGAGAAAATTTACTAGTATACTTCAAAGATACGTTCTGTTAAAGCAGTTGTCAAAATTATATCTTAAAAATTTAATTACCTAAAATCTTAATGTTAAATGCAATTAAGGTTCTTTTTATAAAAATGAAGTTGTTTAAGAATGTTTGACTGACTATGCTTACATTTTCGTGAAGTTTAGAGACTTAAATTGTGAGCTGATTTTGAACATTACACAATGGGCTTATTTGTACTTTATGTGTTTCAAAGAGTGTTTTCGGCGTGATACCATAATTGGTGAGTTAACATTTTTCGTTGAAACCAGGAACTCGTGTAATGAACAATTCAAAATGACTTTTACATTATGTTGTTATTCTTCCGCATGCTAATTATATAACACAGTTATATAATTAAAGGTAATAAGGAAGAACAATACTATTCTTATCGATTAAATGACCATTTGCACGCCATAAGTAATTCTAAATTTTCCTACAAAGGCAGGCAGAATATTTTCCTTTTTATTATTTCGTAATAACGCTGGATCTTTCAAATTTACCTTCAATTTAACAACTTCTTCTGCAGATACCGCCCCATGGTAGGAAAGAACCTAAAAACCGAAAATTACGTAAGTAAAAGCAATTATCATTGTCTGCGGTCACCCCGATGTCCAGAAGCAAAACCATTCCCATAACATAATTGACATTAGCTATAGTTATCAGTTCATAAAATCTGAAGAAAAGGATTGATGTTGGTACTTATGGCAATAAGCCGCGACGGACCGCGAGAAATAAGTCGGGTTTGATAAATCGGGTTACCTCTAGTGCTACCATTTGCTTGGCTGAGGCTACGGCGATTTCCTCGTATAAAAGACAGTTATTGATTCCAAGTCCACAGAAAATGGTAAAAGCCTGCAGTGATTAAAAGAAATATATCATCGTTCCTGATTATAAAAAATGATTATAGTATATGGAATCATATGTAGAAGGTTAATGTGTTGAAATAGAAAAATTGTCATATAAAATCAATGTAGGTTGATTTTGCCTGAGTGCTTGAACCTATATCTAGAACTGCAACATTAATTAGCGATAATCAATGCGTTCTTGAGCTTTAAACAATTGAACGCGGCAGGGACTAAGATTCTCTTACCTCGAACAATTGGTCATCGTGGTCATCAAATGCGTGGCCGTCAATCCTGTTCATTACCTGCGCAACACCTGAATAATCATTATAAATATACTTTAATTGGACATATTGAAAGACGAAAATTTGACATCAAAATTCACTTATATATTTTGAAAAAGTCCTTGTTAGCTTGGTCAAACTAGATGGTAATTGTTAGATATTCTCGGAAAAAAGTTTCAAATTATTTCCGTAAAACTTTTCTAAAGTAAGCCCGATAATGTTTAAAGTTATTTCATTCAGGTAACAGCACTTATACATTCCTGTTTTTTTAAAATGGAATTCAAGAGGCCGCTTATAGCATCGAATACAAGTTGTTTGAGTTCATTATTTTTGTTCTTAATCACTACTAGTACTTTAAACTTTGCACGACTTGGTTATTAGCAATTTGGAATACTTAGAACAATAACTTTAATTTTTCCTGGAAACTATCTTCTGTGTCTCTAATTATTCAACACTATGCACACTTGAAATCCCAAGAGAATGATCTTCTCGGGTCATTGTGACAACAATAACTGATGACGTCAATTATCAAGCATGAATGGAAATAATTTTAATTTTTCAATCCCTTCATTTCCAAAAACATCTAAAGAATTAAGTTTACGATCGAATCATCGCTGTTCGTTGGGGTCCAAATTTCGTGGATTTCTTTCATCACCCAAGTCCGTATCCATGAATTTATATCCCCACGAACAATTTCTAATATTTCGTCAATATATATTCATTCATTGAATCGTCTGAATATGTGAGTTACCCACCACATGACGTCCCCACAACCCAACAAAATTTTGCTTTCCCACAAATACTGACCCCACACAAATTAAAATGATTCTTCAACTAGGCATCTGTTCTTTGATGGTCTTCATTCAAGAATCAATTGAAAAGAGTGACTCCCTTTCTGTATCTTAAATCAATTCAGTTAGTAAGTATATTCTTAAAATAGTTTAATGATTGTAAAAATCTCCCTTTATTCTGCCAAATGATAATACAGTTGAACCTCGGTATATCGAACATAGATATTTCGAATACTGTGGAAAAGTTAGTCATTTCAAACAGCTGTTTATCAGAAAAATCAACATACTAGCTGTACACTAAACATACGTTCAAAAGCATGTGATGTCAAATTCTTGATTCTTGACTATGTCACCATCTACACCTAGCATATGTTTGAATCATATAATACATACATTGCGCAATACGATTTACAGATATTGAAACAGATAAATATTGAATCCTTGTGATTTATTCGTTTAATTTATGATATTTACATTTTTGTAAGTCCTTTTTTGGATCAATTTTAATTCTGCAAAAAAGAATAAAAATAATAGAAATCAAAATTTGGTTTCTCTATACTGTAATGAATCCAAAAGGACACGATCTTGTCTTTAAACTAGTGCATTGATTGTAAGTTTCCACGGGTACCTGAGTTGCATATACAATAAATCTGCTTATCATCTGATATCCTCTTATGGACGTGGTGTTACATACCTATTGTCTGATTGTCTCTATTCCTGATTGGTTTACAGAGGATAGAACGTGTATGGAATCCAGACTCTTCATCATACTAAAGAAAAGAAACAAGTCAAATGAAAGTGTGTCACTTTTTTCATGGCATCGATGCATTGCTTCTTATTCATTACTTTAATGTTTCTTGTTGTTGGTCTTTAATATACAATATATTATAAAGACTGTTTACGTTTGGATCAAATCTTGCGTCTTGGTGGGCATCAGCAATGTTGATGGTTTCCCCTGTCATCAGAACCAACTCAGCTATCTTATTGCCAACTTGGTTTTCTGAGAAATTTTCAGAGCTGAAAAACAATTTCTACCCTTTTAAAAGATAATTCTTAAATAATAAAATTTAAACATGAAGTTTGTAAAAAAAAAATTCTCGCTATTTTATTTGTCACGCAAAAGACTTTTATCTAACAATTCTGTTGCATGTGAAAGGTATGTAAATGATTCTGTTGATGTCGCAGTTTCCTTTAATTTCGTTTGGGCTAACACACTAAAGTTGGAGAATCAACTGGGAATGCTTATCTAGAAGTTGTCAACTGTAATCTCGCGCAGACAGTTTCATACCACGTGATAAGGTCAGTCTAAATCCCACGTGGGATTAACGTCATTACAGTTTATGAGCTTGGCATTTATACAGTTTATGCTGAATTATACAGAAAACGAACAAGTATGACATTTTTGATTTTTAAAATGATTGTCTCAAGGCACTGACAACAATAAAAGTGGTTATTGATATCAATGTAGAAAGTACACTTAATTGCATTACCACACCAACTTTCAGGATTTCAATTTCAATATTATTTGATTCTAGAGTACTTTATAAAATTGACAAAACAAATTCACAATTGCTGCAGGTTAAAAAAAACTTTTATCGACATGTTCTGAGACACTCAGATTTTTATTCTGTTAGTTTAATAGCTGATGTAAATCCTCTTCGGTAAAACAAAATCTTCTTAAGTAACCGTTAGAGGATATGCAAAGATATCTTTCATGTTATAAAATATTTACGTTTCCTTAGAGAAATTACAAAGTACTTTCAATCTACGGTACCGTATAGCGGGTTTCTAGCAAGCTAGGGTACCAACTTTGTCTTTCAAACCTTTCTGCACATACCCGTATTTGAGTGTGCATAGTTAATTTATTACAATGTGTGCTTATGTCTATTTGATGTATAATTATATACAGATATATACAGTTTCTTATTTTCACTCTTATAAAGTACTTAAAACGCCCATTTCAAGTGGTATAAAATAAATAATATTGTTTGCAACGTCTAACAACTTTGTGTTCGCCAAAAGAAAGGTCCACCAAAATAATTGTAACATTTTTGAGCAAGCAAGGCACATTTAACGCCTGCTAATGACACCCGCTATACGGCATATTTTCAAATTTTTAAAACACGGAATTCTATATTTTTTTTACCTCGAAAAAGTAGGGTTGCTTCGTGAGTAAGAATTGTGTAGATTTGGAGAGCTCGGTGTAATAAGACGCCTTCTACGTGACAGGAAGCAGGAATAAAAGAAGAACTAGATACATAACAGGAAAAGCTGGAGCAAAAAGGTATAAAGACTGCCTAATATTATATAGGGAATCTGGAACAGACTCTGCATGGATATGGAGCGTTTGTTACGTTTGATAGGATGATATAAAAAGAACACTTTATTCTGTATACATTGGATATAAAAAAAAATTAGCTTTCATACTTCCATTTTCTTAAAAAGTATAGGAAAGCACAAAGAAATTCAAAAATGAGGATAAAACTAAATTGATAATGCAGAAGAATAAAAGCGTAAAAATCAATACAGAAGAAGTATTTCTTCTTACCTCTGGCAAGTCTGTCCATTTTTCATTGGATATGCAAGGTCAAACACCTTTTTAAAAGAGGTCTGATAAAAAAGGGTAAACAAGAATTAATCTTAAATTAGAAATAATAATGAAAAAAAGTTTATTATATTTATTGAAACAAATCCTGTGTCTTTTGTACAATTAATATTTTTTCATTGTGAATTTCATCTTGTTTAACAAAATCTTGCAAAAACTTAATATGTATAATGAGAAAACACTTGCTGTGTCTTTCATCTCGACAGTTTGATAAATCGACGACGTAATATCTCTTTAAAAGTTACTTCCATTAATATGTTGACTCGATGTATCCCAGCGAATTTGAAATAAATGATATCACAGAGCCCGAGTCTGTTTCCTGTTTAGATTCTTTACTAGAAAAGGACATCAATGGTAACCTAGCAAAAAAGTCATGATAAATGTGATGACTTCTCTTATTTATCATATTTACTCTTATTTGTAATGTTTATGTAGCAATATACCTTTATCACCTGATAATGGAAGTCATGTCTCTAAGTTGATTCGAACGCAAGAGCATGCTCTACCCACAAATCATTTCTGAAGCAAGGTAAGCAATTGAAATGTTGATGAAACAAGGAGTTACTCGTTTAAGGTCAGCATTATGCAAGTTCTTTTTTTCGATACAATGACCTTGTGTCAACAAATGCAGCATATTATTTAGTCGAATGCTGTCTGACATTTAGCAGTCTAAGTGTAAGGCCATTATTTACTCACTGAATTGTCTACGGATATTTCAGTTAACGCTGTCTGATCATAAGATCACACAGCGAGTGTGATCGGTCAACAGGGACTTCTTACTACTGTATGGCACCTGATTCCACCTGATGTTGTATAGAGGTCATTCTTTGCTCTGATCTCAATCTAAATTGCTTCAACGTATTTTTTAGCTTAGTTACTGTTAGCTGTCTCCATGTTTCAATTCTTCCTTTGAGTGTATGCATAAGGTGTTCTGTCAACCTTTGATTCAGTATTGTTGATCGTCAACATTTCAATGGGTCTTATTCAGCGCAAAAAATAAAAATACCAACCAACCTTTTCTGGACGGTTATACACAAAAAGCCGTATTTTCTTCCATTCATGTAAAGTATTAAATCATATAATTATGTGACACATGTATGTTATTTATTGGGATGAGTGGTATAGAAAGTACATATAAGAAAAATGATTGGATATAAATATTTTTTTTAATAGGTTGCAATTATTTAGATTCTAATTTTGGCAATATATGAAGAAAAGCGGATCAATTTGGTTACATGTTAATTTATCAGTAAAAGCTAAGTGCAAGGACCACCACTACTTTTAGTTCTTTTACTTGGAGCTTTAGATTCTGATCAAACGACGTCAATAACGAAATATATGATATTACGAGTAATCGGTTTGTATGCCACGCAGGGATATTAGTGTAATAATGTAAGACCTACCATATTGTGAGCAGTAAAATAAGTAACATCATACATTGTAATTAAAGAACAAATGATGCCAAACGAAAACATAAAAACATTATTTATTGTAGATAAAATTGATTATCAAATTTTGTCTTGAAAAATTAGGTCCAAGTAAGCGTACCTCTGATGAACCATCTCGTAAAAGAACCGAACAGCGCTCACATTTCAGTAAGGTCTGGGCTCGCTGCATTATTTTGAGTATAACGTTTTCCACGGAAGTTTGTTCCTCAAACAAATCATGAACTACTTCTAGTAATGCCTGCAAAGAAATGGAATCCTTATATCAGTTGCTTGTACATGTAAAAGTTTTCATTTTTGAATTTTAAAGATGTATGATGAGATTGATTATAATGGAAACTGGTCAAATTGATTAGGATATTTTCTTGTTATTACTGTCATGTTTTAATGTATATTGATATAATCTTAATAACTTGGTATTGTAGATATTAATTGAGGGATATTGGAGGCTAAATATCCAATGATGATGATACGTAATTAGTGATATAATCACCAAAAACATATCAATTTCGAAATTTAAAACTAAAGCATTATCTCACATGTATTAATTTACCGTTTTAGCCTCAGATGTTTTGTAACATGTACCAGATGACTATTATAATTCTTTAGACAACATCAGAAATGTTTAAAAGTATATAATGTCATCTAAATAGTGTAAGATATTTGTTCTCAGCTTCTTATTTTCAAAATTACACTGTAAAAAAATAACTAGTGAAAGTCACTGGGAAGACTAGTAAATTTACTGTCCATACAATCACTACCTTAAAAGTAGTTGTACTAGGTATTGGATAGATTTACTAGATAACATTAGTAAATCTAAGAACTTGTAAATAACTTTCACTAGGTGTTTAAGTATCTTTACGACCACTACTCCACTTTTCACTATCTTAGCTAGTAAACAGAGTGATTACTTATCACGTCGAACGCTTCACTAGGCACACTAGTTAAATCATCTAGGTATTTCTTTCAGTGTATATTTACCTTGTTTCGTTCGTATTCTTTGCTATATGCTTCGAATATCTGGGCATTGTGTATTGCTATTCCACAAAAGGTGAGGTATGTACCTAGGAGCTAATAAAACAATCAAAAATGTACAAGAAATTGACACTGTCAATAAAGTTTATCAAACCTTAAGCATGCATGCAGACAAATTTCGTATTGCAAAGGCTTTGAGACATTTTGAAAATTGGAATAATCTAATAAACTCAAGCAAAATGAATTTCAGCAAGTTTCCGCCTTAAAAGCCCTGGAACAAGTAATGGCAAAACAAAATTGTCTGAAAGGTGAAAATTAAGAGGATTTATCAGAGACATCCACGACACCACAGGATAATAACAAAATTAGTCGTCTCAAATCCAATTGTGTTTTACAATTGATCATTCGTGACCGAGCTGTCTGTTCAAGGTTTTTTTTCTGTGGTAATCATTTCATGCCGTTGTCTTCTTTAGTCCACCAGAGCCCGGGAACATCCTAATTAACAGCTAGCTTATTCGCTCAATACAATTTCCTTGTACCACTAACAAGATAAGTTGGATTATTCCATTCGTCATCACCCTTACAATAACAACTGCGTTGTGACAGATTGAATGTAGCTTATAGTGATGTTAAGATTGCATGAAGAAACTCATTAAAAGCAAAAGACCTGAAGTTGTCGCCTTCCTTTCTCTTCAATTGAATATTATTTATCTGCTTTTCACTAGGTTTTTCTTTTCTTTCCAAATGAAGCATATATTCTTTTATTTTCTCTATGTATGTAAACCCTTTTCCCCTTGTACTTCATCTTATTCTGAGACCTATGTAGAATTTGTCATCACTGTTTTTTTTTAATTTCTTTTACTATTCATCTCGTCGGAATCAATTTCCCTTTGCTGCTTAGGTTGTTATTTCAGTCATAATACACCAATCAAAAACATATTCATTTTTTTCTTCAGAAAGAAAACTTATCTCGGCTCATATTTCAAGGTTATTAGACGGAGCACATTTTGAATATATATATAGAATGTGTACGACGATTTACATACTCCGTTGAATGTTCTTTAATATGTTTTCATTATATTTAGTAGGAAGAAGAAATGTACGAAAGCTGCAACAAAAACACATAACACGATTCAAACCATTCTTCCCGTATAAAGAAAGAAAAACATCTCATTGCATATATCAATAACAGTCTAAAACCATTCATATTTCAAGTGGTTGAAGAAAACAAATATATAAAATTTATTATTACGAACAACCAAACGTTACATTGAAGGTCAAGCCATGTATAAGAGGATACCTTTAACAGACATTTCTATAAAAATCTGGCTCACAGATGGCTTAAACAGATCCATAATGTCATGTACATAAGCCATAAAAGGTGATTATAGCTTCAGTTTTTATTATAATAAAAGGAAAAAGTAAGTGGAAGCCAGTAATATACATTGTAATACCGATGAGAGTTTTTAAACTCACATATTACCATTTGGCCTGGGGGCCATAAAGCTTAGACGAGCTCACTTTTGATCTAGGTATCACTTTTAAACTATCAATTCCTGTGGAACAAGTGAGACTGAGATCAAAAGTGAGCTCGTCTAAGTTTTATGGCCCCAAGGCCTGCACCCCTCTTCACGTTTTTACCTTTTCGTCGTCTTTGCTGAACCCCTCCCGTGCCCCCGCTTTGTTGATAACTTGAGCCACAGCAACCACTTCATCATCCCCGTTTCTTATCGGCATACAGAGCAGAGTATCGGTCCGGTATCCGGTGATTTTATCCACTTCATCATTGTATCGGGAGTCCTGTGAAAATATAGAATATATAAACTCATATCAAATTCATGTTAACGGCGCCACTCAATAATATTTCTTTTCTAAAAACGTTGTCAAAAACTTGCAAAAATGAAGAAAAGGTGAAAAAAAAAATGACCGGTGTCCGTAAGCAATACGAATCGAGATCATAAAATTACAAATAAACGTATATGAGTGTAAGCACTTTTGAAAGCGTTATATCACTAACTTTTTTACAAGTCGGTCTCAATTAAAAATTAATCATATTCTTGCGTACCGAATCAGCTGACAGATATAAACACCACATGCAGATGATAATGGAGTATAACACCATTGGCATAAATAAGAAAAGTTCATCCTTGGGAAAAATAAGTTATTCTGTCATACATTGTAGTTGTTTGTTGTCATTAACGCCAATAGTTAAACATCAAAATATGAAGCTGAATGTGGAGTAAATCACCGGGATATCATGATTCAGCATAAAAAATGAAGTAACTATTGGTAATTGATAATTTTTTCGAATTGATGGTCATGGCAAGAGTCTTCATCTAAAGTAAACGTTTCTGTGATGTAAACTTTTCTGTGATTTCAATCTTGAAAGTTCCCAGAGTTTTTGAGAATCCACATTTGATTTACAATTCTTTATAAATATGCTATAATGGGGTACATCTAAATTTTTCTTAACAGAATACAATATAAGCGGGAAGTAAAATAAGGTGCTTTGATGAATAATTACTGGACCCAGCAAATGCTTCTAAAAGTTTTTGTTTACAAATGTCAACGGAATAGCGATACCTTATCTTTGACTTTTAGGTTTTTTACCCAATAAAACCCATCCTTAATCTTAATTGAGACCAGAACATCTACATGTATACCTTGGAAAAAGCGAGAGTATAAGGGGTTCGATTTAATTAACATATATCAGTTATGGTCTACCTATAAACTCGTACATCAATTTTCTTTTTTAGTAGTATTTAAAACAGCAGCAACATGGTAAGAATCTTCGTCGAAAAGGTTATTTTTTGCCCATTTCTCATTCATATTGCTTTTCTGGCATATTGCCTTTAATTAGTTTTTGTATGGAAGAAGAGTGTTATTTAAGTTTCTTTGATATTTCACTCTTCTGCATTCGAAGAAGTAAAGTCATTTTTGACGCAGCCAAGTACCCTGTAGCACGCTTCCGTCTACACCGGTGACAACTGATAATATTCAACAGTGACTTAGTTAGCTGCCGTGGCCGTGTAGGGGCCGTGGCTCAGTAATCGAATATGGTGAAAATTCCTTTTACGAACTGTACTCAGCTTTAAAACTGTTTAAACCTGATCCCATTTCTGATGTTTTGGAGGTCTGTGTTAACTCTGTTCCTATTTTGTATTATCTTATGGACTTTTGATCTTGAATACTGTTCGTTATCTCCATATTTTTCATAATTTATATTCCATTCAACAAACAAAATGAAACCTTCTAAAATTAAATTTTTCGCATATTACTAGTACATGAAATTGCAAAGGCTTCTTTCGGAAAATTCATGGTACGGGTACCAAATTTAATATTTTCTTACATTTCTGTCCATGAATTCAGCAACGGTCATCAGCTGTTCAGAAAGTGTCATAAAATGAAACACATATGGTCTGTAAGCTCATTAATTTCTTTGCTTTTTCTCTAACTATGCCCTGTGACAGAATTTCCGGCAACAAGAGCTTCTTCGCTGGAGATCGCATCAAATATGGCTAATCACTCATCATTACCACAGCAGATTCTTTATCTTGTTTTGTCATCTCTTCAAGTCTCTTATCCATCTCAGTCATACTAGTATGAAAGACATCAGAGACTTTGTTTATTTGCCACATACTATCAGACAAGTCAAACCTGCCAATCCATTTCAATGTAGAAGACAAAATGATACATTTCGTGATGGCTGTGTTACATATATCCCCCGCTTGAAAAGTGGGAGGGTATACCGTAATCGGTATGTCCTTCCGTCCGTCTGTACGACCGTCTAGTTGTCTGTCCGTCCGTCCGTCTGTTACGCTTTGGGATACCTATCTCTTATCCGCGACTCCTCTTATACCACTGAGTGAAATTTGATGAAATTTTCACAGAATCTTTATTACATATTGCCATTGTGCACCTCCTATTTTACTTTTTGATCCGACAAATATTTTTGGTTTCCCGGCCACAGCAAAACATGGACTTTGTCATTATAATCATATGGGAGGCGGGGGGTATCATTTAAGAGCTCATTGCTCACAGTACCTCTAGTTTTTAATAGATGCAGGTAAAAATTACTTCCTTTGAAAATCTACCGTTGTATTATTTGGATGAACTTTTGAGCTTGAATGCTCTTCGTTATCTCCATTTTTCACTCAGTAATGAGCAATTTTACATCAATATCCATCAATGATTTGTATTTCAGACAAGATTTTGGTGGAAGATAACCGAAAACTTCCCTACACATCCTACCTATAAAATAACATACCCAGTCATGTCGAGCACAAGTGGCGGGTACATATATGGTATATACTAGTATGTTCGCATATTATTATCAGCTACAGCTGCCACATGTAAACTTAATTCAATTCAGACAACTTTTATAGAACAAAGTTTTTTTCTATATTGATAAAGTAAATGTGAAAGATTTATACAATTCTTCTGCCCTTTGAGCACTTAGGATACTTTAACCTCAAAACATAAAATCTACTCTTGTCAAATTACAATCAACCTCTTCTCAGAACTCCATGAATTTATAAAGGTATTATCTGATTTCAGAAATTGCTTGGCGGAGAATCTTTTGAAATCAGATCGTGTTATTGTGGATGTTCTACGCTTATCATCTCCAGTTTCATATGCTTTATATAAGTTTTACTTCTTAACTTCCTTTACATCAGTACATGTTGGGTTCAATAACATGATTAAGCAAATAATTTTTTTCATGATAAAGAAACATCGAACAAAAATCCCCACTATTTAGTGTATTTATTTGGGAACCACATACTTTTCATATGATTTGATTTCATCAAATAGGAGAAGAAATGAGCAGGTTCAATTGTTTTTTAATAAAGAACTTTTAAGCAGATTTGTTTTCTGTTTTTCAGTGATTGCTGATCAGAAAGCCATGTTTACAACGGTGACTGATTTTACCTTTAGTGGATCAATATGAAAATAATTCAAAGGCAGTTACAAGTTTTTGAAGAGGTTATGTTCAACATCTGTCGCAAAATGAATAAAAAGCCAGGATTGCCTTTATTATGTTACATCAGTGACTTTTTTCTGCGGCAATAACAAAGTTTGCAACAAAAAGCAAAAATAACCTTTACAAGTACCATATGAATAAAGTCTGCATGACTATATTTGTTCGTCAATCAACATTCTCAATCCTATTCCAAAAACCAAAGTTATATATTCCTTACCTTCTCAATACGTTCTATGATTATATAACAGGGCAACCGATTTTTTTCACTTTATTTTTCACTTACGGAAGTTGATCAATGAAAGTGAGACAAAATTGACACTTTATGACAAATAGGTCGACATAAAAAGAAAATTAAGATTGTGTAAGAGTCTACTTCTTTGTCTGATTTTTTTAACACGAAAAGGATCCCCGTCTTCTTTTGCTCAATCAAAACCTACAAAGTCTGTACGTTTTTTCACCCTCTTTCATCAAGTGTGCGTGTTTTCTCCATAATTGTACGTTCAAAGTTACCTCTGATATATGGCGTTTTTCTTTCATTAGTCGGTTCCTATTCATTTTTTCTTGTGATAATACCAGATTATTGACTCTTAACACAGAATTTTCACTTAACATCTCAATCATCTTTTTTTTTCTTCTTCTAACGTCAAGGATTCCAATAAATGTTAAGATTATTAATCAAGTAAAGGTACACCAAATAATGAATGGACAAAAAAGTAATGAAAAAAGGAAAAGTGACCTTTATGGAACACTTTTAACTCATCTTTGCAATTTATTTTAATTTCTATGTAGATCAGAAGCTAGAGCTCCACTAGTTACTGTAGAAGTACTTTTTTCCTCGTGATATCAATTTACGCTATGTACGCGGGTACAATTTTTCCGCGGAAAGAAGTATATAGGGTGTGGGCCATTTAAGGCCCCCACTCAGAAAATGTTTATCTTTACTATGGAGAGGGATAAGGCAAGGATGTTACTAAAAATATATAATTAAATTTGATCTGGCGTTCCGTTGCCATGGAAACCGTCGTCAAAATCATTATACCTTCAGACCTCGAAATCTGGCATCTAATGCCATCTATTTTAATTTAACCGATCTTTAATTTTGTACCAACTATATTGTCTAAAGTTAATGATAGTATGTATACTTTAGGATATGTCAAAGTGACTATTTTACTAAGAAAATATATCATAAATTAAATAGGTATTCCGTTACCATGGAAACTGTATTCAAACTTATTCTTTTATATCTGAAATTACGGCTTTATTGACAATTAAGAAATCTGTAATTTTGGTAGCATCTATTAAATATTCCACAAAAGTTTATATTTATATTTTGGATACCCTAAGATGATTTTTTACTTAGAACTATATTAAATTGATAGGTAATTACGTTGCCAAGGCAACCATTTTGTACAAACTTATTCCTTAGACCAGTTTTTGTTATTATTTACCAAAAAAAAGCAATCGTTAATTTTTTATAAAAATGTTTTTGATTTTTTTTTGGGGGGGGGGGGTTAAACTATATATTTTTAGGAAAAAAGAAAACAAGATATGTTTTTAAACACTATGCGCCCGGCGGCAACAAAGATCGAAAAAGCTATTTTTAGCATATAGGTTACAGTCAAGTTCACAAGGCCTTTGACCTTAGTGTCATTTGAAAACACTTTACTAGTGAAGTATGCATACCAAATATAAAGTCTATCTCCTATGGTTCAAAAGTTAGAGCGAAAGTTAGAAAAATCTATTTTTAGCATATAGGTCACAGTCAAGGTCACAAGGTCATTGACCTTGGTGTCAGTTGAAAGTGTTTAATTAGTGGAGTATGCATTCTAAATATGAAGTCTCTATCTTGAACGGTTCAAAAGTTATGGCGAAGGTTAAAGTTGACAACAGACAGACGAACAGAAAAAACAGCTAGACAAACAGCTAAACACACAAACAGACAGACAGGACAAAACTAATATACGCCCCAAATAAACTCAGGCGCATACATATTTAACATTTTAACAAAATCTTGGTATTGAGGGACGTAGTTGTTGACAGGAATCAACTTTTCTCTCTTACAATAACTCTGTCCGTTAATGCAGTCCTTTCCGATAATAACCTTGTAACTTAGAAAAATTAGAAGTTTATATTCTAGAACATGTATACATTATGATTTATGATTTGATTAAATCTCTAATTCAAAGTCTTGTCAAAAATTGTTATACCATGGCGGATGAAAATATGAAAAATGCTATTAATTGGATTTTATCATTTATCATTTTACGGAGGAATTCATAAAAAAAAACAACAACATCTGTATCATTCAGCGTAATTTTGCAATATGAACATTAAAATTTTGCATAGCATGATCATATTTGAAGTGCAGAAATAAGTATTGAAACAACATATAAACTTGTATTTTTTTTTATATTTATGAATTTTTAATTTATGATTCTATAGCCAAAGTGTACTTGTATTTTTTTTTTATATTTATGAATTTTTAATTTATGATTCTATAGCCAAAGTGTCGCCCGCGTGGCGCAGTAGTTAGAGTATCTTTCTATAGAGTCGGGAAGTATAAGGAGTCAATCCTTATGTTGCGGAATCGAATCCAACCAAGGGACGTGGAGACCGGTCTTTCCTTTGACTTCGTATAAACCGAGGTCCCGTGTGTTGTAGGAGATGGCACGAAAAAGATCTCTCGCTGGTCAATTACCCCAAGTGCCGAGTTTAGGTTAGAATCTGTTGCCCTTCATCTCCGAGTAATCAATCATTTTCTAGTCTTTTGCCTCTTCGATAAAAAATTAATTTCAACTGGTACAGTGTACTTTTTGGAGATTTTTTTGACAAGAAATACAACTACACGGGTAACAACATTGACTGTATTAAAAACAACGAAGGTAGCAATAACACACGCCACTTTCTCAACACTCAAAAAAAAAATGTATTTTAAAACTTCCTATCTGTAGAGGGGAGGTCAACATTACCGCTACATTGCCAAAAATTTCAACTCATTACCGCTACATACTGAATCAGCCAAAAACAACTCATTACCGCTACATATCGATTTAGCCAGGTATAGTTCGGTTACATGAGTTATAATCAACAGAATTCACTAACTATCTAATCAGAATGAGTTATGAAAAAAATGAGAATGAGAATATATATTTTAGCGTCATCTGAACATTATGGCCACCATTGAGAAGTTTGTTACAAATCGAGGGAATGCCGGCTTACTTATTAGGGATGTCAATATTACTCGCAATGCTTAGTCGAATAGTCGGATGCTTTAGTCGAACGATAGTCGAATATTCGTTTAATTTTAATTTTTTTTTTATATCATTTTCACTGTCTTTTACAGACTAGTTTACAATATTTAACCTACGCTATCACCATTATGCAACGAATTTCTGAATTGTAAACATGTAAGTAGTACAATAAAAACTGTTCATCAAAATTTATCCAATGTATTGGATTTCAAAATTAATGTATTAGCTTCACATTTTATCTAAATGCAGGTTATCAAGCGCTCGTATTTGTCCTTTCTTTACATAACGGTAGTACATATACCCCATAATTGAAGCCAATTTCTACGTGTCCGTCAATAATCTTTGACAGGTAAACAATTAAGGTGTGTCTCTTATAAAAACAAAGAGAGAGCGAGAGCTTGGGATAAATTTTGATTGTGAAATTTGTGCAAATAATCAATGATTGTATGAAATTAATATCAGAAAAAGAAAATACGGTTTAATTACTCTCATAACTGACCCCAATTTACATGTATTTACAATTTTGTAAGAGTTGTTTAATTAATATTTTTTTCTTGATAGTTGTATCACGTCAGAATATGCAAAACTAAACAATTGCCCTCTCCATTTAAAAAAGTAAGACTTAGACAATCATTAACAAACATATTTGATTTTCTGTCCCAATCTGGGTTTTTTTGGTCATTTTTTGCGGAGAACTTACTTTAGGAAAGTTTCACTTGAAGAGTGTGACAGTGTGTATATGTTTGACTGCATGATTAGGCATATGATAATCATATTTGATGTTACACTGCAGAATTCAAAATTACTTTGATGAAACACATTTTTAACGAATAACCGAATAAAGAAATTTTATTCGATAGTCGGTATGATCGAACGATAGTCGAGTACTCGAATATTCGTTGACATCCCTATTACTTATTGATTTTTTTAAATAAATTTAGAAAAAAAAAAGACTTTGAAAAACTCAAAATTGTGGAGATGCCTTGAAAAGAGTTGCAAAAGCAGCTGCAAAACAGACCTCGACGAATTACTTGTTGATTTTAATTTTTAAAAAACCCATCCTGTTCAAAGTCCTACTTTCACCTCCCCGTGGTCAGCAGGAGGAACGGGTCTTCTGCATACATGTACATGTATAGGTTGTACTGTACACGCATAAAGTGGCTGGCTAACGAAAGAGGCAATGTAGCGGTAATGTACACTTTTTTATGTAGCGATAACGTAAGGTTTTTTGTAGCGGTAATGACAATGTAGCGGTAATGAAAATTTTTAAAATGTAGCGGTAATGATACGCACCCCTGTAGAGTCCGGAAAAGAAATGTTTTAACTAGTTAATTAAAATAAAAAGAAATTAATTAGTATAATATTTTTTAAAAAATAAAAATAAAACAGTTGAGGTAAAAAAAAAATCAATATCATGTTGAGTGCTACTGCAGTAATCAGTAAAAAAAATGTTTAGAGAAAGGGTATATGACTACATGTATATGTACATGTATAACGGGTCCTTCGTAATACAACTAAATATACGCCTATTTAATTTAATAATTCACACTATGATAATTCTTATAATAACAAATTAACCCTTAAAATTCAGAAATTAAATTAATGAATTATTAGAATTAAAAATGTGATGCATTTTTATTGTTTTGTAGCACCGTGACTATATAAATAAAATGTTGATTCAAAACTTTCTTACTATTATTTTTATTTATCTTTTAGGCCAATTTATTATTTTTATTTTGTACATATAAATTATGCAATAAAATTAAATCATAGAAATATTAATATTATTTTTGTTGTCTAGTTGTACTCAACATTTATAGAAAAAAAAATTATTTTAGTTGGTTTTATTGAAATTACTAATGCCCCGAACTTCTTAGAATAACGTTGGATTTTTTACACGTCTGGGTGGCCGTACATTTGTTGCCTTGTAAACATGTAAACAATGAACGATACGGGAAGAAATGACAACGTATAAAGTAGATATAGAAATATGCACACACACAATGAACGTATTTTAACATGATCAAATAATTTTATAAAATGTATACTGTGTATATATTTCTTCTGTGAACTGAATTAATGTACAGTAGACGAAGTTCGAGTGATTCGAAGGTCAAACTCGATCATCGTGTTCCTTGAGATCCACTCCCGTACATTCACACATCAACAGATCAATGTTGATACCGATAAAATATATTCTTTAATCACAAATATGTTTCAAAAACAGATATGTCTAGAACTTTACGTTGGAAAATATACATGAAGCAATCGATAGATGATGCTACCTTCGAAATAAAAAAATTCAACACATGTCAACAACGTCGTCGTCATTCTCCGTACATGCTTGTGACGTCACGCGAGTCAGAAAGTGCTATTTTTCTCAAGGTTTTTTAATTTTTTAAGTGTGTGCGACTTTATGAACAAGATTAATTTTTTGAATGAAGACTTTCTTTGAAAATATCTTTTACGTGTGTAAATATCTTTCTTGTTCAATGCGTCGCACATACCTAAAATCGCCGATAACGATGCTAAAAATGCCACTTTTAGGCGTTTTCTTGTAAACTTAGTCACTTTAAACCTTCAATTCTCTGCATATTACTTAAATCAACATATCAATTTAACCATAAAAGAAAAGTATAAATTCTAATCTTTCAAAAAATATCAATTTCATTGAGGTTTTTTGGCGTTTAAATTGTAACAAAAACGGGGGCCAAACTATTATAGAAACCCTATATAGTTCTTTGTCCAAGTGTACTTAATATAAATGTAAGGCAAATAGTGACAGTCTAAGAAATCCTTGTAATTTTCTACCTGCAGATTAAACAGAAATTGATATCCCGCGGAATTATTACCCCGTGGAAAAAAAGTACGTCTACAGTATTCCCACGAAGCATTATATCCTAAAGCATTACCTACTTACTGACCATATAAGTTGAATTTTTTAGCGAAACAAACATTTAATGATTTTCCTGTTAAAAATTGGTTAAATTTATAATAAGAAGTAATTTTAGCAATTTCTTGATGCTTAGATTGATTATATTTACCTCCTATGGGTCATGATTTGTAAGCTCTATTCAATTTTAGCGATTGCAACATCCACGCTCAAAATGCCAAAATTGAATCCTCGCTAAAACCTTTTCCTTAATTTTTTTTTCAGACAAAGTTGTTATAATTCTTGTGTTTCTAAAGTAAATGCCCAACAGTATTAATAGGAAGTAAACCTGAACAGGAGAAGATAGGACAGCATGCGTTTGCTGTTAGTCCTTTTTAGCTCACCTGAGCCGAAGGCTCAAGTGAGCTTTTCTGATCAAAATTTGTCCGTTGTCTGTCGTTGTCGTAGTCGTTGTCGTCGGCGTCGTCGTCGTCGTTGTCGTAAACTTTTCACATTTTCATCTTCTTCTCAAGAACCACTGGGCCAATTTCAACCAAACTTGGCACAAAGTATCCTTGGGTGAAGGGGATTCAAGTTTGTTCAAATGAAGGGCCACGCCCTTTTCCAAGGGGAGATAATCATGAATTTGTTAAAAATTAATGGCATTTTTAAAAAATCTTCTTCTCCAGAACCGCTGGGCCAGGAAAGATGAAACTCATGTGGAAGCATCCTCAGGTAGTGTAGATTCAAGTTTGTTCAAATCATGACCCCCGGGGCAAGGGTGGGGCCAAAATGGCCGACCCAAGTTTTACATAGGAATATATAGGAAAAATCTTTAAAAATCTTCTTCTTCAGAACCACTGGGCCAGGAAAGATGAAACTGATGTGGAATCATCCTAAGGTAGAGGAGATTTAAGTTTGTTCAAATCATGACCCCCGGGGCAAGAGTGGGGCCAAAATGGCCGGCCCAAGTTTTACATAGGGATATATAGGGAAATCTTTTAAAATCTTCTTTACAAGTACTTCAAAGCTGTGATTAGTGATAATTATATGGAATCATCCTCAGGTAGTGTAGATTCTAGTTTGTTCAAATGATGAACGCCTGGAGGGGGGTTGGGTGGAATAAATTCAAGCCTGATGTGCTCAGGTGAGCGCTGTGGCCCCTGGGCCTCTTGTTTATGCTTATGCTGGTAGTCATTGGTAATAGCTGTCAAGACCTTCTGAAACATGTATGTTATTTCCTGCCTCAATACATTATCCTTTACATAATAGTGACCGGGCTTTCTATACACAAAGTCGTTAAGATGTCTGCTTTGTATTGTCTGCAAATAAGAGGCATTTGACACTGAAGTTAAGGGAAAAAAATGTATTGTAGTCAAGGGTAAAGCGTGCTAATTGGCCTCATAAAACAACCTAACAGATAACAAACGAACTATCCCTAATATCCTCGTCTTTTTTGGAGTCCAAAAATTGATTTTTTGCCTCTGATGATTATTTTCCTGTAGGGTCATTTGTAGAGAGGTATACATTTCATCAAAGAAAAAGATACTAGAACAAGTTTATTTGAAAAAAGACACCCTAGAAACCCCGAAGAAATCGAGGACATATTTTTTGTACTTAAGCAAAAAGAGTACAAGGCGCTAGAATTTTTTTTTATTTCCTAACTATCTATTTTTTTCGAATCATTTCGCTTCTTTTTAATTTCATTTTTTTTTCATTTTCATTTCACTTTTTTTTCGAGAAGATTTTTAAGGTCAAATGCTTCGTATTCTTGCACGAAAAGATTCAATATGCTCAATGACCCTGAGTGCTGAGTATGTCTAAATTTACAGCCCTTCATGGGCAACTGGTAGCGCCTCTATGACCTTGTAAGAAAATATAGAATCTCTCATTACGTCAACTGCTGACTGACGTTTTTCATACCAATTATTAGGCAATTATTTACACAATTAATGACAAGAGGCACATCTCACGTGTAACCGGTAGAAAGGATAGTCCGTCTTATTTTTGAGTGGCACCTGATCCGATCCCATTTCTATTTTTTTAGAGGTCCGTGATCTTCATTAGTATTGTTTCAATGAACTTTTTTTGCTGGAATACTGTTAGTTATTTCTATATTTCATGAAAAATCCTTGAAAGGGACGTTAAATGAACCCAAAAATGTACAAAATATATTTTGAAATATCGTTATTAGTTTTAAACAATTCTTTGCACCGAAAAAAACCCTCTTTTCTATTAAATACTCTTACTTTCCTCTGTAAGAAAAAATATTTCTTAATAATTTTTCCCCAGCATTTTAAATCATTTAGCTAAAGATCGGCTTCATTCCTTAATATAACTACTCTACAAACCCTTTTTTTTAATACCATCATCAACATAATTCTAAAGATTCTTACTTACCTAAATCCTTCTTTGTTGTTACTTTTTATTTATTGAACTTGCTTTGAATCTTGGGTTTTTTTTTTTTTTTGAAATCAACTCTTTCACTATCTTCAAACAACAATTTTACTACTATCGAAATAAAAATACCCCTAATTTTATTAACATTTAAAATAAAAATCATGTAAAGATATATTTCGTAGCAATATAATCAACAGACCATGATACATGTATTTGTATAAAGACTTTCCACCGATTTTGAAAGTCTATATATTGGATCAATATCCTTCTTAGGTTATTAACTGTTGAAATGTTTACTTCTCTCGGTTAATGTTTTGAAACTGTATTCTAAGAATTTTTATCAGTCATATCTGAAAGCACAAACATTTTAAATGTATGAGTTGATTTGATTTAATTTGTGTAGTTCAATGCAAAATGAAATATCACTTCAAAATTTAATTAACTGGGATTTTTTTTCAGTTAGTTTTGCGTCGAAACTTTTAAAATTTATTTCTTGTTTTATTTTCATGATTGAATTATTTTCCCCACGAATAATTGTCTCCAAGATTGCAATTCTTCGTCATATTCTTAAGATACGTTTAAATACCTTTTTTTCTCAATAATTAGTTCTTCTATCAGTGTTCTTCAAATCAGTGTTCTTATATTTCACTGCTAGGTTATTATTTTCAATGAGTTTTGACTTATTAATGAACTTGAAGTAGAGCAAAACTCATTATTATTTCCATCAAATCTATTTTTAATCTACATTTCTCATAGTTTTCCTTTTTTATTTGTAGGTCGCTTTTTAAAAGCACTTCAATAAACCCTCATACTGTTCTATTGTCAGATTATATTAAACCCAATGAGCTGGATATCAGACAACTCGTGTATTTGAAAAAAAAGTTCATTGAAACAAGCCATAGGGTTGATCATAGTGGGGGAAAATCTTGTTTTCTCAGTTGGGATTAGATGGCTTAGTTTAATGAATAAATAATGCAAAAATGTAGAATCATTTCAATTTAACCTCATCTTTGTTTTTTCCCGAAGATTGGTGCCAAATCAGGGAAAGCTTTCTAGCCGACAAGTTGAGTACCAGTGATTTAGTTATCGACGCATTTAGTCCTAAAAGCAAAATACTGTAAAACATGGTTAACTGTGTATTCGAAGTTCTATTTTATAAAATTTTGCATTGCGAACTGCAGTATTTTACAAATCAATCGATTTTTTTATTCTATTTTATTTTTTCATGTCAATTCACGTCGAACTTTTCACCATGAATTTAAGCTAGTGTCTATTAAAAGTTAAGATTGATTGATGTAATGTTAAAAAAATGCTTCTAAACTGTCTAGAATACTGAAAATCACTAATGTTTCAAGAGGCCAGTTTTTGTGATTTGAGGTAATTGCATTTAATATAATGATTGATTAAAGAAGAAGGGGGGGTGGGGTAAGAAGAGGGCAAGCTACTTCAGTTTGAAATTTTTAATATTTCCTTGACATCATAACTGATTTCATGCATTTCTTCAAATTCATGTCACGTAAATTCTAACAATATTACCCTATTTTCCGAAATTTTTTGAGTTCTAAATACATTATCGATCACTCATAATTAGTGAACAATACAATACTTTTAGGTAATTTGATTCTACAATTGAAGAGAAGTATCCTGTTTTGTTTTCCTTCAGGTTTCCCTTTTCAACAATCGTTCCGTGATTGGAAAGTCCTGGACCTCGACTGACCCAAGTAGATAAAAAATGTATAGTAACTGTCCCTTCGCCAAGCTCATGGCCCTTTGAAGAGAAGGTCCTTCGAAAGAGATATAAACAACCAGTACCCCATGACACAGCAGGTACTGACACGATAAAGAGCCCCCAATGACTCTGAGTATCAAGTAGAGGTCTAAATTCGAAGACTGTTATAGGTTGATCTCTCTCAATGATTGAGAAACTCTGGAAAGGGACATAAATCAACGTACAACCAATCAATCAATCTTTTTTCATCACGCGTTACTTTGGCATGGAATTGAAATGCTTTAATAGAAAACTTGGTGGCTAAAATAGCCAATCATAAATAGAAATAAACAATCTTGATATATTTCCAGTCTAATAAATAAATTAATGTCCAGGATTTTTGATATCATTGACAGCTACTTTTTTAATAAAAATGGAACTCGTAAAATTGCGTACCTTGTCACTGGTCATTTGCAAAATCATTATGTTAAAAAACATTCTGATTGTACAAACAGGTACTCTGAAGTTGATATAAATGCTTGAGTTTCTGGTTGAAATTTTATTCATGAAAAGAGAGAAAACACTTTTTGTGGCCTTCAACTCGACATTTAGATATATCGAAGAGGTATTTTTAATTAACAATGGTTATTTCCTTTCTTATGTCGATACGATATATCCCGGTGAACTGGAGATAAAAGATACCACAGAGTCTGACACATCTGTTTTCATTTTTAGATATTTTACTTTCAAAAACATTCATGGCAATCTAACAACCGATATGTATTGTATGATAAACGTGATGACTTTAACTTTTCAATCGTCAGCTTCCCTTCCTCATACAGCAATATACCTTCATCACCTGCAAACGGGGTTTATATCTCTCAGTTGGTTCGATTCGCAAAAGATGTTCTTCATATGAACAATTTCTCAAACAAGGTAAATTACTGACTAACAAGTTGATGAAACAACAATATCAGCAGTCTCGTTTAAAGTCGTCATTTCGTAAGTTCTATTGTCGATACAATGACCTTTCAGCAAATACAATTTATCATTGAGTCAAATGCTGACTGACGCTTTTCATACTAAATTCTAGTCTATTATTTACACAGTAAATTGACGACGGATTTTTCTGTTATTTCCTGATCATGACAAGGAGCAAACGGCGTGTGTGACCGGTCGGCAGGGTATGTTCACTCCTCCATTGCACCTGATCCCAACTCTGATGTTTTAGAGGCCTGTGTTTGCTCTGCTCCAAATTTGTATTGTTTTATTGACTTTTGAACTTGAATACTGTTCATTATCTCCATATATTCCTTTTTAAGATTTCTGCAAAAACATTGAAAAGGCTTGAGTTCACTTCTTCATTTCTCTCTCACAAGCCAGAGAGCAGCGACTTTGGTCAGCACAAAAAGAGCATCAATAAAAGTTTTTTTATTATTTTTTTTATTATGTATTTTTTACTTTTTTTATATTGTATTAATATTAATTATAATTGTATTTTTTTAAAAAATCATCATTAGTATAATGAAAATGATTACATTCTAGTAATTATAAAGTATGATATTTATGACCTAACTGAGTACACGAGCATATCCCTCTCCATTAAAGAATATCATTCTCAATATTTCTTCCTTTTGTGAGAAATAATTTAGTTATTTGCGTTTTCGGGTTTAAATTAAAATCGCCTGTTTCATGGAAAGTGCAAAACCTCTTTTGGATATTTTTAAACTTTCAATAAAAATCTTCCAGTTTACGGTTTTTAATGTCTTGTAAAACATAACTGAATGTTTTATCATAAATCTAAAAAGTTCATAATCATATATAAATCTGTAAGTGCAAATGTCATAACATTTGAAAGGGTGCTTAGAAAAGTGAACACGTGCTTTTGTGGGAACAATGCTAGTACCAACTTCAAGATAATTATTGCAGTCACAATATCTGCAGTAAGTCTTCAGTCCTGTTAGCTCTGTATCCTGAATTTTTAAAGTACACGATTTAAATCATAGTAAATGAGTTCTGAGACCAAAAATGCATGACGTAAATTAATTTGCACCAATAGGGTAAAATTCATCTGTTTAAATCACAATAAATCATTAAGGTTTCATTCAAATGACTCCCAGAACACTACAAAAGTTACCATATTAACCCTCAAGCAAATAGACCGCGTAATAACTCGTAAGACACTGCAAGCACTTTTTTCATCAATTCATTCAATTAAATCTTCAGAGATTGATGGTTGACATCATAATCAGTAATCTGATTATAGAAACTGTCCAACGGCATTCCTAATGACGTATTTTTATCCTTAAATATTTCGTTATATATGCCTGTCTTCTTCTGATATTAAAAATGATTTAGAATCTCGATGGATGATTATAGCAGAAAAATATTATGATATATTAGTTTTAGTACACATGTCATTTTCTTTTTTTACTAATGATACTGATTAGTAATATAAACTTTTTAGGATCTCATAAATGGTCAACAAGAAATACATGTAATATCTAATAATATTATTTTACAATAAAAAGCCCGGAGAATGAATTTTTAGCATTTTGTATACGAGAGAGCAAACTATATCCATCATTTATGTTATCCACAGGTAACACAATTTTAATTAATTCATTAATATTCATATCCTTCAAATGATGTGACCTGGTGATGCATAACTATCCTTATTGATAACGTTATATATCGAAAATATCCCCATCCTTCACATTTTTACCTTCTTTACATTATCGACAGTATATCTATATCATAGGATCATGGATATACAAGGCTATTGTTGTTAATTGATCCATGACATCCATGTAGACGCATGGTATGCAAAGACAGGACCAAATTATGTATCACTTAATAAATTAAGGGCTTTTTAAAAATACTACAGCTGTATACACTACATTCTTAGACGGCAATTATATGGTATGCAGAGAAACCACCATGGTTATCATGTAAGCATGGAAAAGGTATTTTTATTATATGTTTGACATCATCTGCAAACGGAGCAAGTATAGTATATGTAGAGAAATAAATGCTCTCGTTGATTATGCTCCACGACATCAATATATAGAGCAAGCTCATGGTATAAAAGAAAGTACCATCGTAATTATGCAATTCTAGATGAAATGAGGCTACTTTGATTATCTGCTTTACATTATCCAAATAGAGAGGCAATATGTGCAGAGAAAGTACCATGTCTATCATAAATAAATGCTATTATTAATTTCTGCTCCACGATATCAATATAGAGCAAATTCAAATTATACAAAATACCGTGGTCAATATGTAATCCTCGATAACTAAACGCAACCTTTATTATTTGCCCTTTTAGAGGTATTTATACTTAATCAAACACAATCAACGGATGTAACACCAGAAGGAACTATCCACCCTAAATATTTACGAAACTGAAAACATTTTTATACATTACTTTCAATTTTTTTAACAACATACTGAAATATGAAAAATAAGTAAATGAAAGGCAACTTCCCTGTGCAAATATTAGAGCTAGCGAACGATTTCTTACTACAAAATAATTTTAAATACAATAATAGCATTTTTTAACCTTTCAAACTTGCACTATAGACCTCAACATTTTCGTTATTAAATTGATGTGCTCATTAAACTCAGATCCCATGACTAACATAAAACTTTTCTGAATCTAATCTAAATGCATTATATACCCATGTGTCAAACAAAAACAAAATCCCAAGTCAATATATTTGGTCGTTAGATGATGGAGCATGCAAAGAAAATGTTTTTGCTTAATCAGTTATTCTATACCATAACTTCCCTTGCTGTTTACTATTGAAAATTGAATGTTAGGGGAATTTCAAACTTTTTTTTTCTAAATGCAATTAGACAAATGTATCGTGTGTTTTACATCAGCAATTACTGGATGCTTTTGTCTCATAGTAGTAAAATTATTTACAAGCAAATTATGCAATCTTTTTCAATGTGTACCTTTGTAAAATTGTTTTAAGTATGTCATTTGAAAATGGATTATTATCAGTCTAAAACACACAACAATATTGTTTTATTTCTTCAGATAGAGAGTTTCGCTAAGGAATAGATTTACAGACTGCTGAGTGTTTATCCCCATTGCTACAGGATCATTAGCGGCCTCCTATCTAAAGTATCATTAGATTAGCTTACAAAATATGACCAAATCGTCAAGAACATAATGGTGTATCTTCCTCTTCTTAAAGTATTTGTTTTGGTATTTAATTAAATCATCATATTCATTACATGTACATGTGTTATGAGGAACTTTTTAATACATATTTGGAACCGTCATTTACGTTTTAAATGCATTGCAGGCAATGTAAAAATAATGACCATGGGCTTTTTGATATTTCTTCACTGGATTTGCCACTGATAAAGTGTCGGATTGATTCAGCGCATGGTTTTGCTCAGGCTTAATCATTAACTTTCGTCGAAAAACCCCTTGGGTAAAAATCATAAAACATTTGTTTAATTCTACAAATATATCATTCCATTCACGTCTACAGGCAAGATCACAACAGTAATGAAACAAATGCCCTTTTCAGGCTCTGTTTTTCTCTGTCTTTGTTTAATTTTCTGATGTCGAAATGTTTCAGTGTTTCGATTTAAAATGAAATTGCCTACCTGACTAGCCTCCATCAAGGAAATTGTGTCTCCTGTTTCAGCCACATGACCGATGATACCTTTCCCCCAGGGCACTGTGATGCTGCCATCTCCCATAGAGGTGGGGAGGATATGGGTTCCTGAATGGAGGTCAAAAAGCTTTGAAACTAAAGACGGTTTCCCCGTACCTCGACCCTCCACTACAAAAACTGAACCTGCATCACCATCAACTAATACACTTATATTTGCCACAATCTTCTGACTCAATGACCTTAGATCTAAATCATTTGAAATATCCTTAACAATTTCTAAGAAAAACTCCCTCTCATTCTTCGTGCGAAGGTCCCTTTTGATGTCAATGTCTTTGCTTGGGTATCTTGGTAAACGAACTCGTGACTGTATCAGAATGCTGAGCATGTTTACAGAATTCGGTGGAAGCGATCGAAACATTCTCATTTCTTTTAGACTGTTCCTTCGAGATTCGGTTGTAGCTTCAGCAGAGCACATAGTCGGTTCATACGTCCGAAAGATGTTTTTCCTCTTTGACTTTGCAAAATCCTGTCTGAGATATTTCTTTGAATTTGTCCTACAATGTCTGCTGTCAAAAAAGACATCGTTCTTGTCATTGGGCGAGGAGGGAGTACTGTTATCTGTCGACAGTGATCCTCTCTTGGACTGGTATGTTGGTTGCTCTGAAGCCGGAGAATAGCCATGCATTAACAACCATTTATTCACAATGACAATGTCTGCCTTTTTCAGAAAAATCTCGGCGAATGCATCCTTATTGGATTCAAACCAATCTTCAATAACTGGCTGGGTTAATTGTGTCATGTTCACCTTATTGTTTCCACTTTTACAAATAAGCCTAGTAAAGAAGGAAAGAACAAACAACCTTAAATACAAAATGATCCATTGAAAAGAAATACTTTAACACAGCATATAAATTATTGGACAGAATGATGGATGATGCATCTTACACTTCTAAGTTAAAAACTAAGATCACTTCTCTCAATGTCAACAGCGTTAATCCTAGATAAACATCCCGTCATTTGTTCTAACAAATATGACTTTGACTGCTGGTCTATACGCGCAGTCTTCACCTGTTGAATTGATCATTGAATCAGTTCATTAATTCCGATCGGTTGCAGGACGAGTCAGCGTTATCAACGCTTCCGTTCCAATACAATGCCGTTGTTCATCCCTTGGACATCGCAGCTCTCACTGATAAGCTTTAGCGCGCGCGGGATCTCTGATTGACAAATAATGTGACTTGGAGACAAAATGCACATTTTAATGTCACGTGACTGGCCTGGATCAATATATAAGCTGGAATTATTTTCACAAAAGGTTAACAAGGATTAAATTTTATCACAATTGATGCATATAATGACAGAGGTTTGTACTTAGATACAACATCTGCTGAAATATCAAAATCATCGATTTACATTTGGTTTTTACATCAACGTACCCTAATAGCAGCAAAATATATTTTTTTAATCTTCAAAAGGTCTATGACCATCTGTACCTAACCATTTCCCTGAACTCTTAATTAGGTAAAGATTTTTATTCAACACAATTTTTTAACTGAAGAAAACATTACATATAAACAGTTTGAAAGATGATTAATTTGAATGCTGTTTGGTGATAGCAATTGGTCGAACAGAGCAAAACTGCTTTTTAATGTGGCGATATCTTTTTCATTCCTAAATAAAAACAAATAACACGCCTAAACCTTTACTTGCATGAAATACCAAAGAAGATGTTAAAGACATTTGTTACAACATTTTTGAAGACTTAATTTTTACTAAAATATTCCTTAATTATCCATATTTATCTTGAAATTTCCTTTAAATACTTTTTTTTTATATATTTACATTGAAATTCAGTTTAAAACATTCAAATGAAATCCCTTGAGCAAAATAGATGTACTCTAGTTTTGCCATTAAATATAAATTCATTAAACTTAATTCTAAATTAAAGGAGAAAAAAGATTGTGTAACCCAGGACTTAGACTGATTTCATTTAAAAGGTTTACTTAATTTGAATGATTTTCTTACAAATAGAATTATTTTGCTGACATCAACGCTTACAAAATCAAGGACATTTGGTATTTGGAAGCAATTGCTTTATGGTCATTGGAATTTCTGCGTAATCGCCATGATTTCAATTTCCTATAGTGCTTAAGATTTTATGAACTGAACGCAAAATTCAGAACAGAACTAGATATAAAAAGGGGAAAGAAGGTTGGATTTTTGCTTAACAAAATTTTACAGTTGCATTTTCAGTCATCAAAATAGTATTTTATACGTATCTATAGAAATGAATAATTAACCACCAATAATGTATACTGATTATTTATTCCTTGTGTGGAACTACAATAAAATGCAATGAAAACAGAAGGACTGAGGCTCTAATTCAACTATGCTACTTTCATGTTGTACCATCATGTCTCTCTCCTGAAATCATACATAATAAAAACTGTGCTGTTTCAAATTTCAAAAGCTTTGATTGACTTTTGTTGGTTGATTTTGTTTTTACAGGGATTATAAAATTAGAGAGAAATTACGTAAGGATTGAAATTTTTTTTAGTTTATCAGAACAAATTCAACTCCAGGCGGGTCAGAGGACTGTACCACTTTGTAGTTCATCAATATTTCATTCAGAATGAGTATTGATTGATCTACAAAAACAGATAAATGTAGTTGATATGTACACAGCGGATCGTACACGGCATGACAGATGATACTGAAAAATCCTGACGGCAAACCTTGGAGTAATCGATACGGAGTAAAATTTCAAGTTTAAAAGTGTCAGAGTATAACTAAATGGATAACCGAGATAGATTAATGATGCGAAAAAAAATTTGAAAGTTGTCTAAGGACACCGCAATAGAATACTTGCAACTTATGTACAAACAGGATATTCTGGGAACAATGCGATATTTATTGCTTGTTTATTATTTTACGTCACTCAGACGAAAAAAAAAAAAAAGATTGTATGAGCACTTCGTTAAGATGTGGTTATACAATTTAACAGTTATTATGCCTTTAAAATCTTCATGCGGCTATTTGTTTTGAATATTTGTTTAAATTTCATTTTTTTTTAAATTGCAATGGCAAGTACAGAAAAAAATCATTTTGACAAAAATATCTTATAATTGTAGCTTTCCTCTATTCTTGAATGATGATCTTTTCTTACAAGCTGTGTAAAATGTGTACCTACTAATTAAGTCTCCACTTTGATTAAGTCATTTTTCCTCCAGGGTATTTTGATGCGATGTCAATGCAATTTTTAGAATACTCGTCATCGATAAATCTGAGACACGTTGAGAGATTCCTTTATTTATTTCTTTGACGTAGTCGTGAGTATACATCTTACTTTTACAAAGCTACGTCAAAATAGGATTTCCTGTCGTATTTTTTCATCTATTTAAAGACTGGAAATATTGAACACTTACTAAATATAGAATCAACGTGACAATGTTATTACTCTTCACTTTCATGAGATAAAATAAAATTACTTTGTTATATTTTCGCCTAATGAGACCTGACAGAATTTTCTCAAGGGAAAACTGAATCCTTCTGAAAATAATCTGGAAAAAACAAAAATCCTGCTTCAAAACTTGACAAATATTGGAAAAGCAAAGGTCCCAGATATCTTTGGGAGACTTTAAGGTCTAAGATTTAGAGTTTGCTCTGTTTCCTTCGAAATATAAATGAAATGCTGAAGACGGGATTAATTTGTTACATAATAACAACTTTATTCCTTTTGTTACAATAGGACGTAAAAACAACGCTTGATGTTGTAACATTAAGATGGGATAACACTAATGCTATTATTACATGAGGACGTGATAACAGCACTGATGTTGTTGTTACAGTATCATGTGATAACAACTATAATGATGTTGTTACCTAAGGACGTGATAACAACATTAATTCTGTAGTTGTTACATTAGGATGTGATATGTAATCTAATGCTGTTATAACGTAAGGATGTGATGTGATAACAACAGTGTTGTTGTTAATTACTTAAACAATAAAATGCTTTCTTTGGTTGTTAGTACGGGAATAATGTCACAGCTGTTGCAGAAAAAAATACACAAGTCGAGTAAGCTGATGCTGTTGTAACATTATCGACTGTTGTGTTGTTGATACATAAGGCCTTGAAAAGAAAACTTATCCTGTTTTTATATTATGGCGTAAATAAAAAAATCTAAGTTATTTTTACAACAAGCTTAAGGTCCTGAAGAACTTCAAATGTTTGAAAAATACCTAGGTATGTTGATGCTAAATAAAACTGTGTTTAAGTTGGCAATTCAATCTTTTACGTTGGAAATTTTAAACTGAGCTCTCCAAATGAGTTTGACATTTCTTATTCAATCTTGGCTTTTCAATTTTACGTGTTGACCTTTCCAACTTTAAAATTGGTAGTTCCAACTCAAATCTTTGCTTCTCCTACTTAAATCATTGCTTTTCTACGTCCGTTATTTTAAACTTTCCTAGCTTTTTCCATAGCTTGTATCCTTGAACATTATTTTCAGCTTATCAAAACTCATACACTGCTACAAAATAGCAAGCATGTACATTAATGAAATATATGGATATAACGAAAAGTATTCAAGATCAAAATTCCATAAAACAATACAAAATAGAAGTAGAGCAAACACGGACCTCCAAAACGTCATAGATGTGATCAGATGCCATAGAAGATGTCAGTCACACCCGCCGTGTGCTCCTTGTCTGGAAATAACGGAAAAATCCGCTGTCAAATCAGTGTATAAATAATGGACTAGACTAACAGTTAGTATGAAAAATGCAGTCAGCATTTGACGAGGTCATTGTATCGACCATAGAACTTACGATATGATGACTTTAAAAGAGACTGCTGGTATTCTTGTGTCATCAACTTGTTTGTAATAATCGACCTTATTTTAGAAATTGTTCATAGAACATGCTTTTGCGTATCGAATCAATTGAGATGTATAAACTCCGTATGCAGCTGAAAATGCTATATAAGTAAGGGAAGTTGATAATTGAAAAGTTAAAGTCATCACGTTTATCATAGAGTTTGGTTGTTAGATTGCTATTTAAGTCTTTTCAAGAAAAATTTCTAAATATGAAACAGATGAGTCAGACTTTGTGGTATTACTTAGCTCAAGCTCATAGGGATATATCGTATCGACATAAGAATGGAAATTACCTTTGGTAATTGAAAATACGTCAATGAATATATCTAAATATCGAGTTAAAAAGCACAGCAAGTGTTTTCTTCTTTTCACGTATACGATTTTGGACAAATTCTGCTTCATATGAATACAAAAATAGGTTTGCTAATAACGGGGCACAATTGTTACCAAAGGGAATTCCAATAGATTGTTGGAAGACCTGGTCTCCAAAAACCACATAGATATTATCGATCAGAGTACGTGTTTGTACAATCAGAATGTTTTTAACAAAAAAATTTTGCAAACGACCAATGACAAGGTTAGTAAATTTAGAGTTCCATTTTTATTGAAAAAAAACAGTTGTCAATTGTATCAAAAAGCCTGGTCTTTAATTTGTTGTGGGGAATTGTTGTGTATAAAGTTGAAAAATGTTAAGTTATTAAGCTATTGATTTTGGTCAAATTGTCCAAAAGTTCCTCGGAATTTTTAAGTATCCCCATCTGATTTACACCACTTCTTGAATATATTGTTGTACACAAATTCTTGAATATATTGTTGCACAGTACTCTTGAAGTTTCTCCTTCACTACTGATAACATCTAAGTGAGGAGTAAAGAAAGGGGCTTGGTTGAACGTTATGTTTCTTTGTTTGTAAGGTTGTTTTTTAAGTCTCGGAATCCAATATATAGATATGGTAGTTCAAATTCATTTTGGTTCTTTGGAAAATCAAAAATATTCAAAACTGACATATGATTTTTAAAGAACTTCTTCCTTAGAAAGGGAACTATGAGAATAAATTGTAGAATTAAATCCAAGGTCTTCTAAAAAACAATTAATATAATGAGCCTTACAAACGAAGACAATTTTATTACCTGCTTTGTCAGCAGATACTAGTATGTACTGATCATGTAATCTATCTAATTCTTTTTTTTCACTACTGGATTATTGAATACAGTAGAATAGATGGTTTTCAATCTTTTGATACGCGATTGTAACATTGATCTGATACATTTAATCTATTCTGACAGTGTCAACGTCTTCTTTTCCTATCTGACCCATCGCCTGGCGTTTTCTTCTACAGAATACTTAATATTTTTGAAATTCCGACGAATTATTTTTGCTTTAAACCTCCCTATGATCTTATATCTAACATTCTACTTCAAAAGCCCCAATTATTTTTCTAGATCTATCATATATAATTATATGGAGAATAACTTCACACAACTCTGACAGAAAAGCCTTTCAACCATATCTATTCATCGATATCAGGTATATATAAATGTGTTGAGAATGGGTTTCAAAAATGATACCATATCAGGTTTTGATATAAAAGACAACACAAAGAATATTTTGCCATAAAGACAAACTTAATGCACTTAAAAACATTTTTATATGTGAAAACAATAAAAATCGTTCCATCTTTCAATCGTTTCTTTCCATTTTGATTATAAAACAACTCCACTAGTCAAGCTACAAACCAAAGGAATTAAATGCATGAAGACGAAAATGTTTAAGAGCCCATGTATAAAGTTTAAAAAAAAATTCAAGTTGGAAGTACGAAAATTTAAGTTTAAGATGGAAAACAATAAAGTTGAAATCAAAACTTTATTGTTTAATAAGACAACACTAAAGTTATAATTAACCAATTTTATACTTGGAATAACCAACTTTAAGGTTAGAATAAATAATTAATAGGTACAAAGCTACAAAAAAGTTGGAATTATAAACTTAAGAATTAGAATAATCAAAGATAGAATAAAAAAGATTACGTTGCTACAATCATCATTAAAGTTGGAACAGTTGAAAAGTTGTTGGTGAACACTGACTCTGTATTCAAGATTCTTTTCTTAACTTCATGCAAGTAGTATACATTTGAATAATTGACTTTGTTGGCTAGAATATTTTTGCATCATTATTACAATGCAAAGAACTATAATAATTACATTTTATAGGTAAGAATATTTTTAAAATAAAGTTTAGAACATTAAACTATAAAACCCTTCATATTTTGCCACAAAATGATACGAAAGGTATTTAGTAACATAATGCTTTTCATGTATACATGTAGACATGTAATAAGTCATGTATTCGGTACCAATTATAGTTTTCTTTCCCCAAATTTTTTTTAAAATTTATTTATTCATTTTCTGCTGTTTTCTCTTTTGATCATCATTCTCTATCATCATTTTGGCAATCAACATGTGACTTTGACCTTAGATAATTTACATCATTATGAAGGACATATATTCAGATGAAGTTACATACCAAAATTAACATCCATACCAGAATTTCTAATCATCAAGTTCAATCTAATTGTGAATAAAACAAAGTATTCAAATAAAGTCATTGACAATTCGAAATATAAAATATTTTCCTTGTTTAAACTACATTGAACATCTGGTTCCATGGTTCTAATAAGGCTTTTAATTTTAGTGAGGCTTGTGACAGATCACTCTTTTCACCCAATAACTGTCAGACCCTGCAGCAAAACGCGAAATTGATCACCAGCAACTATTAGAAATCTATAATTCTTATGCAATCCAGTTTCAATGGGAATAGTTGCAGTCACTAATCGCGTGTATGTCGGAATTCCTTTGTCCTAGAAAGTCCGACATTTCATCACTCCCCATTCATTAACAGTATTAGACAATTTTTTTTTACAAGTTTTTGCAGGTCTTTCCATGGGAAATGATTGATAGTTCTGATATAATAAGCATGCCATTCCCTATATCAAAATGAATTGACGATCTGAGAGCTTCATATGTTTCTTTGGTTCATCTAGTATATATCCTTAGGGTACACTTTCATATGACGCATTTTGTATGTTTCGCAGAGGGAAATATTGGATATTGTTAATTCAGTATAAAACAAAAGAGTTTCGAGATTCAAGATCCAAACTAACCTATCAGAAGCGAGTTTCAAAGTACGAGATTCGAAATTCGAGATTCGAAATTCGAGATTCGAAATTCAAGATCCAAACTAGCCAATCAAAAGCGGGTTCAACATTTGATTACTCCCCTTTAT
>PRKT01000075.1:837339-883909 GCA_003671525.1 Saccostrea glomerata
CCCTGTCCACAAGTACCTGTGGTTTTCCTATGCGCGGAAATACAAACAAAAATAAGTGTAGAAGATAAAACAAAAATATATATACTCCATATATATGTAATCTATTTAATATTTAAGAAGCTATAATATAAATTGAAGTATATCTTGCTGCAAAAATCCAATAATTATTTAAATTTCCTTCTAATATATATAAAACACTCTTTTTTGCATTGTAATTTAATCAAATGACCCATAGGTTATAATTATTTTAAACGATTTCTTGATAGTAAAAACATCTCGAATTTCGAATCTCGTATTTTGAATCTCGAATCTAGAATGAGCCTTCTGGGCTTTCGTAGGTATACCGTATATACTCGCCAATAAGTCGGTCCGCCTTTAAGTCGGTTGTATTTTTTGACGTTATTTTGGTGGGATTTGCTATTGACCCGCTTATAAGTCGGTACATTTTTTGCCAAAATCGGATGCCAATTTCAAGTAATTCAATTGATGTTTTAACCTGGTTTCAATAAATATTTTTCGAAATGACACTAATATTTAATTTTAAATTATTTTTAAAAAGGCAATGTTCACTAAAAATACAAATAAAATGTTTAAAATATGTAAAATCTTGTACTTTATATGTGTAATCTAAGAATACATAAATAATCATATATCATATCCGGACATCTTCTTCGATACTAATCGAAAATGCAAATAAAATACTACATTTCAGCCTTTAGAAAAATATCTCTTTATGACTCTCCTATAAGTCGGACATAGAGTTTTAGACCAATATCTAACTCCCAAAATACCAACTTATAGGCGTGTATATACGGTATATTGATGTGACCTTGAAAGGTCATTAAAAAGAAAAGTAACGGATTTTAAAAACAGTTTACATGCATTTTTTAGGGAAGTCCACCATAACGAACTTGATGAGCCATAACTTGTCATGGAATGCTTCAAAAATGCTTCAAAGTCAATTAATATGAATAGAAATAGCAATGATATCATTATTTTTCCATAATGCTTGAGGACGTCTGCTATCTTATTTCCAGTGTCAGCCGTAAACGCAGGAAACAAATCAACAGTTGGTGCAGGTTTTATTTATCCGATGTTGCAGTTTTAATTTTGTTAAAAAGTTCTGTAGTAGTCTGCTTTCTTTTCATGAAATTAATATGTTCAATGTTTGCAAAAATTATTGTGGCTAAGAACAAATGATTATTTGTGAATTTATTAACACATTTGAATATTAACTTGAATTATCGAAAGTCAATTCTGTGACACTGACCAGCAGTTTCTCCCCTCGGGAATTTGAAACAGATGTCTCTGATAATTATTATTAATTTAACTTGACTGACATTTCTATAACAACATCAGGTTAATGCTAGTACAAATCACTTGCTTATTTGTCTCTTTATTAATTTAAAGGGGAAGGGTTTCTTCATAGTTACAGACCTTTTTAATTTTTTTTTTTCAAATGAATTTTAAAATATGACAAACACAGTGTTGATGTGCATTAATAAAACTGATGTCGTTGAAATAAAATACTAAACAATTCAGTTGCTTTCTTATCAATTCAATTTAAACTGAGTTTATTTTTTTTCCCAAATATTCAGCTTACTGTGGTAAGCATTAAACATGTTCAAATGTTGTGACCAATAGTTTATCTATCAAAGATAACAGACTCTAAATTTAAAAAAATCAAACATTGTGTTGAAGAAAATTTACAGCTAATGTAAGTTAATGTATGAATATTTATATTCGTACAAAACAAAATGAGTGTGAGTTACAGATATTGTTTTTGAAAAGAGAAAACATTTTCAAAAACTATAAGATATGAATATAGGGTTTTGAAGATAAGTTTCCTATTTAAACAATATCTGTAACTCACACTCATTTGTTTTGTCAAGCTTGTACAAAAAATCGAAACATTTTCACTTTTATGTCAACATATAGGCACATCTCTATTCAAAAATTTGAAACATACATGTATTGATGCATATATGCAACTACTGGTAGTATTCTCTCCCACTACAATGACGGTATCGTCTGATTCTTTTCAATTCATTCTAATTTTTGGCAAATTTCTAATAATTTCTATTTTTATATACTTTATATTCATATAAAAACAAAATACTGTTTAAATATCAATGTATTTTATTTAAGGAATCACTGTCTAGTTCGTATAGTATGCCAGGGCATCAACAATAGTGGGAAACATGGGATAATTTGCATAACGGGCGAAGCCCGTTGTGCAAATTATCCTATGTTTCCCACTATCTTTGATGTCCCTGGCATACTATACGAAAGATTTCCATTTCTTTGTGAAATAAAATTGTAGATTTATATTTTTAAAATGCAAGCATATATTTAAATTACACGAGGACTTCCTTGCCAATTTCCATAGCCCTCGTCCACTGACGTCAAATACAAAGGCAGCCGCATGAGATTTTCATGCATATTTGGCATACTTAGCGTCAGACACAAAGACAGATGCGCACAAGATTTGCATGCATATTAGGCCTCCCTAGCTCCTGACCTTTCGACCTGCCTAATTTACATTCCGGCAGATTTATCAAGAAATTGACTCTGCTAAGTTTCAAAGAGTTATCACAGAGACAAAAATAAGAAATGGAAATATATATTTTATGATAAAAGTAAATTACAAGAAAGACAAATCTGTTATGGGCGTATTTCAGAGTTTTTCAGCAATGATGCATTCGTCTCTATAATTTAAGAAACCCGTGCACAGGAACCATTTTAATAAATAAAGATTCAAGTTCTAATTATTATTTTTTTAACATAAACTGACAAATATTCCTACAGTTAAACGTTTAAGTTGACATTTTTAGTTATTCATTATTTAGTGAAATAATGTTGTTCTTTGACAGGGACAATAAAAATATCATTAATATCAAGATTTAGAACTTTTCTATAAAATATTGTATACACAATGAAATATACAAGAAAACATGCTTTGTTCAGGTATTTGAATCAAAAAATAACAAATTAATAGTTTGACATGCTTTTTTCTATTGATTAGCTAGGGGTTTTTGGAGTAAAAACAATGATTCCTGAGTATGATGATAATAACAAAAACATAAATAGTAATTACAATAAAACAAAGATATACTTAGGAGGGTAACAACAAAATTATTCACGAATAATTCTGTTTATAAAACAAATCTAAAACGAATGTATGTAAAATAGTAGCTCTCTCTCTCTCTCTCTCTCTCTCTCTCCAAAAATTTAGTTGTATTTTAAATCCTGTCTTATACGTATATGAAGTAACGTGGAGCGGTTATCAAGGCTTCCCGTTGCTTAACTTGTCTAAAAATGCTAATTAAGAGGGAGACTAAAATCACCATACCACTATTAAAACTTACTCATAGCAATAAGGTCTCCCATATATTGTCACTAAAAATATATAGAGAGAAATATCCAACAAACAAAAATCACAACATTAACTGACCAATCAAGAGATCAAGAGCTAATTGCATTCAATTCTTGTATAAAGAAAAATCCAGTTTCCTTGATTTTAAACAACTTGTAAAGCAGTTTCGGTTTCATTTTCACAGAAAGAAAAGTCTTGGCATTCTTCACGACACTGTGGACATCGAAAATCACCGGAAGTGATGAACCATTCTTTCACACAATCTTTATGATAATCTATGAATAATTGTTTCTTAAAATTGATGGTAAGTTCAAAAATTTAGTAGATTAAAGTATAATATCAATTACAATTCTTATCTTTTAGTCAAACGTAATGTTTTATGAAAATATTATTGTTCATATAAGTTTTAAAACTAAAATACAACCTTGATATATATATTTGGTTGCTTAACACAATCTTACCGTGTGCACAGCTGAGTTGTACTAGAGAAGAAGATTGCATTGTTGCGAGACAAATCGAGCAATCAGAATCTAAGGGGATACATATAGATATATTAAAACATATTTTTTTAAGAAAAAAATAAAATATTGTTTATAAAGTATAAATATCTCCATTTCCATTTGTTTTCTTTAGTACAGCTTGTTTGAACAATATATAATAGTTAAAATAGCGTTGTAATAAAATATTCCCAAAGTTATACCGATCATTTTATGAAGGGGTCTGAGTTTCCTGTAGATATCCTTTTCTTCTTTTATGATCGCTTTCTGTTTCTGGAGTTAATATTAAAACAACATTAATCAATTCATTTAAAAAAAAAGGTACAATTTATGTCAAAAAAATTCAAAGTTAGGTCAATTCTTTTGACCTTGGTATATCGATGTATTACTTACGTCTTTGCTTGTTCCAGGACTTACAAAAAAGTACACGGTCAGGATAAGTATAGTGAGACAGACAACCAACACAACGGTCACAAACACTATATCACTGATACTGAACTTGGATCCATTGATTCTGAAACGAAAATAACAAAAGATCGCAACAAATCAGCTGACTTACATTTTCATATTAAATTACTCTTTACAAAGAGAATATAAATTGTAATGATAATCAGATTGAAAACAATATGCAATGAAATACTGTATATGGAGATAAAAAGAACTGATGAACAGTATTCAAACCCAAAAGTCTATTCAAACAATTCAAATAGGAAGCAGAGCAACTCACAAAATTATAATTCAGTGGGTGGTTTTTTTTATATTTCAATCAATACTGTTATGCTTCTCGAAGATCTTATGAAAAAATGACAGATAAGGAACGCAGACATAAAGGTTCATATTTGCAAGAACAAAGAGAAAATAGAAGTAAGCGATCAATGATTTAATGGAAAAATTTTATCCAATACAGATTAAGGAATATACTTACATTTGGAGAATTATACAAAATATGAATATTGTCAATGCCGCTAATTCAATGCTTATCCATTGAAATAAACGATTTTTGAAGCATTCCATGATCAAATGATGGCTACCCTAGTAAATAATGTTGGAAAATACCAGCTGTGTTTAAATGTGTGTCACTTATTTAAAAATATACCTTACAAAGACGTATGTTTAGAAGTGCCTTTAAATCTACTGAATATCCAAGTTTTCGAGGTCATCGTGTATATATGTCTTCTTTTTAAAAGTCACGGTTTTTAACGATGGTTATATTATTCATAAGTGTACATCTGAATAAATGTGTAACTTTTTTAAGAGGAGAATTACAATTGAAAAAAATCTTATACATGCATGAATATATTCATTTGAAGTCGTTGGTGTTTTTAAAATCGCATCATTAAGATTCATTTACACTTTTTGCAGTTTTATATCTTTATTCAGGATCACAAAGTTTCTACAAATTTTCGAAATATTGTTTTTGCCTTAACTTATTGTCTGACTGATAAGGTTTCATCATAATGTGGCTGTTTCGAATGTATTCTTTGTCGAACTACTTGGAAGTAAAATAAACTTCATTCAGCAATGTTTTCAAAACAAATAAATTATACTTTCCATCTCTAATTTATCTAGTTTCCAAGTAGTCTTTAAGTGGGTTTTTTTTATTGAAAACCTACGGAAGCCCTGGAAGGACATTGACTTACTTGTTATGACTTATTTGTAATAACTTACTTGTTTTGACTTATTTGTTTTGAGATTTTTTTTGTAAGTTCTAACTAAGTGTAGGTAAGCTATTGAGAACGATTAATTGTAGTTTTGTAGTTAAACGTACAGTACTGATGTAATTACTGAATTTTTATCTGTTAATTACTGACGCCCTGGAGGGATATTGACTTATTTTTGTGTTTTGACTTATTTCTTATGTGTTTTGACTTATTTCTTATGTGTTTTGACTTATTTCTTGTGTGTTTTGACTTAGTTCTTATGACTTAACTTTGAATTCTTGTTATTTTAAATTTGTTATGACAAGTTTACTTCACAAAAAGTGGCGTGAAAGATGTAGGCAATGTATATATGTAGTTTTAGAAAAAAAAGTCCTTGAATTTATTACTAACGACAAGATAAAATAGTAGTCATGTTCTTGTTTTCAATCATTACGCAAACTGGAAGTAACATATAAGAATTAAGTAATAACTTTAAGGAAATAAGAATTAGGTTATATTAACAACAAAAATAATATTTACTTTAGAAATCACATCTGTACTGGACGTTAAACTACAATTCGTCGATCAAAAACCACAGTTAAAATAGGACTTAACATTATCTTTATCATAAAAGTAAGCCAAGCAACAGGTTTCAATAGCCTTCTTACACTTAGTTATCTCTAGTACGAAACATTCCAAACAAATAAGTCAAAACAAAAAAGTTAAACAAATAAGTCATAACAAGTAAGTCAATGTCCCTCCAGGGCTTCCGTAAAAACCAACAAAGAATGTATTTTGGAGCATTAAAATTATTCTATTTTTTCCACAAAAAAAAATTTCGCCTATCGAATCTCAGAACGATCGTCGATAACTTCTAAACATTAACTTTAAATACAATTTTGTACATGTATTTCATGTATGTTCATTCAAGCACCTTTAACTTACGTAAAGGTAGGAAAAGGTAGCTTTATAAATCCGAGTCCTCTGTCTCGATGGGTGTTTGTAAAGTAAAGAACACTCTTTGCTCATTGATTCTGGGTATAGTTTTAAATTTGAAACCATTCTCTGATATATGGTGACGACTGTATGAGTCAAAAATCTCGAATGGGACATAAAACCGCATACAATCAGTTAATCACTCTCCTTATAAATATATAATATTCCGCATATGATGTGTATGTCTCCCAGCTCATTCAATATGTATACAAGTACATCCTCTAAGTACTCTGTATACGATCAAATTTTGAAACAGAACTAGCAAATAACAGATACGTAGGCGTTTCATGAATTTCAACAAGTCTGATAAAAATTAGTATTTCATAATTTAGCAAATTTAGCTAATACTAGTGTATCATATCCTTGGCTTGTAGAACTTTGCTGACATGTTTCATAACAATTTTTGATGTCTGTTTTTATACTAAATTACCATAAATTAATTTTGCAAGAAATACACAATCTGTTCATTCTTTTCTGTGACCGCTTTTCAAAATAAAATTGCTTTTTTGGTACATTCTAATCTCTTCATCTCTCTGTTGTTTTAGGTTCTGCAAACAATTCAGTATAAGTTTTATATACCGAATTTATTTTTACGACACAAATTTTAAATTACATAATGATTTTTGTAGAAAGACATTTCCGCATAAAAAGCTTTGTTTATCATAATTTTGTTCCTTTCAATACAAAAAAAGAACTACAATCAGAAGATGAAATAACTTTTTTGACGGTTTGTATGTCCATCTCGTTTGGTACAAATGTGGACATGCAAATTCACACATCTAAATTTCTAATCAATTTCTTAAACATTTATGGAAGATTATGATGGCATGTTCCTGTCCTACATGAAAGATAAATTATGCCAGCGTAATTCGATATCATCTTGAATGTATGATGTTGAATACCGGCGTGAGTGAATTAACCCATATTAAAATTATATTCTCTAATAAGATTTGTTACTTATCATTCGTGTTAACATAATTTTCTTGAATGTAGTCATAGTTATCTTTCATATTGACATATTTTTCTTGCATGTTGACATATCTTTCCTGCATGTTGACATAATTTATCTTGCATAGGGGCAAAAATATGCCACCATATATATGCCATTCCTATGTTAACAATTCAACAAACTAGTATGTCTTTGTATCTAAAATTATGTGTAATGCTTTTTATCAGTGTATAAAAATGCATCTAAAAGGGGTGGGCAACGTCTACGTTGATATATGATTCACTATTCCAACTTCCTCGGTTTTAAACGATACGAAAGATCAATAAATTGTTTCACTTAAAAAAAATTTATTTACGTATAGGATCTTAAGCTGCTCTTTACGTAACTATGTGTAGTTACTCAGATGAAAAACCCAGTCAAGTGAATCAGTGGCTACAAACACATCGTTGCTTTCTACAGTGTCTGACGTGTTTCTATTTTAAGAAACTTGTATCATCAGACAGAGTCAATATAGGAGTTTTCGATTTCTTAAAAAAGAAATATTTCAAATCACATTTTAAGTAAAGATCATGATTTGCATGTTGACACATATCATACATGTATATCTCTATTTTATGTTTACAGATTTAAATTGAAACTCATTTCAATTCGACGTGACATGTTTGAAAAGAATGTTCCTCCTTAGAAAGGGGACTAATTTTTTAGGTTCGATTACCACTTGTAGAATTAATTTTATTCCTAAAAAATGCAATTGTAAAAAATCAGCCTTACGAACAAAAGCAACATGTGTTATGTTATCTGCTTTGTCATCTGGCACAAAAATAAATTGAACGTGTGATTTTTTTTCTCTCTCTCTCTCTCTCTTCTGAATTATTACAGCCAGAGGGCAATATGGTTTTCATATTGTCCTCAATGGTTTAACATGAAATTTCAATATCCGTCTTAATATAAATCCATTAAGTCATCAATTAATATCTTTAAACATATAGAGAAAAAGTTCTTATTCATAAAATTTACCTCCAATATACTCTGATAATTTTTCTTTATTCTTCAACTATTCTAATGTCTTAGTATTTCGAACAAAAGTTCGGAAAAAGTACTCAAATAATTTATTTTAATTTTTACAAGTTTGTTTCAAAATCTTATGTAAATTGGCTTCACAGTCACATAGGTTCATAAATCTTTAGTAAGTTAAATGTTTTATAAACTAGCTTATACATTTTTAACTAACTACTCATTGGTAAAACTTTCAAGCTCGTTTAATTGTCCAACTTGCAATGAATAAGACAAAAGAAAAGGGAAAGGAAACAATTCATTCATGATCACATTTTATAAAAAAAAAATTCAAGCATGAATATGTTTAAACAATTAACACAAAAGGTTGATCGTCCAGCAAGTTTCACTTTTGTTTTAGTCGAAACTTTGTCATAAGGGGATAGATAATTGCGGTCGATGGGATATGGAATATTTTCTTTACTAAATTGATAATGGTGCATGCTTGAACGATAACTCTACTTTTATAGACTAGTTATGCCAGCCTTTTTCATGAAATATACGATATATTGCGCATATAACACAGCAAGATCTGTCTATATTTTATATATCTCAATTCGCTTGATTATCATTTATAACGCCTCTCTATCAGGAATATGATCCAAATACTAGAGTTTGGGATTGAAATTAACAATCTGATTAACGTAAAGACGAGCTTACTGGTAGATAAATGTGTCATACATTAGAGACCTTGGATGGCCACAAGTGAATTCCAACAATGTAAAGAAGAGAGTTGCTGGGAAACCTAGACTTGTATAGCATGGAAACCGTTGAAAAACATTCGTTCCCATTTTTTTCTTTGTAAAACATGTTCTGTTCAAGTAATATTTATAATACTTACTGCAGAGATGAACAGTTTTTCTATAAGAATTATGATTTATAATTTCGGTATTATCAGACAACGAGAAAAAAAAACCTAGGCCATCTTTAAAAGATTGTTTGTTTGCCTTCTCCCGACCAACTGGCTAAAAATGACCCAACTCAAATTTTTTTTAACCTGAAGGAAACGAATATTTTTTCCTGGGGTTTCTTATTCCATCCACAAGAATGTTAGAATTGTCTGAAAAAAAATTATAACCTACAGTACATACTGACCCCAAGTTTTTTGCCCTGAGACAGGAGGGGACTAAAATCATTATTTTAAAGATGGTCCTGTGAACCAGTATTTTTCTCTATAAAATATATGTAAAGAAAGGAACCATGAAATTACTCCTAATTCATCCCATTACTTGAATCATTTACTTTTTTGTTTGGTTTTTGCTTTATCAAGTTATACCTTTAGCCATGTTTATCAATTTGTGTACCTTTTTGATAATTTCATCAAGCGCAATGACCAATCCGCACTATTGTCCATGTAAAATATACATGTGTCATTTATAAAAAAAATAATAAAAATTAAGGGGGCGACTGGACTGGGGTTTCATTGCGTTAAAACTACAATAGCGAAATTCTTTATTTTTATACTATGTATAACTTACATTGACTCAGGTGTACATGCCAAGTTTGGGGAAAATCTACCGTCCAGGTATTTATAAGGGACCGTCTCAAAATGCAGGTACATTTACTATAGCATTATATAAGAAAATGCCATTTTTTGGCACTTTTCATCAAATTATACAAGTACTACAAAAGACTTTTTGCTCAAGCTATAATATATAATGAGTAACACTATATTGTACATTATATGTAAGAAACAAATAATTCTACCATCTTGTTTTCAGAGGGGACATCTCAAAATACCAAAAATTAGCGAAATTTCCTGTTTTTATTGAGTACTACAAAATATGAAGAAAACAAAGGATTGATACAAAAAAAATTATTAAAATGTAAGAGAAGATTCTCAAATTTCTATGTTTAAAATTTCAGAAGCAAATACATGTATTTATCACTTTTTCTTTTATGACATTTTTATTACCTTTATTACCCCTTCTTTAAGAGTTTAACGTTATCTTAACGTCGAAAACACAATTTTACGACGCCAATCTACCTATCATTTGAAAAATCGTTTTAAAAATCAGATATATGAAATTGTAATTAAATTTTTCAACCTATAATTTCTTAATTTTTCAATTTTTTTTAATTGAGTGAAAAAATTGCTTATAAACAGTAAATAAGCTTCATTTTAGTATGATGCGCGAAATATTGGGCAATGGAAACTACAGTCGGCCCCCTTAACCCCTTCCATGGCATATACGCTTTTCTACGCCTCTGGCGTGAAAAACGTGTAGAGTGTAAACAAATATTCATAACTTCTTTAATACTGCGAACATTGAAATAAATTTTGTATCATTAGAAAGAGGGAACAATTGCAAAGAAAGTTTGTTCTAAATTTTTTTTAATTTGATTTACCAGTTTTTTGGTATTTTGAGTTAAACAACGTGTATTATTCAAGCGATATTTGCCGCGATCGAAATCCACGCGGTACAAACACTTGCCAATTCTAAGGAAGAGGGTGGAGGGTGCGGGGAAAAGACAGTTCTTAGAGGTCTTCATGTGATACAAAGCATTACAAATTTCTTTAATAGTTTCCAGATGAAAAAGTGTTAAACGACGCCAAAGTGTACTATTGAATTAACAAGATATCACAACGTTATGTTTAACCATTTACCTTTGACGATATACAGTCTCAATACCTTTTTAATAATTTACAGACTTTTATTCAATGTTTTGTAGGTTCTGTGTGCGTCATGGGTTTCTTCCAAAAGAAACGCAATATTCGCCTGTAGCTGAACAAAGCTGCGATCACGGTAAGATATTATCCATTTTCCTCTTGGAATTCTAAGTGTAGATACGCTATTTACAAGTAAAAGTGACTGTTGTCGTCATTTTACAGTGATTAAAGGTTTTTGTGCTGTGCATAACTGGTGATATACATCTAAAAATATCTCGAACAAACAGGAAATCTCGTAACTTACATCCGATATAAAGCTTTATAAGTAATTTGATTTGGAAACATTTCCAAACTTAAAAGAAGGATTTTCACCTTTTGCGATATTTTGGAATCTACTTTTACAGCTTTTGTTTTTAAATAGAATACAATAGAGAAGTGCATCAAAAACTTCACTATCCTCTCTTTTTTACCTTTTAAAGTCTTGAGAATGAGGGGGGAATTTTCAGCAATAATAACACTCTCAATATACAGGATCTGTTTGTTGAAGTTCATTTTTCCAGTTTTTTGATCAGTAAAGTAGAAATGTTCATTTCTATGTTTTTATCCGTTTTTACCCTGGCCCGTCTTTCCGTCTTCGACACTTTCTTCTTCCTAAAACTACTCCTCTATTTTCAGCAGTAACCTTTTCATATTTTACAATATGAAAGGTGGAATTTTAAATATCATCGACCCTTTTAGCAAAACAGGCGGTGGGGGCACAAAAACCTGCTTCCCAGAACTCCTATTATAATTTATGCAGTAGCCTTTTCATCTTCAGGAGAATTTTAGTTGGTGTTTTGAAGATGTGCAATAAGGTTTCAGAATTTTCGCTTTCACTTTGATTGTCAAATGGGTGTCGAAAACGAGTTTATTTTTACTATAAGCAGGTTCCCAGAATTCCCTTTACATCCTAACAAACTAAGATACATAGCAGGTTGCGGTATATTTTCTACAAGCCTCTTTCTTTACCCCTGACTAAAATATTAACATTAAGGAAGGAGAAGCTTCAGGAGTATTGCGCAACGATATATTTGAGAAGTGGTGTAAATCAGATGTGGATACTTAGAAAATTCTAAGGAACTTTGAAATCATAAAAATTTAACATAATTGCCAGCATAAAAACGACTTTTTAACTTAATATATAACCATTCCCCACGATAAACTAAAGACAAGGCTTTTATATATCATTGACAGCTGCTTTTTCAATAAAATGGAACTCGTAAATTTACTTACCTTGTCATTGGTCATTTGCAAAATAATTTTGTTCAGAAACTTTCTGATTGTACACACAAGTACTCTGAAGTTCATATTAAAAGGATTCTTGAGTTTCTGATTAACAATATCTAGGTGGTTTTTGGAGACCAGGTCTTCCAACAATCTATTGGAATTCCTATGGGTACTAATTGCGCCCCTTTATTGACAGATATATTTTGTATTCATATGAAGCAGGATTTGTCTAAAATATAATACGTGAAAAGAAAACACTTGCCTTTAACTCGACATTTAGATATATCGACGACGTTTTGTCAATAAACAATTATAGCTGTTTTTATTCTTATGTCGTTAGATATATCCCGGTGAGTTTAAAAAAAGATAGACCACAGAGTCTGACACATCTGTTTCATATCTAGAAATTTTACTTGAAAAAGACAGAACGGTAATCTAACAACCAAGCTCTATGATATAAACGTGATGACTTTTCAATCGTCAACTTCTCTTACTTATGCAGCAATATACCTTCATCACCTGCATACGGGGTTTCTCAATTGATTCGATACGCAAGAGCATGCTCTACGTATGAACAATTTCTATAACGAGGGAAATTATTGACAAACAAGTACATGAAACAAGAATTTCAGCAGTCACATTTAAAGTCATCATTTCGTAACTTGTTCTGTGGTCGATACAATGACCTTGTTAGCAAAATAGTACAACTTATCATTGAGTCTAATGCTGACTGACGATTTTCATGCTAAGGTTACAGAATTTTCATTTTTACCCTGGTGTTCGAATAGGGATTGGAAAAGACTTTTTTTAAACAAAAGCACCCGAGTTCTCAGAGCTCCTCCTACATTTTACGTAGTAACCAAATCATCTTTTGGAAGATTATTATAAGTGTCCTGTAGATGAGCAATGAAATTTAGTAATTTTCATTTTCCATGCTAGTCAAATTAGGATCGAAAAAAGACCTTGGTTGTTAGAACTTCTCTTATTTTATGCAGTAATCTACTGAAAATTTGGTTTGTGTAGGTTCTTCCATTGGCTTCAACTAATTCCTTGATGTTGACGAAGAATTTATCATTCAATTTATTTCCTTTTTTTTGTAAATTCATAAACATAATATATTTCCCATTTCTCATTCGTTAATTTCTGGTTATACGATATGTTTATTTGATATGCATGTTCATTATTATGATTGATCTCAATATTTTAAAATTTCCATTTTACGGTTTTTTTAATCTTTACACCTTTAATTCATATTATTTATATCAAATTGAGAAAAACTACAAGTTTTGAAAATATTTTATTTACATTTTCAAAGGAACTTTTATAAAGTGACCTTACTGCATCGCTGAAATAAAACTTGTAACGACTTAACAAAATCTCCGTACATGATACGTTGTCCTATTGATGTCCTCCCCTTTGTAGTCAGCTTTCTCGATGACTGTCTTCACTATTCTAAATATTGAATTTACCGGGTAGGGGCAAATTCAACATTTAGAACACGACACTTGAAGAATTCTTTATTGCACAGACATCCTGTTCATTCGAATTTTATACTGTAAATTTTTCTGTTTTGCTTTATAGCTGTTCTACTTGTAGAATTAATCTAATTCCTCAAAAAATGCAACTGTGAAGAAATCAGCGTTGCAAATAAAAGCAACATGTGTTACATGAATGTTTTCTGCTTTGTCATCTGGAACAAAATTATATAGATGGTGCGATCTATCTTATTATTTCTCTTACTGAATTATTGAATACAGAGGGTTATATGGTTTTCATATTGTTCATCAATGGTTTAGCATGAGATTTCAATATACCTCTTTTACTTTAAATCCAATAAGTTATCAATATCTTTTAACTGATAGAGAAAAAGTTCTTATCCATAAAACTTATCTCCAATATACTCTTTCTTAATTTTTTTTTTTATTCGGCATCTATTTTTATGTCCTAATATTCTGAACTTTAGTTCGAAAAAAGTGCTCATATGTTTTATTTTCATTTTTTACAAGTTGGTTTCAAAAACTTATGTAAATTGGCTTTATAGTCACATAGGTTCAATAAATTATTACATGTAGTAAATTTAATACATGTATTTATAAACTAGATCAAAATTAACTAACAACTCCTTGGTAAAACTTTAAAGACAAAAGAAAAGGACAGAAAAACAATTCATTCATGATCACATTTTATAAAAAAAAACAAAATAAATAAAGAACAAACATTAAAGAGATATTAAATGATCTTCAGGATAGATCCTACTTGTTTCAAATATATTTAATTATATCTAGTGCAGTTAATTAATTACTAATTTTAAAGCTGACATGTGAAGAAAGGAACAGGATTAAAATATGAATTTGTTTTTCAACATCATTTTCAAAATATTACTTGACAAAAACAATAACAAATCTTACATAAATCTTTTGTTTTTAACAGGTTCAATCAGAATTCATTTTTGAAAAATGAGGAGTAAAAGGGAGACTACTATACATTAACATGGAGAGAGAAAAAAATATGAGTAGTTATATACAAATCAACATTCAGCACTGACTTCTGCATTTCATCAGAGTTTCTTTAGTTTTCCAAAACAAGAGTGTCTACTCATTAACACTGAAACACAACACACAAACAACAATTTTTTAAACACCGGACCAACAGCAATATCCTATGTAAGGATAAGTTTAAACTTGTACAGAAAACAATGCAAGACAGCAAGAAACAAGACAAAAAAATATGAAATTCCACTCCATGTTCTTATAAAATTGTAGAATTAAAAAATCCAAATATAAAGTATATTGCAAAAAAATGATCAAAATTTTGATGTAATCATTTTGACTTGTGCAGTTCAATTTTGATTTACGGATCACACTCTATTGTTCAAAAATGTTTTCTAGCTAGCTAGTTCATGCAAAAAATAATAATTGTGTTTGAACACTGTTAACGAGACAATCACACACCGGAGGCTTCAAATATGGCAATGACAGAGAAAAAACTTCGCCCTGGAATGAAATGCAACTTCTGTATTCAGCAGATGTAGTTTATTCCTCACCGGACATTAGGCTGCGTGGCCTGTTTGTATTTCTACTCCACAATAAAAAAATTATTCTCTTTCAAAAAATGTTAATAACACTTTAAAACTTTTATCATTTAAAAAAAGATAAACAGATTATAATCTAAACCCTAAAAATCATTTTTTAAGATGTATTGAATACTCCTGTGAAATTTTTCTAATCTACCAATGAAGTATATTGATTTTGATTTTGAATGATATCAAAAATGCAAGTAATGAAACATTAGCATGAAAATATGGCTTGCAATTTCATTCACCGGTGGAATAATTGCGTTCTGAAGCAGTTACAATTTATTGTTTGAACTGCTGAGCAAAATATGTTTTGGTTAAATCTGAGGTGAACACATGAGAAAAATCACTTTACAGCCCCCATTTTAACCATTAACCAGAGCGAAATATTGTTGTCCTGGACTAGTGGGTGATTAGCATTCAAATAGGTCTGCTTTATCATCAGGACCAAAAGGAAAAATCTCTAAAAATTCTTTGTATGCACCAAAAGGCTGCCAATTAAATAATTTAGTCTGAACGGAAATTAAAATGCTTTTTTTCTGCTAAAAAAATCCTAACAACCTCTTACTGATCAAGAGAACATAACCTAAAACATTAACAAAAATGAACATACAAGTCTAAATATAAACACAAAATACGGGTTTGTTCTCTAGGAACATGACAAAAAAATAGCTCCCTAAAACAACAGTATAAAAGTTCTATCAGGAAGTTTTAATTCTCCCGAACACAATGATAAAAAACATATGGCACAAGTTTCTTCAGTAAACATGAAAACAGAGACGATGTGTATATATCACATGAGTTATAAATATGACAGGATGACAATGGGTACCCAGGTAGGAATCTTGGTAAAATTAAATACACTAGTATGTTCGATAATGTGCTTTAGATGAGCTCAAGACACAAAATATTATACCCGTATTATCGGTTTTCCTATCAAATTAGACAGAATATTTAACTGGCACAAAACAGCACTATCTGAGGTCAAATTGTCTCCCCCTCATGAAGCTCTTCTGATAAGGGAGATAAAAAAGGATCCCTACCATTACCATGGATACATGACACTTTGAACAGTGTCTAAAGATCAGCCTTGCTGAAGCCCAATTCTAAGGAAGAGGGTGGAGGGTGCGGGGAAAAGACAGTTCTTAGAGGTCTTCATGTGATACAAAGCATTACAAATTTCTTTGATAGTTTCCAGATGAAAAGGTGTTAAACGACGCAAAAGTGTACTATTGAATTAACAAGATACCACAACGTTATGTTTAACCATTTACCTTTGACGATATACAGTCTCAATACCTTTTTAATAATTTACAGACTTTTATTCAATGTTTTGTAGGTTCTGTGTGCGTCATGAGTTTCTTCCAAAAGAAAACGCAATATTCGCCTGTAGCTGAACAAAGCTGCGATCACGGTAAGATATTATCCATTTTCCTCTTGGAATTCTAAGTGTAGATACGCTATTTACAAGTAAAAGTGACTGTTGTCGTCATTTTACAGTGATTAAGGGTTTTTGTGCTGTGCATAACTGGTGATATACATCTAAAAATATCTCTAACAAACAGGAAATCTCGTAACTTACATCCGATATAAAGCTTTATAAGTAATTTGATTTGGAAACATTTCCAAACTTAAGAGAAGGATTTTCACCTTTTGCGATATTTTGGAATCTACTTTTACAGCTTTTGTTTTTAAATAGAATACAATAGAGTGGTGCATCAAAAACTTCACTATCCTCTCTTTTTTACCTTTTAAAGTCTTGAGAATGAGGGGGGAATTTTCAGCAATAATAACACTCTTAATATACAGGATCTGTTTGTTGAAGTTCATTTTTCCAGTTTTTTTATCAGTAAAGTAGAAATGTTCATTTCTTTGTTTTTATCCGTTTTTACCCTGGCCCGTCTTTCCGTCTTCGACACTTTCTTCTTCCTAAAACTACTCCTCTATTTTCAGCAGTAACCTTTTCATATTTTGAAATATGAAAGGTGGTGTCCCGTAGATGTAGTTTTGAAATTTTAAATATCATCGACCCTTTTGGCAAAACAGGCGGTGGGGGCACAAAAACCTGCTTCCCAGAACTCCTATTATAATTTATGCAGTAGCCTTTTCATTTTGAGGAGAATTTTAGTTGGTGTTTTGAAGATGTGCAATAAGGTTTCACAATTTTCGCTTTCACTTTGATTGTCAAATGGGTGTCGAAAACGAGTTTATTTTTACTATAAGCAGGTTCCCAGAATTCCCTTTACATCCTAACAAACTAAAATACATAGCAGGTTCCGGTATATTTTCTACAAGCCTCTTTCTTTACCCCTGACTAAAATATTAACATTAATGAAGGAGAAGCTTCAGGAGTATTGCACAACGATATATATGAGAAGTTGTGTAAATCAGATGTGGATACTTAGAAAATTCTAAGGAACTTTGAAATCATAAAAATTTAACATAATTGCCAGCATAAAAACGACTTTTTAACTTAATATACAACCATTCCCCACGATAAACTAAAGACAAGGCTTTTATATATCATTGACAGCTGCTTTTTCAATAAAATGGAACTCGTAAATTTACTTACCTTGTCATTGGTCATTTGCAAAATAATTTTGTTAAGAAACTTTCTGATTGTACACACAAGTACTCTGAAGTTCATATTAAAAGGATTCTTGAGTTTCTGATTAACAATATCTAGGTGGTTTTTGGAGACCAGGTCTTCCAACAATCTATTGGAATTCCTATGGGTACTAATTGCGCCCCTTTATTGACAGATATATTTTGTATTCATATGAAGCAGGATTTGTCTAAAATATAATACGTGAAAAGAAAACACTTGCCTTTAACTCGACATTTAGATATATCGACGACGTTTTGTCAATAAACAATTATAGCTGTTTTTATTCTTATGTCGTTAGATATATCCCGGTGAGTTTAAAAAAAGATAGACCACAGAGTCTGACACATCTGTTTCATATCTAGAAATTTTACTTGAAAAAGACAGAACGGTAATCTAACAACCAAGCTCTACAATATAATACGTGAAAAGAAAACACTTGCCTTTAACTCGACATTTAGATATATCGTCGACGTTTTGTCAATAAACAATTATAGCTGTTTCCATTCTTATGTCGTTAGATATATCCCGTCGAGTTTAAAAAAAGATAGACCACAGAGTCTGACACATCTGTTTCATATCTAGATATTTTACTTGAAAAAGACAGAACGGTAATCTAACAACCAAGCTCTATGATATAAACGTGATGACTTTAACTTTTCAATCGTCAACTTCTCTTACTTATGCAGCAATATACCTCCGTCACCTGCATACGGGGTTTCTCAATTGATTCGATACGCAAGAGCATGCTCTACGTATGAACAATTTCGAGGGAAATTATTGACAAACAAGTACATGAAACAAGAATTTCAGCAGTCTCATTTAAAGTCATCATTTCGTAACTTTTTCTGTGGTCGATACAATGACCTTGTTAGCAAAATAGTACAACTTATCATTGAGTCTAATGCTGACTGACGATTTTCATGCTAATTATTAGTTAGGCCATAATATACACACTGAATTGTCGACGGATTTTTCTGTTAATTCCCGATCATGACAAGGAGCACACGGCGGGTTTGACCGGTCAGCAGGGAATACTCACTCCTCCATGGCATCTGATTCCACCTCTGATTTTTCGGAGGTCCCTGTTTGCTCTGCTCCTACTCTGTATTATTTCATGGACTTTTTGAGCTTGAATACTGTTAGTTATCTCCGTATACATGTATTTCCTTTTATGCAGCAGCTTTATCACTTTTCAAAAAGTGGTTGGTGGTATCCTTTAGATGTGGAATAAGGTTACAGAATTTTCATTTTTACCCTGGTGTTTGAATAGGGATTGGAAAAGACTTTTTTTAAACAAAAGCACCCGAGTTCTCAGAGCTCCTCTTACATTTTACGTAGTAACCAAATCATCGTTTGGAAGATTATTATAAGTGTCCTGTAGATGAGCAATGAAATTTAGTAATTTTCATTTTCCATGCTAGTCAAATTAGGATCGAAAAAAGACCTTGGTTGTTAGAACTTCTCTTATTTTATGCAGTAATCTACTGAAAATTTGGTTTGTGTAGGTTCTTCCAATGGCTTCAACTAATTCCTTGATGTTGACGAAGAATTTATCATTCAATTTATTTCCTTTTTTTTGTAAATTCATAAACATAATATATTTCCCATTTCTCATTCGTTAATTTCTGGTTATACGATATGTTTATTTGATATGCATGTTCATTATTATGATTGATCTCAATATTTTAAAATTTCCATTTTACGGTTTTTTTAATCTTTACACCTTTAATTCATATTATTTATATCAAATTGAGAAAAACTACAAGTTTTGAAAATATTTTATTTACATTTTCAAAGGAACTTTTATAAAGTGACCTTACTGCATCGCTGAAATAAAACTTGTAACGACTTAACAAAATCTCCGTACATGATACGTTGTCCTATTGATGTCCTCCCTTTGTACGCAGCTTTCTCGATGACTGTCTTCACTATTCTAAATATTGAATTTACCGGGTAGGGGCAAATTCACTTACATTTGTTTTTATTCGACATTTATTTTTATGTCTTAATATTCTGAACTTTAGTTCGAAAAAAATTCTCATATGTTTTATTTTCATTTTTACAAGTTGGTTTCAAAAACTTAGGTAAATCGGCTTTATAGTCACATAGGTTCAATAAATTATTACATGTAGTAAATTTAATATTCATAAACTAGATTAAAATAAGCTAACAACTCCTTGGTAAAACTTTAAAGCCATATTATTGTCCAGCTTGCAATGAATAAGACAAAAGAAAAGGACAGGAAAACAATTCATTCATGATCACATTTTATTAAAAAAATTTCAAGCATGAATATGTTAAAACAATTAACACAAAAGGTTGATCGTCCAGCAAGTTTCACTTTTGTTTTAGTCGAAACTTTGTCATAAGGGGATGGATATTTGCGGTCCATGGGACATAAAATGTGTTTATTAACTTGATAATTCTGGATAATAGTGTATGTTTGAACGATAACTATACTTTTATAGACTAGATATGCCTGTATATTTCGAATAGACGATATGTTGCGCATATATATCACACATGCAAGACCCGTCTATATTTTGTTTATTTCCATTCACTTGATCATCATCACTCAAATCTGTATATCAGAAAATGGTTCAAATACTACAGTTTGGGATTGAAATTAACAGAATGGTTGAGGCCAAACAAGCTAATTAGTAGATAAAGGCGTCATATGTAACAGTCCTTGGATTTTCATCAATTTGTATAGCAGAAGAGACTTGCTGGGCGACCTGGACTTGTACAGTTAAGTATGGAACCTATTGAAAAAGCATTTTTAAATTGTGTTCCCAAATTGATCTCTGTAAATTATGTTTTATTCAAGTAACATTTATAATACTTACTTTAGAGGTGAATAATATTTCTTTAAAAATTGTAATTTTAATTTTGGAATTATCAGACAACGAAAAGGAAAATACCTGGGCCACCTTAAAAAAAATTATTTGTTTGCCTTCTCCCGACCGACTGGCTGAAAAAAAATTTTAACCTGGGAAAATGATTTTTTTTCCTGGGGTTTCTTATTCCATCAACAAGAATGCTGGGGTTTCCCGAAAAAAAATATTACTTTACATACCAACCTAAACTTTCTTCCCTGAGTAGGGAGACGGTAAAAAATCATTATTTTAAAGATGGACCTGTGTTCCAATATATATCTCTATAAAAATACATATAAAGAAAGGAACCATAAAATCACTTTTAAATTTCCACATTAATTGAATCATTTGCTCTGTCGTGGGGTATCTGCTTTATCAAGTTACACCTTTAGCCATGCTTATTAATAAATAACTAATATTTTTCAGATGAAAAAGTGTTAAACGACTCAAAGTGTACTATTGAATTAACAAGATATCACAACGTTGTTTTTAACTATTTTACCTTTGACTTTATACAGTCTCAATACATTTTTTATGATTTACAGACTTTAATTCAGTGTTCTGTATAGGATCCTCGTGCGTCATGGGTTGCTTCCAAAAGAAACGCAGTATTCGCCTTTAGCTGAACAAAGGCTGCGAACACGGTAAGATATTATCCATTTTCCTCTTGGAATTCTAAGTTAAAGTGACTGTTGTCGTCATTTTATAGCGATTAAAGGTTTTTGCGCTGTGCATAACTTGTGATATTCTTCTAAAAATATCTCAAACAAACAGGAAATCTCGTAATTTTCATCCTATATTAAGCTTTATAAGTAATTTGATTTGGATATATTTCCAAACTTAAAAGAAGGAATTTTACCTTTGGCGATATTTTGGAATCTACGTTCACAGCTTTTGTTTTTGAATAGAATACATTAGATTGGTCATCAAAAACTTCACTATCCTCTCTTTTTTACCTTTTCAAGTTTTGAGAATGAGAGGGGAAATGTTCAGCACTAATAACACTATCAATAAACAGGATATGTTTGTTGAAGTACAAATAACCAATACTGCAAGAGTTATTTGAACAGTAAAGTAGAAATTTTCATTTCAATCTTTTTTTATCCGTTTTTACCCTGGCCCGTCCTTCCGTCTTCGACACTTTCTTCTTCCTAAAACTACTCCTCTATTTTCAGCAGTAACCTGATTTCATATTTTGAGATGTGATAGGTAGTGTCCCGTAGATGTAGTTTTGGAATTTTAAATACCACCCACCCTATTGACAAAACAGGGGGCGGGGGCACAAAAACCTGCTTCCCAGAACTCCTATTATATTTTATGCAGTATCCTATTCATCTTCAGGAGAATTTTTGGTGGTGTTTTGTAGATGTGGAATAAGGTTTCAGAATTTTCGCTTTCACCTTGATTGTCAAATGGGTGTCGAAAACGAATTTATTTTTACTATGAGCAGGTTCCCAGAATTCCCTTTACATCCTAACAAACTAAGATACATAGATACAGGTTCTGGTATATTTTCTACAAGCCTCTTTCTTTACCCCTGACTAAAATATTAACATTAATGAAGGAGAAGCTTCAGAAGTATTGCACAACAATATATTTGAGAAGTGGTGTAAATCAGATGTGGGTACTTAGAAAATTCTAAGGAACTTTGAAATCATAAAAATTTACCATAATTGCCAGCATAAAAACGACTTTTTTAACTTAATATACAACCATTCCCCACGATAAACTAAAGACAAGGCTTTTATGTATCATTGACAGCTGCTTTTTTAATAAAATGGAACTCGTAAATTTACTTACCTTGTCATTGGTCATTTGCAAAATAATTTTGTTCAGAAACTTTCTGACTGTACACACAAGTACACTGAAGTTCATATTAAAAGGATTCTTGAGTTTCTGATTAACAATATCTATGTGGTCTTTGGAGACCAGGTCTTCCAACAATCTATTGGAATTCCTATGGGTACTTATTGCGCCCCTTTATTGACAGATATATTTTTGTATTCATATGAAGCAGGATTTGTCTAAAATCTAATAAGTGAAAGAAAACACTTGCCTTTAGCTCGACATTTAGATATATCGACGACGTTTTGTTCAATTAACAATTATAGCTGTTTCCATTCTTATGTCGTTAGATATATCCCGGTGAGTTTGAAAAAAATATAGACCACAGAGTCTGACATATTTGTTTCATATTTGGATATTTTACTTGAAAAAGACATAACGGTAATCTAACAACCAAGCTCTATGATATAAACGTGATGACTTTAACTTTTCAATCGTCAAATTCTCTTACTTATGCAGCAATATACCTTCATCACCTGCATATGGGGTTTCTCAATTGATTCGATACGCAAGAGCATGCTCTACGTATGAACAATTTCTATAACGAGGGAAATTATTGACAAACAAGTTGATGAAACAAGAATTTCAGCAGTCTCACTTAAAGTCATCATTTTGTAATTTGTTCTGTGGTCGATGCAATGACCTTTTAGCAAAATAGTACAACTTATAGTTGAGTCTAATGCTGACTGACGATTTTCATACTAATTATTAGCTAGACCATGATATACACACTGAATTGTCGACGGATTTTTCTTTTAATTCCCGATCAAGACAAGGAGCACACGGCGGGTTTGACCGGTCAGCAGGGAATACTCACTCCTCCGTGGCATCTGATTCCACCTCTGATGTTTCGGAGGTCCATGTTTGCTCTGCTCCTACTCTGTATTATTTCATGGACTTTTGAGCTTGAATACTGTCCGTTATCTCCGTATACATGTATTTCCTTTTATGCAGCAGCTTTATCACATTTCAAAAAGTGGTTGGTGGTATCCTTTAGATGTGCAATAAGGTTACTACCCTGGTGTTCGAATAGGGATGGGAAAAGACTTTTTTTAAACAAAAGCACCCGAGTTCTCAGAGCTCCTCTTACATTTTACGTAGTAACCAAATCATCGTTTGGAAGATTATTAGTAGTATCCTGTAGATAAGCCATGAAATTTAGTAATTTTCATTTTTTAATGCTAGTCAAATTAGGATCGAAAAAAGACCTTGGTTGTTAGAACTTCTCTTATATTTTATGCAGTAACCTACTGAAAATTTGGTTTGTGTAAGTTCTTCCATTGGCTTCAACTAATTCCTTGATGTTGACGAAGAATTTATCAGTCAATTTATTTTCTTTTCTTTTTTTTTTTTTATAAATTCATAACATAATATATTTCCCATTTGTCATTCGTTAAATTCTGGTTATATGATATGTTTATTTGATATGCGTGTTCATTATTATGATTGATCTCAATATTTTAAAATTTCCATTTTACGGTGTTTTTAATCTTTACACCTTTAATTCATATTATTTATATCAAATTGAGAAAAAACTACAAGTTTTGAAAATATTTTATTTACATTTTCAAAGGAACTTTTATAAAGTTGCCTTACTGCATCGTTGATATAAAACTTGTAACGACTTAACAAAATCTCCCTACATGATACGCTGTCCTATTGATGTCCTCCCATTTGAGTCATCTTTCTTGATGGATGTCGTCACTATTCTAAATATTGAATTTACCGGGTAGGGACAAATTCAAAATTTAGAACACGACACTTGAAGAATTCTTTATTGCACAGACCTCCTGTTCATTCAAATTTTTTACTGTAAATTGTTATGTTTTGCTTTACAGCTGTTTGAAAAATCTATAAAAAAAAAATTATAAATTATGAAAAGTGAACACTAAAATATGACATGACATGTCCTTGAAATGAATTTTCCTCCTTAGAAAGGGGACTAAATGTTAAAGTTCGATTTCTACTTGTAGAATTAATCTAATTCCTCAAAAAATGCAACTGTAAGAAATCAGCGTTGCAAATAAAAGCAATATACCGTTACATGTATGCTTTCTGCTTTGTCATCTTTTATAGATGGTGTGATCTATCTTATTATTTCTCTTACTGAATTATTGAATACAGAGGGTTATTTGGTTTTCATTTTGTTCCTCAATGATTTAGCATGAGATTTCAATATACCTCTTATACTTTAGATCCAATAAGTTATCAATATCTTTTAACTGATAGAGAAAAAGTTCTTATCCATAAAACTTATCTCCAATATACTCTTACTTACATTTTTTTATATTCGACATCTATTTTTATGTCCTAATATTCTGAATTTTAGTTCGAAAAAAGTGCTCATGTCTTTTATTTTCATTTTTTACAAGTTGGTTTCAAAAACTTATGTAAATCGGCTTTATAGTCACATAGGTTCAATAAATTATTACATGTAGTAAATTTAATACATTTATTTATAAACTAGATTAAAATTAACTAACAACTCCTTGGTGAAACTTTAAAGCCGTATTATTGTCTAGCTTGCAATGAATAAGACAAAAGAAAAGGAAAGGAAAACAATTCATTCATGATCACATAGTAAAAAAAAACAGGCATGAATATGTTTAAACAATTTACACAAAAGGTTGATCGTCCAGCAAGTTTCACTTTTGTTTTAGTCGAAACTTTGTCATAAGGGGATGGATAATTGCGGTTGATGGGACATAAAATGTATTTATTAACTTGATAATTCTGGAAAATAGTGTATGCTTGAACGATAACTATACTTTCATAGACTAGATATGCCTGTATATTTCGAATAGACGATATATTGCGCATATATATCACACATGCAAGACCCGTCTATATTTAGTTTATTTCCATTCACTTGATCATCATCACTCAACTCTGTCTATCAGAAAATGGTTCAAATACTAGAGTTTGGGATTGAAATTAACAGAATGGTTAACGCCAAATAAGTTAATTATTAGATAAATGTGTCAAATGTAACAGTCCTTGGATGTTCACAAGTGAATTTCATCAATTGTATAGCAGAAGAGACTTGCTGGGTGACCTGGACTTGTACAGTATGGAACCCATTAAAAAAAGCATTTTCAAATTGTGTTCCCAAATTGATCTCTGTAAATTATGTTCTGTTCAAGTAACATTTATAATACATACTGTAGAGGTGAATAATATTTCTTTGAAAATTGTAATTTTTAATTTCGGAAATATCAGACAACGAAAAGGAAAATACCTTGGCCACCTTTAAAAAATTATTTGTTTGCCTTCTCCCGACCGACTGGCTGAAAAAAATGTTAACCTGAGAAAACGATTTTTTTCCTGGGGTTTCTTATTCCATCAACAAGAATGCTGGGGTTTCCCGAAAAAAATATTACTTTACATACCAACCCAAACTTTCTTCCCTGAGTAGGGAGACGGCAAAAAATCATTATTTTAAAGATGGACCTATGTTCCAATATATATCTCTATAAAAATACATATAAAGAAAGGAACCATAAAATCACTTTTAAATTTACACATTAATTGAATCATTTGCTCTGTAGTGGGGTATCTGCTTTATCAAGTTACACCTTTAGCCATGCTTATTAATAAATAACTATAATATTTTTCAGATGAAAAAGTGTTAAACGACTCAAAAGTGTACTATTGAATTAAATAGATATCACAACGTTATTTTTTACCATTTAACCTTTGACATTTTACAGTCACAGTACATTCTTTTTATGATTTACAGACTTTAATTCAGTGTTCTGTAGGATCCTCATGCGTCATGAGTTGCTTCCAAAAGAAACGCAATATTCGCCTTTAGCTGAACATAGCTGCGAACACGGTAAGATATTATCCATTTTCCTCTTGGAATTCTAAGTGTAAATACACTATTTACAAGTTTAAAGTGACTGTTGTCGTCATTTTATAGCGATTAAAGGTTTTTGCGCTGTGCATAACTGGTGATATTCTTCTAAAAATATCTCAAACAAACAGGAAATCTCGTAATTTTCATCCTATATAAAGCTTTATAAGTAATTTGATTTGGATATACATATGTCCAAACTTAAAAGATGGAATTTTGGAATCTACTTTCACAGCTTTTGTTTTTGAACAGAATACAATAGATTGGTCATCAAAAACGTCACTATCCTCTCTTTATTACCTTTTAAAGTCTTGAAAATGAGAGGGGGAATATTCAGCACTAATAATACTCTCAATGTACAGGATATGTTTGTTGAAGTACAAATTTCCAATACTGCAAGAGTTATTTGAACAGTAAAGTAGAAATCTTCATTTCAACGTTTTTTTTATTCGTTTTTACCCTGGCCCGTCCTTCCATCGTCGACACTTTCTTCTTCCTAAAACTACTCCTCCATTTTCAGCAGTTACCTTTTCATATTTGAAATATGATAGGTGGTGTACCGTACATGTATATGTAGTTTTGGAGTTTTAATAATCACTCACCCTTTTGGCAAAACAGGGAGTGGGGGCACATAAAACCTGCGACCCAGAACTCTTTATTAAAGAACTTTATTCGGTTATAACCAATATTTGCCCCCAAAATCAAACTTTGATGGAGATATATTTAATTAAGTTCTTAAACAGGGGAGTATATGCTGACTTCAAAGCACTGAATATTTTCATAAGTAATGACGCCATATGTACGTAATGACGTCACAAACATGACGTAAATCTCAGTTTTTCATGAATTTTACAGAAAAATGTACATATTTCGTCGATATTTTGAGTAAAAGTCACCGAGCGCATGTGTGTTCAGGATCAATATTTTGATATTATGTGTAGAATGATAATTTCAATGAAATATGTCAATATTGTTCCTGAACAAACTTGCGCTCTATAAATTTTAAAGCTAAAATTGTTGAAATTTTGTCCATTTTGTCCTCTTTCTGAAAAAGGATATAAAATCGGACTAGTTTGTGACGTCATTAAAACAAAAATAGTGAATACACTGCTTTGACACTATAATATTTTCTGTTAATTTATATTTCTCATACAATTTATTGAATTCAGCATATTTCAGGAATTTTTCAAAATTTGACTTTTTGGGGGGCAAATATATGCAATATACCGCATATAGTTCTTTTATGCAGTAGCCTATTCATCTATAGAAAATAATTGGTGGTGTTTTGTAGATGTGAAAGGGTTTCACAATTTTCGCTTTCACTTTGATTGTCAAATGCGTGTCGAAAACGATTTTATTTTTACTATGAGCAGGTTCCCAGAATTCCCTTTACATCCTTACAAACTAAGATACTTAGCAGATTCCAGTATATTTTCTACAAGCCTCTTTCTTTTCTCCTGACTAAAATATTATTAGTAATGAAGGAGAAGCTGCAGTAATGTTGTGCAACAATATATTTGAGAAGTGGTGTAAATCAGATGTGGATACTTAGAAAATTTTAAGGAACTTTAGGAAATTTGAAATCATAAAAATTTACCATAATCAATTACTTTTCAACTTTATATACAACCATTCCCCACGATAAACTAAAGACAACGCTTTTATATATCATTGACAACTGCTTTTTCTATAAAATGGAACTCGTAAATTTACTTACCTTGTCATTTGTCATTTGCAAAATAATTTTGTTAAGAAACTTTCTGATTGTACACACAAGTACTCTTAAGTTTATATTAAAAGGATGCTTAAGTTTCTGATTAATGTGGTTTGAGTTTCTGATTAATGATCTATCTGATTTCTGGAGACCAGGTCTTCTAACAATCTATTGGAATTCCCATGGTACTAATTGCGCCCCTTTATTGACAGATATACCTTTGTATTCATATGAAGTAGGATTTGTCAAAAATCTTATACATGAAAAGAAGAAAACACTTGCCTTCAACCCGACATTTAGATATATCGACGACGTTTTGTCAATAAACAATAGTGGTTTCCATTCTTATATCATTCATTAGATATATCCTGGTGAGTTTGAAAAAAAGATAGACCACATAGATTATTTTACTTGAAAAAGACATAACGGTAATCTAACAAGCAAGCTCTATGATACAAACGTGATGACTTAAACTTTTCAATCGCCAACTTCTCTTACTTATGCAGTAATATACGTTCATCCCCTGCATACGGGGTTTCTCAATTGATTCGATACGCAAGAGCATGCTCTATATTATGAACAATTTCTAAAACGAGGTACATTATTGACAAACAAGTTGATGAAACAAGAATATCAGCAGTCTCGTTTAAAGTAATCAATTCGTAACTTATTCTGAGGTCGATACAATGACCTTGTAAGCAAAATAGTACAATTTATCATTGAGTCAAATGCTGACTGACTTTTTTCATACTAATTATTAGTTCCATAATATACACACTGAACTGTCGACAGATTTTTCTGTTATTTCCCGATCATGACAAGGAGCACATGGCGGGTTTGACCGGTCAGCAGGGAATGCTCACTCCTCCATGGCATCTGATCACTACTTTGATGTTTCAGAGGTTTGTGTTTGCTCCACTCCTACTCTGTATTATTTCATGGACTTTTGAGCTTGAATACTGTTAGTTATCTCCGTATACATGTATTTCCTTTTATGCAGCAGCTTTATCACTTTTCAAAAAGTGGTTGGTGGTATCCTATAGATGTGGAATAAGGTTACAGAATTTTCATTTTTACCCTGGTGTTTGAATCACTGAAAGAAAACTTGTTACGACTTAACAAAATCTCCGTGCATGATACCTTGTCCTGTAGATTTCCTCCCTTTGAAGTCAGGTTGCTGGATTCTTATGTCCTTGTCGACTGTCTCCACTATTCTTGTTTCATATTCTAAATATTGAATTTACCGGGTAGGGCCAAATTCAAAATTTAGAACACGACACTCGAATTTTTCTTTATTGTGCAGGCCTCCCGTTCATTCGAAATCTAACACTGTGGCCCATTTAAATTTACTGTTATTTTTGGAGGGTACCTCAGTGTTAATGTTTTGCTTTATATCTGTTTTTAAAAATAAGAAGAAAAAAAATATCAATCATGAATTGTGAACACTAAAATGAAATTGCAAAATCCATCCATATTGCATTAGCAATTTGTTTAGCATTTAAATAAAATTGCAAAATCTATCCATATTTTATTGGCAATTTTGTTTAGCAATATAAACTGATTTTTTTAAAAAGATAACAAAAAGGTAGCACGTTACATTTAATTAATATACAGTGTCTTATTTATGTATACATACTATATATTTACCTCCAAAGGTTGTGAAACTTTGAGCTTTAAAACGAGCAAAGTTGGTAAAAAATGATGTCACATTGAGAACCCCGCTTCCTGATTATATATTTAATATCTTTGTCTTGTGACAAGGCCAGGAAGTTTATTTTTTTTTTCATACTATATTTATCTCGAATGCTGACTTCACAATGCATTGATGATGTTTATATTTACATGACCTCAATTAATATTCATGAGGCTTGTATAAAATTATAATAATAATTAAAGCCAATTTATGACAATATTGAATAAAACATTCTTACCTATGTTTTTAGGTAATCATTTTAAAACAAAATAGAAAGTGCACGGCCGTATTGAGTCAACAGTACTCCTGTGAATTCTTAGAATCACACACAGATACATAGCAAGGTGAAATCTATTTTTAGATATGACCATAACTATTTCCTGTCTTCTAAATATATTAATGGAAACTGACATAACCTTGCATAATATCGCTTAAACTTTGGAGACACAACATCGTCAAATTTTGTAGAGTATGGCATTTACTGACAACAGAATACTGTGGTGGATTGGCATAGAAATTCTCATTTTAATCACGTTTGCCGTTGGAGTTGTCGTGAGGTATGTATTATGTCAACATTAATCACGTGTATTTGTTTGTAAACAAACTGACGTAGTTTTAATACAAAAACGGTTCTTATTCTTTGTTTTGTTTGTTTGGTTTTTTTTAACTCTATACTGCATTAGTTCAATGTCTGTCTATCTGCTTCAATTAAAATTTATCAATATTTAACAAATAAAAAGTTTATCATTATAACTATCTATTTTTTTCTTTTTCAGAGTGGCGGACGCAAAGTACAGCGACGAAGACATTATAATAACGTTTTGTGTCCTGGCGATTTGTTTAATTTTGTTAATGATAACCGTGGCATGCTACTTCAGGTCACTCAACAATGAAACGCCAAAGGTTAGTGTAGAATATGATAATTATATATATATAAGCCTCAATTTATGAATAACAATGGCATGATTTTTTATCGGGCTTTTTAATTTTTATTCTTTTGCGTTTTTTTTTTATTTTATGTGTGTAGGAGAGCAGTGCTGTCAAAGTGAACGTTCTCGATCAAGGAAAAATTTGGATGAAAATGAAACCTATTCATAAAGATTTTGGTTAGTACAAATTTTAAGGACCATGTTGTAAATTAATTGGCATGCATCTTAGACATTTTGATAAAAGTCGGAATATAATTTAAAATGTATACTCTTTCTTCTGTAGCATCTGATTGTGCCATCTGTCTGCTTCCCAAGGACTCGGCCACCCACCCCATTGTTCAAATCAGCTGCAAGCATGGTGAGTCTAGTTCCAACACATAAATACGTATTTCGTTAACCTACTAAGTTTTTCATGAACAAACCTAAATACGCTTTTATGATATTTGTTAACCTAAATTCACTTGCAGATTACCACAATAAATGTATAGAGGAATGTTTCCATAAAATGGGAAGCTTGCAGTGCCCCGAGTGTCGCCAGGACGCTAAAGACTATCCACCCCCTACAGTTGTGTGACCCTGTCCTTCATATAAAGCAGGAATTCTAAGAATCTACAAGGGGAGGAAAACATTTGTTTTACCCTCAGAAAACTTAAGGATTTGCAAAACAGTAAGGGTTGCCAGAAGCACGAAGACGAGGAATGGAATGATCTCAACTTTTTTTCTCTGTAAAAGATTGCTGCATCGTCTTTTGAGATGTCAAAAAAAGTTTGGAAGAGAGAAGTTAATGGCTGAAGGAATTTATCCATATCCAAAGATGGATGTTCATTAAACTGACTGGGTTTTTATATAAAAAAAAAAATATATGAATAATATATCAAGAATATGAATATGAATAAACAGGAGCAAGAATGAGATAACTGAAGTGTCAGTTATTAAAGTTCTCATCAAAAAGACCAATAATGCAGCAATCTTAGCTCATCTTGTGCAATATTTTTTTTATATTTATACCGGTACTTAATCAATACATTTATTATATCTTGAAATTATTGTCCTTTTTATATTTCTTTTTTATGAATAAATTGATGTTAATTTAACTAATTTGTTTGTGATTTTACGTGGGTAGTTAAAAGTTGATGTCACACAGTAAAAATTATTATAAAAGAGAAAGAAAATACACAGTTTCCAAATTTCATTTAACACAAGTGCTGTCTTGAATTCATAATCAGTCTTCAGATATACGTACATATGTACATTGAGTACAGGTGCTCGAGGACAGCCCCCTCCCCCCGATATAGAAGCCGGGCCTTTTCGACTTTTTTCACATAAATTATATACATGTATACATGACACATTGTGATCTAATCTATTACTATCAATTCAGAAAATTTGCATAAACAAACATTTTATAAAAATTTCTACCCCACTCTATATATGTAGAATTTATAAAACGTTTGTTTGGGGTAATTTTTCGAATTATTGGTAGATATTTTATCACAAATATGTCATTAATCATATGATATTTTTTAGAAAAAAAAGTTGAAAAGGCCTAGGGGTCTATATCGAAGGGGGGTCCTGTCCTCAAGCATCTGTGCATCTGAGGACGAATTGTGAAATTGAGAAAGCGCTTGTAATAATTGAAATTTGTAAATTGTGCATTTTCTTTTCTCTCTTATGATTTTATATAATATGTTCTATCCCAGAAGAGATGTTCAAATAATATATTTACTGCTTTTTATACTTCAGTAAATTATCAAGCCACGTTTAAAATTTTTTGTCGGTTAAGAAGTACTTTGAAATTATTTTTATTTCCTCCTTTTTTCAAAATTTATGCGATAAATAAATTTTTTATAGAAATATACCTCCATCGGTCGGGGCGGATCTATTCGGGGCCGGGAATGGGGCTCACAATAATTCTAATGTCTTTGACAGATTAGTAACAAAAAAATTATATTGACCCCACTAATAAAGGCAATGAGAGTCATTTGACTTGAGCATCTTTTTAAATGTCCGCCACCCACCATTGAAATGTATGTTTTTTTCACATTTGGTTTTTCTTCTTGTCAAAAATTTCCGAGTTTGACATTATGTGGACCACCTAAGAAGAAAATTGGGATCCGCTCCTTTGCATTCAAAGCATATTGTAAAAAATATTCAAACTTAGTATTTATTGCATTGTATTTGAAATACAATAAAGCCTAACATATATAATGAAAATCTTTTTATGGTATGCATAAAATTTACTAAACTTAAAAAAGTTAATTTTCCTTTGAAACATTACTGAAATATTTCTCAAGAGCATGGCAAAAATCTTTAAGTGAAAAAAACTTACTAAATGCATCGAAATAGAACTTCCTTAACTTTAAGGGATAAGAATATTAATGAAAATAGTCTAGAAAGGGGGGAAGTGAAAGTAGTCTTGGAACCCTCTAATATATCAATAATGGAAAGACAAACTGTGTCTGCACATGAATAATAACAAGCTGTACGCATTTCATAGAGTTCATAGTTAAGGTACTTGGTGACACTTTTCATGCATTTTGAATATTATAAAAATAGATTCTAAATTATATATCTGTAGTCTTCTACAGAAATACATATAAAACATTACTGTTATAAGAAGAACAGGTTTCTATTTATATTTGGAACATTATTCATTAGCGACTTTACTTTCGTTTTTTTTTTTTATTCCATTACGTTAGCTATAAATTTAGCCTGTATAGATTAAACGCTATTTTCAGCTGCAGGTTTAGTGAGCGGAATGTTAAAGATACAAAAATGGATTTAACTGGGTCTCGCTTTGCGTTAGTGATAACTATTGAAATATTGACTCTCTTTGTGTATCTCTTCTGCATCCTAATCAACATGTGAGTACTTTTTTTTAATGACGTGTCCTTTTGACCACTTCCTTTTCTACTTGATTTTTAATTTCATCATTTCCTTCTAGTTTGAGCGGATCAAAGTTCTCTAAGAGAGATACTATTTTTACAGCCGTGGTATTTAGTACCTGTTGTACTATTCTTGGAATAACCGTGCTCTTTGCCTGCAGGTCACAAAACGGGGTATCACAGGTAAATACAAAGTACTTTCGAGCAATATACATGTTAATTAATTAAGTGCGCACTGTAAGATATATAAAGATGTTAGACTACATAAAGAAAAGAATCAATACTAATTAAAATTTCAAATTAAGTTTAAACTTTAAAGCCATTAATTTAAAGCTTAATGTCAAGACTAAATTCTTAATTTGTCCTTGTTGAATCAAGGGTGTTTCCTTATATCAAATTCACTGTGTGCACATGGTGTTTTTTTTAGCATCTAAAAGCTGTTGTGATATCAAATTAATTTTTGTTTGTCATCCTAAACGTCTGTACATGGCGAAATAATTCGGAGAAAAAATATTATTAGTTTTATAAATAGATTTAGTATCTGCATTAGTCATGACGAGGATATTGTGTGGGAGGGTATAATTGAAATCATTTATACCCGTTACCTGGGACATAATTCACTGAGTCGTCTCACGGACAGGGATTGTCCTATTGTCTTCCTGTGAAATATTGATCTGATTCAATCTTTACAATCCACAATAGCTGTAAAAACTATTCCATCTCGAAAATAGTCTTTATCATGTCTGTCTGGAAATTCTAGAAACGGTTGCATAACATTTATTAATAAGGGTATCTTTGACTATTTAATTATTTTTTTTTTTTAATCTGTAATTGAAGAAACGCTAAAACTTCTGTCAAGGAAAAAATGATAGTGTCATTTTATAATAGTTATATAATGTGAGTAATGGTGTTAGAATGAGGTCTTAGTCTAGATACTTTTAATGAAAAATTACATCATTAAAATACTAGACAGTGCAAACTTCATTCCTCGGTCTAGAGAGGAAGATTGACCAAAGGCATTTTTGTTTCTGCAAAATGCATATTTACTTAAGTAAATTCACTGACTTTATCTTAGTATTTAAAGATATCAGCAAATATTTATTCTGCTTTGATTAGAACCTATACGTGTTTTACCTTAAATTGTCGAAATCAAAATATATTTTTTCTTCTTTAGATAGCAAACAGAAAGCTGTATCACAAACTACCATCTGGCCAAAGATTACATGGTAATTTTTTTTCTCATATATATTGCATTTAATGCAATAAAAATATATTTCAATGCCTCACCGCGTTTCTGTAATAGCATTGAACAAATGCATATTCTCCAAATCTTTTGTCGAATCATTCACGGAGGAAAGAAAAAATTGTGAATGAAATATATATGCACAGTATTCAAGCTCAAAAATTCAAATAAAAGTCAGGAGTAGAGCAAACACGGAAATCCAAATAAAAATAGATATGGGATCCGGTGCAATGGAGGAATGAGCATCCCGTCCCATCCCTTACAATTATTATAAAAGCATCAGTCCGCATTTGACTCAGTGATAGGCCATATTTGCTGATACAAAATCATTCTATCGACCAAAAACTTGCGAAATGATGATTTCAATCGAGACTATTGATATCCTTGTTTAATTTTTTTTGTCAATGGCTTCCCCCTTAGAAATTGTTAATACGTATATATAAATATAAATATATATATATATATATATATATATATATATATATATATATATATATATATATATATATATATATATATATATATATATATATATATATATATATATATATATATATATATATATGTATAATTTCTTCTTGCGTATCGAATCAAATAAGAGATATAAACCTCATATACATGTGATAAGGATGTTGACGATTACAAAGTTAAAGTCATATCATTTAGCATAAATCTTGGCTGTCAGGTTATCATTAACGTATTTTTCTATCAAATTATTCAAAAAAGAAACGGATGTGTCAGATTCTGTGGTAACTTTTATTTCAAGCTCACTGGGATACATGTATATCGAGTCGAAATATGAATGACAATACGTCGTCGATATAATTAGTATATGAATGTCGAAATGAAACCAAATATCAAATAGTTTCTTCTTGTTGACGTTTTTGAATAAATTCTGCCTATTTTATGGCAAATTAATACTTGTCAACATGATGAATTTCATATTAACCTGATCCATCGGCCAATTGCTTAGTTTAGTTTTCCTTTTTTTATGCATAAAACTTGTCTATCATATAACATAGCCCTCAAAGGTGCTTTTAAAAAATGCTTTGTAAAATAAATAGAAAAAAACGATGACAATTTCTAATGGCTTCAAAGCATTTTTAGGACAGTGTAAAAAATATTTCATCATTTTTGATTTCGTGTTATGTGTTCTTTTTTACCTCTTTTATCATTTTTTTTTCAACAGAACTATTGATTTAAATAACAAATTCAGATAATTTATATAAGCTGTCGATTGTTTTCTTTAGCGTCCGACTGTGCAATTTGTTTATCTCCAAAAGAACCAACGTCCTCCTCCCTAGTACAACTCAGCTGTAAACACGGTAATTGAAAAAGTCTTAATATATGAATATTGACTTTTTTCTGGAAATTAAATGTTGTTGCATATGCAAATATGACAAAACTAATATTCTGTCAACGTTTTTATTATCTTCTTATTCTTTTATGCTTATACGTCCTCTTTTTTCTAATATGTTTTAAACAGAGAAAAAAGTATTTTAAAAAATCAAATATGATTTATTTTACGCCGCCATTGCAGATTATCATGAAAAGTGCATCAAGGAATGTTTTAAGAAGACTGGAGACAACCGCTGTCCTAAATGTAGAGCTACCCTCTGGGATGTTTCCTCCCTGAGGTCAAACAGGTCTAGGTACCTCCCAGTTCTCCCGCTACTCCTTGAAATTCGGGACAAAAGAGGTATCTTATGCCGCGATATTGGTAGACTTGTCAATGAAAATTGATGCATTTGTGATATATCGAAATTCCGTAATTCAATTATTCTTTGCGTATATCCCAAAACATAAATACAGTAAAATGTGGTTATTAGGAAGTCACCGGGGCCAAAGAAATTACTTCGCTATATCCGAAATTCGTTATATCCTTTTTTACTAAATGAGTTTTCTGTATATACCTAATTTTTTGCGTTTGTCTCTATTCCGATAGTTAATGTTTTTCCTATGAATGTCTTCAAGAGGATATGGTATATTATAATTCATCTAACAAATTGTTGGTACTAAAACATGTTCTTTTATCAGCCGACCTGATTTTCTATTCCTATAAATCAGAATATAATCAAAAATTTCTACACTAGAAGAAAAAACACTTGCAAGGGCCTTCAACTTGACATTCAGAATCATATCGATTGCTTTTTTTTTTAATTCACAATAGTTATTTTCATTCATATGTCGACTCGATATATCCCAGCTATTAAACCTAACAAAATACACCACAGAGTCCGCTTCATCTGTGTCATAGTTGGGTTTTTATACTGACTATAGACAACAAAGACTAAATAACAATTAAACTGTGTGACAAACAAGATTACTTCAGCTTTTCCGTCCTCAACTTTCCTTATTTCTGTAATGGATTTTATGTCCTCCAGCTTATTTGCCACTCAAAACAAAGCTATGAGCACTCTCGATTTTTACAGACACAGCCTATTCACACATAAGTTAATGTCACAGGGATTTCAACAATCTCGTTTATAGTCGGCATTTCATATGGAATTCATTGGGTCAATGTTAAAACACTTTTATATGTACATGTACTTATAAATGTCATGTCACATTTTTTATTCCCTTTAATTAAATGACATGGATGCTCACTTGTCCTCTCAAACAAAATACAGTCAAAGAAACTCGTAGTATTGTCTGTACAAGTAATGATAAGAGCCATGTATATCATAAAAGTTTTTTTAAAGCATATTTGTATTTTGGCCATCATATCTAAAATGATTCCATTAAAAAATGCGGGTTCCTTTAATGAAGTAGAGTGAAAAAGGTCAGAAAAGGATAAAGAAATAACTCTTTTATTGTTTTTATAGTTTTTTTTTATTTTATTAACCTTTTATTCTTTGTTTTCTCTTCAGATTTGTCATGGAAAGAATCATTTGTATAGCCTAGAGACTTACTGGATTTTAAGAAATGTCGGAAAATAAAATCACATCAGAGAGAAAAGACAAGAAAGCTGGCTACAGCTTAAGTATAGACAAGAAACAAGCCTAGCTTTGAGTGGTTGTTAAGTATACTTGGTTTTGGTTTTGTTGTCTTCACAAACTACATGTATCTACTATCTAGAACGATGTGTGGCAGTTATTTAGCCATATTATACAAATGCCCGTAACTACACAGGAGTGTGTGTTGCAACCGATATATTAACTTTCATGTATAATACTATAGTACTAAGTATTTGCATTGCTGCAGTATGTACTCTTTTGTTCCAAGAGAAACTTGGCATTTGATTTTGCTTTTATTATATCAATTGAAAAAAAAATGTTTTAAAAATGCGGATCAGGTAATATTCCCAGTTTTTGTCATGTTTCATAAGTGAATGAAGATAAATCGTTTGGTTTTATAACTCTGAGTTTTGACAGACTTTCACCATATTTAAATGAGATATTTTAAAAAGTGACAATCCTGACAACTCATATTTAAGCTAATTTAGCAACTTTAAAAAGTTGGCTCATTGGCTATCGGAGCAAATACTAATTTTTTTAATGGAAAGTGAAGATATGTATTTTGCAGAGAACAAGTACATTACATGTATAATGTAAATAAATGGATTACTGGCTTTCACTGACTATCATATGCTAATAAGTAACTGCTTTTTTCATCTCAAAAAAAGATGCCGTCAAATTATGGCAAGTCAACGTTGCAATATTAGATCTTTTCCATTTGTATTGTAAAATTTTCCATTTGTATTGTTTAATTTTTATTTGTATTCTAATTTTCCATTTGTATTGTATAATTTTTCATTTATATTGTATAATTTTTATTTGCATTGTATAATTTTCCATTTGCATTGTATAATTTTCAATTGCATTGTATAATTTTTCATTTGCATTGTATAATTTTTCATTTATATTGTAAAAAATTCATTTGTATTGTATAATTAGCTCACCTGAGCCGAAGGCTCAAGTGAGCTTTTCTGATCACATTTTGTCCGTCGTCCGTCTGTCTGTCTGTCTGTCTGTCCGTCTGTAACTTTTCACATTTTCGACTTCTTCTCAAGAACCGCTGGGCCAATTTCAACTAAACTTGCCACAAAGTATCCTTGGGTGAAGGGGATTTAAGTTTGTTCAAATGAAGGACCACGCCCTCATTCAAGGGGAGATAATTGGGAATTAATGAAAATTTAATGGTATGTTTTTCAAAATCTTCTTCTGAAGAACCACTGTGCCAGGAAAAATGAAACTTATGGGGAAACATCCCCAGGTAGTGTAGATTCAAGTTTGTTCAAATTATGACCCCCCGGGGTAGGGCGGGGCCACAATGGCCGACCAAGATTTTACATAGAAATATATAGGAAAAATTCTTTAAAAATCTTCTTCTCAAGAACAGCGAAGCCATAATTGATCATATTTATATGGAAGCATTGTCAGGTAGTGTAGATTCAAGTTTGTTCATATCATGACCCCCGGGGGTAGGGCGGGGCCACAATGGCCGACCAAATTTTACATAGAAATATATAGGAAAATTCTTTAAAAATCTTCTTCTCAAGAATAACAAAGCAATAATTGATCATATCTATATGGAAGCATCATCAGGTAGTGTAGATTAACGTTTATTCAAAGCATGGCCCCTGGGGGTAGGGCGGGGCCACAATGGCCGACCAAAGTTTTACATGGACATAGGAAAATTCTTTAGAAATCTTCTCAAGAATAGCAAAACCATGATTGGTCATGGGACTACTTTTAGATTTAAACTTTTCAATAATAAACCAATTTCTACTTTTTCCTAGCCACAGTGCTCAGGTGGGCGATGTGGCCTATGGGCCTCTTGTTTTTTTTATTTGTATTCTATATTTTTCATTTGTATTGTATAATTTTTCATTTGCATTGTATCCGAGGGATTGTTTATTTTGGTTTGTTATCAAGGATTTCATTGATTTAATCTAATCATATTTCGGATTTGGTAATACACGAAATGTTCTGGGAAGTTTATACGTGTTATCCAGTCTGTGCATAGACTGGCTTGCCTCTCTGATCCTCGATCGATATACAGGTGACCAGTAGTGTAAAGGGCCGCGCTCATTGGCTACCGGAGCAAATAGAAAGTGGGGGGGGGCTCATCGAAAGTGGGGAGGGGGGCTAAACCAACCAAAAAAAAGGTAAATCCCATTTTTCAATGCCTATATATATTTTTGTTTTCTTTTTTAAACTTAAAAGTATAAACTTCCCGGAACATCTCTATATTACCAAATCCGAAATATGATTAGATTAAACCAATGAAATCCTTGATAACAAACCAAAATAAACAATCCCTCGAATACAATGCAAATGAAAATTATACAATATAAATGAAAAATAATACAATGCAAATGAAAAATTATACAATGCAAATGAAAATTATACAATGCAAATGGAAAATATAGAATACAAATGAAAAATTATACAATACAAATGGAAAATTATAGAATACAAATGGAAAATTATACAATAAAAATAAAAATTATACAATATAAATGAAAAATTATACAATACAAATGGAAAACTATAGAATACAAATAAAAATTATACAATACAAATGGAAATTTTTACAATACAACTGGAAAGATCGAATATTGCAACGTTTGACTTGCCATATCAAATAAGGAATGTTAAAGAAAATATTGCACCATTTAATTAACAGTAGTGATCTATACCAATTTTAGTCTTACTCTCATTCTCAAAAGCTATGTCAATATTGAACACGGTAGGCAAATAATTGTACCTTTTCAACGTAGAAGATAAAGTTTTAAAGGGTTTTTAATGTTTACAATGTCGTTTCAAAACGCTTTAAATTGATGGTTAAAAAATTTTTTATTTTTGTAATTGCACTATAGCATATTCTAGGAGTGATGCAAAACATATTTACGTTCTCAAGAAATCTAATGAATCTGAAGAAAATTTAGAATCACGAAATTTTGCAAAAATTCGTAACATGCAGGTGTACACTCTTCTGAACTCCATACAGCTCTTTTCTCACGATAAATTAAAAACTACATTTTTTATTTCACAGACATCTGTTTTGAGTTTTTTCGCAAATATTTTATCATCAACTACTTTTTAAAAATCACTATTTCTTTACACAAGTACATACTAGTACTCTATCTGAAGTTTATATTTGTATCCAAAGGGGGATGCTGGGGTTCCTTATTGTTAACATTTACATAGTTTTCGGAGACCAGATCTTCCAACAAACAGTTCGACCAATTACCTTTGGGCATAAATTGTGCTCTTTGGGCTACTAGCCGAGTTGTTTTTATATTCCAATGATATTTATTTAAGAATTTATTAAAAAAAAACTTTTACATGAGAAGATAAACTTGTGGCCTTCAAACGGACATTTGTCGACGTTTAATGACATAAACAAAATTTACTTCCATTCATATGTCAGTATGCCGGTGAAATTGAATTAAAATTAAGACACCACAAAGTCTTCATCATCTGTTTCATATTTTGAGTTTCATTTGACCAGAGACGATAAGGAAAATTAAGATTGGTATATTACAAATTTGGTGTATCTCCTTTTTCATCTCAACTTTCCTTCTCAATGAAGTAGTATTTGGCTATCACCTGCACATGCATGCAGTTCGATGTTCGATACTCAGGAGGATGCACTAAGTACAGTCAATTCTTAAACCGCGGATGGCTAATGACAAAATAAGTTCATATTAAGGATTTCAACTATCTCCTTTTTACAAGTGATGCTTACTAGTACTCCTTCTATATACACCTGATACTAACTCTGGAATTTCTGGGAGTTAGTGTTTATGCCCTGCTTAGATTATATATTTAAGATCTGTCTTTTTTGTTATATTCATCTTTTTAACCGTCACGGTAACTCATCCATAAACTGCTCATTCTGTGATCGGAACGTCGTGGGTCGAACCTAGGCCGCGGGTGACGTAAGTCGAATAAAGCTAGGTAGCAACTGTTCCTTTGCCAAACGCTCGGCACTTTGAAATGAAAATTGCGGGTCCTTTGGACATGACCTTAAAAACCGAGGTTCTGTGGCACAATACGCGTTGGCACAATAGAGATCCCTCAGATCTTAATGGCTCTCAGTGTCAAGCAAAGTAACTTGCACTCTCCAAACATGATAGACAAAAATCAAATTGATCACATCATGATAAATGCATGGAACGTGGAGTCGTTAATAACTGGATGTAAGAGTGAAGAGATTTGTCGATTTTAATAGCGTTCACCACAAAAAACAGTATCTATCAGACTTAAACGTAGCACAGATGGAAAGACCATGGAAAGAAACAATTTCCATGAAGACAAATTTAAAGACTGCTATATATATACGAAGTGAAATCAACATCATGCTCTCAACACATTTAACATGTATAGGGACTAGGAAATTTCGAAGTAAAAGAACAAGTAATGAAAGTAGGGGCTTATTAAAGTTCATCGATACTTTAAGGAAAGAGATACTCCCAGTAACTCTTAATGACATAAATGTTTATTATATTCTTTTATAAATTTGTCAAGAAAAATTATCTTTTTTGTCCAATTGTGCCCAGCAGGCTATGCCATAATTGTTTGTATTTTACTTCAAAATGAATTTCCTTTGGAAAACCATTAGAGCTAAAGCAACAGTTTATATGACTGAGCTGAGGGATTATGAACCTTAAGACTGGATACTGTCTATGGAACGTGGATGATAGTAGGCTCTATCTAGAAGAGGTGAAAAAAAAGAAGTCAATGAGGCAAACTCTTTGAGAATCAAGGAGAGATCAATACAGTGAAATACAGAAGGAAGTGAAAAGGCTCGATCTACGGACGGGTTGCACAACAGAGGTTCGATCGTTTGCTAGATAGAATGGCGGGAAAAGCAGTAGATTCTGATGTCCCGGGAAACAAAGGAGAGCAACAAAGCCTGGAAAGGTACCACCGTTCAATATGAATGGAACTATGGAGTCATGAAGCCTTCGATAATCTCTGAAAATTCGGCGGTCAAATGGCATCCAACAACATCTAATAGCTATCATCAACAGTTTTAGTGTCAGCTTCAGATACAGGGTTGGAAATTCCATAGTTGAATTTGATGTTCTCGCATTAAGCTATTGAGAGGCAAAATGAATACCAACTATCCTTAATTGTTCAGCAGTGAAAAGAGAATTAGATGGATTAAATGGTCAGTATGTACTAGTCCCTGCTGATAATGCAGGTAACAACGTTGTCTGTTTGAAAGGTTCATAATCTAAATTGTATTTTAGAGGAACTGGGATTTAATTCTACCAATGGTAATCCATCTTATACCCATAGCTCCCTTTCTAAGCAGGATATTCTTTCAAAATCATATGTCAGTTTTGAATATTCTAATACTTAGTATTCCCAACACCCAGAATGAGTTTGAATTACCGAATCATATTGGATTCCATAATTTTACCAAAACCCTTACAATGATACATAGCAGGTTCCAGTTAATGTTCAATCCAGCCTCTTTCTTTTCTCCTCACTAAAATATTTACAGCAGTGAAGGAGAAACTCCAGGAGTACTGTGCAACAATTTATTCTAGAAGTGTTGTAAATCAGATGTCGATTCTTACAAATTCTAAGGAACTTTTGGAAATTTTAAAATCACATAAAAATCAACAGCATAAAACTTATGACTTTTCAACTTTATATACCGCCATTCTTCACGATAAATTCAGGTCAATGTTTTTCAATATCATTTACAGCTGCTTTTTTTTGATAAAATGGATCTTGTAAATTTACTTACCTTGTTATTTGGTCATTTGCTAAATTATAACTTTTGTTTTAAAAAAAAAAAATCTGCTTGTACACACAAGTACTCTGAAATTTATATTAAAAATATGTTTGAGAGTCTGACAATTAGCTGCAGAACTACATAGCATTATGCATGGTTTTAGATACATTTTGTCTTTGACCATAACACTACAGATCCCGTAATGCAAAACTTGTGCATGCAGCCAAAGGTTGTTTTTTTTTTTTTGGCGCACGGTTTGAAAGAATTTCTTCGCCACTTTTCAGCATTGGTAAATCTACTACATTTCACTCTCAAGTTATATATCGACCTATTTCTAACCAACCTGTATATTTTATCCATCCTCTATACCCTATCTCTACAGACCAATAAAGTTGCTTGTATAGAATACTCTGTTCTTCGACAACAAAGTAAAAATAATTAAGCGAGTTTATTGGACTTTAGGAGTGACTATAAATGGTTGGAAGGAGTTAAATATGCAGGATGGTTAAAAATATGTTTAACAAAATAAAGCTAAACACTAATTTAAAGAAAAGTTAAGTGAAGGTCAAAGGAAAGTCAAAGTCAAAAAATATTGCTGCAATTGAATATTTACATCAGTATGCATCAACATATCAACTTTGATAAAAATATCTAGAAAGTTTTTTTGAGCCCAATGGAAAGACAGATGGAAGGGTGGAGGACGGACATGACAAAACTATACATGTATTCCTAATCATGGTGTGGCATAAAAAACTTGAATCTACATTATATGAGGATGTTTCCATCTATCAAGATTATACAAGCAAATTCAAAGAATTGTGGTCCTCTGCTTTCTGTGTTTTAGTGAATGGGATGCTATAATTTATGGCAGATTGTGTGTCAAATATGCACCCCTATCATATATCAATTTTTGAAAATTGGGTCAAAGGGGAAAAATCATAGCATGCTCTGAAACATTTTGTTGCAGGTAATGTACATGTCAAATATGAAAGTCCTATCTCTTTTGAATCAAAAGTTATACCGTATAACGGGTATATTCTGCGGTTGTCCAATATTTGCGGAATTTTGCGGATAGGACAAATCCGCAAAAATTACAATCGCAAAATATTAAAAATATGCCATCAGGTATTTTAAACATGCAAGTATTAAGTGGTATGTTAGCAGACTCACGCGTGTATCTGTCTTCGTTCGAGAGAAAATTCGGGTGACATCGAAACTCCGATAGCTGCCAACAAAATATGACAGCTTTTCTTTCTTTATTCTCTCCACTTTTCAATTTGTGTCTTGTCTTGAGACCGTGATTAATATTACAGCTTATAAATGTATACAACATGGTTTGTTTGTCTCGTGAATTTCATTCAAATCAGACGACTGACAGTATTAGTTACACCTCAATGCGCGTGACACGTGCGATTTTTGGGGTGGCTGATTATGCAACTGTTTGTTTTAGCTTAAAATGAAACACCTAAATTAGTTTTTATGGCAATTAATTTTAAGTGTATGTTAGATTTTGGCTTGGAGGTATTAATTATCATTATCTATACACTTATTAAAATTATTTTGATAGATCGTATTAATGAATGTATGCGGTGTTAGAATAAAGATTTTAATGTATTGTTTGAGTGGACAAGTTCCTTTACTACAATAATTAATTTCGGGACAAAGCATAATTTTACAAAGAGTGACTAAAAGCTAGTAGTTTCTTGTTCTCATGCAGGCTTCATTCATGTGCCTGAATGAATTTACAAAACGTAATCATGGCAGTGTTCTAATAAATCTAAGAGTTTGATGATCCTATACTATACACCCCGTAAATAATTTTTTGCGGTAAAGTGCAACCGCAGAAATTGAAAACGCAGAAATTAATTTGACACCTTTTAGGGGTTAAATCGCAAAAATTTCCAACCGCAGAAAATACCCGTTATACGGTATATACAATATAATATTTTTGAAAAGTAGGTTAAACTTCTAGGTCAAGGTCACAGAGTCAAAAGTCATGATATATTTAGAAAAGTCTTTTCACATGTAATAAACATGTATAATTTGAATGCCCTTTCTTTTCTCTTTCAAAATGATCAATTAAAAATGTAATTTTTTGGAAAGTAGGTAAAACTTCAAGGTCAAGGTCTCACTTGGGTTAAAAAATCATAGTATATTTAGAAAGTTTTGAGGTAATGTACATGTGAAATATGAAAGCACTATATCTTATTATTCAAAAGTTATGACCAAGGTTAAATTTATCGTGACAGATGCACATACTAGCTGTCAATAAGATGGACAGACTGACAGACAAATGAGATTTAATGTCCCCTCCCTTTCCCCAAAATGGGGGACAATAATGCCCTTGCTGTTCTTGAGAAGAGGATTTATGATGGAAAAAATCCCCTGCATATTTCTTAACGCAAATCAATATTGTGTTTTTATGTCATTTGGTTTGTTGTTAAACATCCCTCTCAGGAATTTTTCACTCATATATGGAGACACCACCACTTGAAAAATAATGAGGACAAATTAGATTTGAGGTCAACATTCATTTTAGGAGTTTTCAACCATTAAGGCGTAAAGAAATATTAACTCGATCCTTCCCCTCACCCCTTCCCAGACCCCTGTTTGTTCATGTATGCAAACTACTACTTGTTTTTACATTTTAAAAAAATGTTTATACAAATAGTTTAATGTGGTCCATCTCTGAATGATTTTCATTCCTAATTCTAGGAAGATAGGTTGACACAAATTCATGAATAAAATGTCAAGTAATCT
>PRKT01000075.1:895257-931836 GCA_003671525.1 Saccostrea glomerata
TATGTCCCTTTATTTTAACAATTTAAATTCCCCTTTACCCAAGAATGCTTTGTACCAAGTTTGGTCAAAATTGGCCCAGTGGTTCTTGAGAAGAAGTCGAAAATGTGAAAAGTTTACAGACGGACAGACAGACGGACAGACGGACGGACGACGGACAAAATGTGATCAGAAAAGCTCACTTGAGCCTTCGGCTCAGGTGAGCTAAAAAATCATAACAAAATGAAATTCAGCAAATCATTAGAAACTGTCAAATCGTATTTAGAATCAGCTTCGTTATTGAAATTATCTGCTTTGAACTCACATATATTTAGTAAATTAACCAATGTTAGCAAAAATAAGACATGGACCCAAAGGTTTGGAGCTCTAAATCTGACTTGTATGTTGATGAACATTAGAAAGTCCTCAAAATATTTGTAAAAATGGGAAAACTTCAGCTGAAACTGTGTCCATGTCCCTTAAATGGCAATATATTAGCATCCTATAAATATTAATTATTTCTTATGAAAACTAGTACCGTTGCCGTTACTCAGTCCATATACGACCCCGTCTTTATTTCTTTCTTATATCATAAAGACTCCAAGATTATACAGATTTTCTTTGTTTTTATTTTGTTTTCATGAAGAAGCCATCATACATACCATTGAAGTAGTTTGATCTTAAGCTAAAAATCCAATCACTTTGGTACACCAGAAATAACATTACTAGAATAGAAAACTAAATGGAAAATAACTAAAGAAAATGCAACAGATTTAATTCTCTTGGAATAAAAAAAAATTCCTGACTAATTGATCAAGTAATCAATTTGTCACATAGACTTGTTTTCTGATAAACTCGACAAACAAAATGTGTCTAAATACAATTTTTTTCAGAAATTCAAAAATTGTAGGTTTTTTCATGATTTGACAAGATCAAGAAGGACAACTCTTCTGCATCATGATTTTATAAAGGCAGTGATGATTAAAATGTAGCCCTAGAAAAATGCTTTTAAAAAATAAATAAAAGGATTTTGAAAATTCTTGTGAAAAACTTATTTGATTCTTAATTACTCAGCACTGAAATGGGACAATTTTTATGGAATGTAAGTTATCTAATACATGGCAGATGTGCTTACATCATTGACAGTGAACATTGCAATATTCTGTTGAATGATTGGTCATAAAATGTTTTTATTATAGCACTATGAGGCCAACTTGTTCATTTAATTCTTCAATAAAAAGAATCTGTACACGATTATAATACAAAAAAGTCTGTGTGCTACAAAATAACTCATATATACACAAGAGGAGCAACAAAGAGGTGGTTGTTATGAATGACATGTCCGTTAATGAGATTTTTTTTTTGAAACTTTTTTCCTTTGAGTAAACCCCAATACAGCAAAAAATTCTGTTATCTTGTCACGAGATAACCCTGTCCTTAAGAAAAAAAAATAAACAGATCTTGCACAATTGATAAAATATTCAACCAAACAATTTGTATCGATATATACACACAACCAACAAATATTAAGTATGGGTACAAAAAAGTTCCAACAATTGTATCCAACTCCAAGGCAAGATGGGTTAAATTCTGTGACTTTAAATGAATTAGTGAACCTTAATTACTTCATACAATCAGATATCTTAAAAAAGAAAACACACTTTGACAATGCGTAACGAAAGTGTTTTTCTTTAATAGCACTACCGAATTTGAATTATCCATCATAAGTGATTTAAACATATATCACACTTTAACTCTGGACAATATCAAAGGACAAAAGAAACAAGAAAACGTAACAATCTATCATCTACATTGAAATCTAACAATTTACTCTTCATGATCTTTTTCTGAATAATTAACACTTTTTATCACCTACGACCAAGTCGAACTAAATTTTTGTCCCCCAAATTATCACTATTTGCTACAGTCCACTCCGGATCGTTGGGGTCCTCACTGGTGTGTGACCCCGCGGAGCTGTTAGGAGACTCTGGTACACTGGCCTGGGTCTCCACCGCATCATACGTTGTTCCTTCACTAACACTGGTCTCCTCCCCCAGTCCATCGATTGAGTTGTTTGAGATTTTATTCCGGGTAAAGTAGGTAAACGTCTCTACCTCAGGTTGCGTGACACTCACCTTCATTTCTTCATACTCTTCCTCGGAAAGTGGGAAAGACCTGATAGGCCAGGGCTCCACCAACTCACCGTCATCATAGTCCATACTCATATCATCCGTGCCTACACTGACACTGTTCCTCCTCAAGGACGCAGAACTACTCCTCCTTCGGAACACTTCCTCCCTCAGGGAGGCAGCTAAGTTTGTGTGGCTGCCTCCACTCGAAGACAGGGTGTGGCTCCTACGCCGAGAATCGTCATCTATTTTCTGTGCACTGTCATTACCTTCATTGATGAGGCCCACATCTGTAGATGCAGTGTCCGGAGTTAATGGTCCTGAATCATTTCTGGATCCTCGACTGCGACGACTGGGATACTTTATGAAAGACTGAAAACGCTTCCTCTCTTGGATTTCACATTTATCATGCATTTCAGCAAAGAATTCATCTGATGTATTCTCAGTCTACAAAAAAAAAATACATGAAGTGAATTTTCCTTGCGGGGAGATAACTTCAAATCATTATAAAATAAACAGATGGCATCCCCTCTATCTAAGTTTGTAACAGCAGCGATAGTACCAAGAATGACAGTAACTGACCTAATATAAAGCCTTGATCTTGTCCAAAATATGACATTCCCTCCTTGTGCAGTATAAGAAGTTAGTTTAAAATATATTTTATTCATTAAGAAATGCATTGAACAGCAGGCATAAATGCCTTAGTATAAGAAGTTCTGGCGCAGTGGTAAAAACAAATAGAAATACTATTAAGATGATCAGATGTAAAATATCTTGATCTGTTGTGTATAACATTTTACCTCATCTGTTACCTCTTTGATGGGATCTTCTACAGTATTGTCCGTTTCTTCAGAATTCTCTGTAATATCTCGCCACCTGAAAAAAAATGTTTTATTTAGTATAATAAACTGTTAGTCATACTATTCTAAATCAGTAACTTGTTTTCTAGTCCACTTTTAAAATAATAAACAATTTGACAGCACACTTCAATGAAATCTGTAATACTGATAGAGTATAAAATAATTTATCTTGTACCAAAAACAAGTGGTTGCAATGTCAGTATCATCTTTCCATATGTGAAACAATTTATATGCCAGTATCTTTACATGGAATTAGCAAACAGGCAAAAAACAACAGTCAACATACTTGGGTGTAACAATTTCCTTGTATTCTAATTTGACCACTCGTGTTGCTGAGGCAATGCTATATGGAATGACGATGTTGTCAATGTCATATGCACTCTCTAAGCGTCTCTTTCTCATGGTAGCATCCTTCAGTTCCTTGAAGTTCCCTGAAGCTCCACTAGAGGACAGAAGTGTATCACGGCCACAGTTTGCATATTCATCCTCATCATCATAGTCAGAAGGCCCAAACAAATGTCCATCATCCATACTGTCTTGTTTCAGGGCTGTGTATAGATAATAAATATATGTCACTGTGCATTTGATCAAGAATTCTTGTACATCTCTTCTTGCAAAAATATGCTTACAAACACTTAAATAAAACATTGGCTAATAAGACCTTTCCACTCTTGTAATACCTATTGTAGCCCCACCCTCCCCAAGGGTTATGATTTTCATTATTTAGAATCTACACTACCTGAGTATGCTTCCACATAAGTTTCAGAATTTCTGGCCCTCTGGTTTTTGAGAGAAAGATTTAAAAAAAAAAAAGAAGATTTTTCCTATATATTTCAATGTAAAACTTGGATTCTCTATTGTGACCCTGCCTTAGGGTCATAATTTGTACAATTTAGAATCTAAACTACCCCAGGAGACTTTAACAGAAGTTTCAGCTTTTCTGTCCCAGAGGTTCTTGGGAAGATGATTTTTAAAAATTTCGCTATTTATTTCAATGTTAAACTTTGATTCCCAACTGACATTTGATCAATCTTCAAAATAGTCTATTACCAATTGAAAGACTGTCATTCATTCTTCTCTTTCTGAGATCCGAGACTTTCCTGGTGGACTTCAGACTTGGTCTTCCTTTGGTGGGAGTTCTCCTCTCATATTTGTTCCGCAGCTCTGAAAATAAATCAGATTTTCTATGGTATCAAGTTCATACAAAATAACACATCTTATTAATTTTTTTTAATATGTATATAGACTCATAACAGGTATGGTTACAATTTTTCATAATTCACTGGTGTGCCTTAATAATTTCCACTACTACTAATTTTATTGTCCTATTCTCTATATTTTTTAGATATCAGCATCTACTACTTTTAAAATGCTATTAGTAATATAAAAGCATGACAAGTAGTGTGTTGCATGCATATGAACCATTCAATCGACAAAAACAATTATGAGCAAGGACAGATTTGATTCTGGAATGAACTGCGTGCAACACACAGATAATGTTTATAGATCTGATGATCAATTGGCATTGACCATCAATATCAGCAGCTTTATCACACCACTTATCCATGTTTTAAGATCAGTGGTACATCATTACACACAATCATTTATTCCATATGTAAAATCATAGTATAAATGCCTGAACATTTTCTCTAAATCCATTTCAACTGGGACTTATTCTAACTATCCTTAAAATCAATCTTCTGATCTTCTATATGCCTCATGTCATCATTAAAACCCTTTTAAAAAAGAGACTTACTTGCTGAAGCCAGTAATGCCGTAGCTGCACCCTTTGCATATTTCGTCTGTTTTCTAACTTTTCCTCGCACAGAAGGTACCAACAGCTTTTGTCGTCTATAAGTTTAACAAATAGTAACATTATTAACTGATAAATACACAATTTCTGTTGCCTTCCTCTTCATACTCTCACTCTAATTTAGCTATTACTGAATACCAGAACAGAATATCAGTATTATATCAGTAAAGCTAGCCAGTCACTTACTTTCTGTCAGTAGACAAGAGTTTTGTAGCTTTCGGTGGTGGTTTGTTTTGCCAGTCTCCACTCTTCAGCAAAGCCTCAAAGTGAATCGTCAGTGGAATTTCTGCAGGGAATAAAAGGTCAAAGATTTTTAGATCAAATTGTTTTCTTTCAATTTCACAGGCATGAAGAAACACAATGAAAACCACATAAGAATATTGCTTCAGATATACTATATATTGTGACTTGGAAAGGTCTACATTTTCTTTTCAAGATACATATTTTAGTTGATGAAATTCTGAAGGTAATATGTAACATTAAAGTTTTTGTTCACCTGTGTCTTAGATGCAAACATTCACAGTACATGTACTTAGTAAATGAGAAACATTTATAAAACTTAACACAGAACAGTACGAGACCAATCAGGCCATCCTTTGTATTTTCTGAAAATAGGTTATGGCCAAAAAATCTTTACGTATTTAGAATCCAGCGTAGCAGAGGAGTTATTATCATTTCTACCAGTTGTCTTAAATTTCCTAGGTATTAAACTGAAAATAATTAATTACAGGTTCGTATTGATCTAAAACAAATAATATGCTTGCGAAGATACCAGGGTTAATGTGACAGGCAATATCTAGCACAAAACAATGTTGAAATCTTCTCCATTGCTTTGCTCTAGACAAAGGCTGTCACATGATCTGAAACTCGATCAGATTTTTTCCAAACTTATTTTGAAAAAAAATATTTGTCTGCATATTAATATGTTTATAAAACAAAACTGAAATTATACAACTATATTACCTTCATTGAAAGACAAAACTGGGTGATAGGATGGATCAAGAAGGGACACTCTCTCATTAACAGGCATGGTGTCAGCGTCCACAGTCTGTGAATTATTGTATCGCCCCCCACACATGGGACACGAAGAGAAAGGCGGAGAACAGTGACACTTCACCGTGGACAGGCGCGCAGCCTTGCGAGAGACCTGATGCAGGCCAGAAGTCCGTAACAATTTCCTCTTCCTATAACTACGCACAGGCCGGCATCTGGCAGCCTGACAGGTAGCATCCAGAATAGCCGAGGGTGGGGACTGTTCCACCGACGACGCATCTCCAGAAGGACCCGGTAACACCGACACATTTTCTTCTGTTGTAGAGGATGGATGTGTGGAATTGACAACACCATTCAAATTACCTTGTCCGTCTTTTAATTTGTTATCTGTCAGTAAGTTAGACTGAATAGGTGTTAAACAGTTTCCTAATGATTGTGTTAATTTTGTTGCTTGACGATTAACATTGGTCATAACAGCAGCTATATTGCAGGGGGATCCTGACACATTCTTTGCATCAAAATCGGCAATTTTGGTTTCTATAGGAGATAACAGTTTTCCGTTTGCCCTAGCCTGCCTGAGGCGTGCACCTAACTCCTCCAATGAAGGAGGTTCACCCAAAACAACGCTGCCTTTATTATGCCTAATTTGTTTGTGAATATCACTTTGTTGACGTATTCGGTATTCCAAATCGGAGACTTGAGCTTGTAACCATGTCCATCGACACGCCACTGCTGCCCTATCGGATGCCCACTTCCACTCCGCTCGCCGATGCCTGCAAAATTCAATGTTTGAAGTATTATTTTGATCTTAATTTGACACTCAATTTGGACTAGTCTATTCATTAAAAAAATCATGGAAGGTAATTAAGCCATTTCTCACAAAATATTACAAAAAAGACAACTGTTTAAAAAGACATTATTGTTCATATTTTCCATTGAGAAATATTTGTGTGGCCTACTATATCTTAGATGCTCCCACTTTACAGATTTGTATAGCTTATAGATTTTTCTTAGATTGATCACCATTTCACATCTTCACCATTTTTATACACTTGTTGAGAATTGAAATTTTTTTTGTCTCCTTTTTCATATTTTGTGAAAAGGTTCAGACCTCAAGTGGTGTCATCAAGGATCTGTCTACTTAGTTAATAAATATGTTATTCCTTGTTAACCTTTTTTAGCACATCAACCTTTAAATAATTCATAGTCATCATGTTCATGTTTAACAGGTTTTTTTTTTTTTATGTCCTTTAATGTAAAAGAAATAGCTGAGGATCTCTAAAAACACACCTCTTTGTTCTAAAAAGGGAAGGAAGTAAATGAGGTAAAAGAAAGAAACAAGTGACGCTTTGTATTTATCTGATGACTCAAGGTATCAATTACTTTCCTAGGTAAGTCCTCAAGGTAGACTGGCAACTCACACGGATCAATAACAACGTATATAATAATTAATATATAGATACATAATGTTGACTCCAAATGTGCTGATCAATAAGTATTGATTTCAGGCAGCAAATGAAGAATTCCACCACCTTCCAACCCTCTTTACATAAGATACATACTGATGCCGTAGAAATGACATAGTATAAGACTAGCATGCAAGTGAATTGTCATTTTCCCCCTTAGCAAGTACATCATTTACTTTAATTATTACATTTCAACTATTCTACCCTTCACTTACACAATCATGACAATGCAATAATTATCTTCTTCATCCTATCTAAGCTTTGCATAGCTGCAACATTCCTCTCAGACTTAGGGTTCATTTTCTTGAACAGAGTATTTTCATATGGACTACTAAAAGTATTTATGACCCATACTTTTGACTTTTAAATAACAAAAGAATTTTGATTTTTTTTAAAGAATGTTTTTCGATGAAAAAAAATAGATTTTCAGTTCTTGGCTTTAGCAAAGAATGTACAACAATACATTATAGCAGTGTTTGAAACTCATTGTAAAATTAGCTAGAAATGCAGGGCTGACTGCTTGTGAAAGTTGTCAGCCCTGCCAAAAATGTACTAGCCCGAAAAAAATAATTGTATTTATAAGTTTGTTTTACCAATAATATATTTGATCCCGGGCCTATAAGCTGATGAATTCTACCAGTTAACACTTTGCAAACAGTAATATAATTTGATTTGAGAGAGTTTTATCAAATATCTGAATTTTAATTTATGGAAAATTTTACATGTCCAGCCAGGCATCAATACATAGAAATATGTTTGCCTGTGACAAAATTTGTGCAACAGGCAGTTGGGCGAAAGATTATTTCAAACACTGATTATACATTCTTCTAAAACTATACATAAGTTGTTTTAGCTAAGCAGTGACTTAAATTCAATACTGCAATGAACAAAATGTGGACAGATGACTGCTAAAGTTATATTTTTGTTTTATTTTGTACATACACTGGTTTTATGCTGGTATGGTTAACCTCAGAAATGAATATGCTATTACTGATTTTAAAAATTCTAGTTGTACTATAAACATTCTCTCTGTTATAGAGGAAATTACTGAAGAATTTTTTTAATTAAAAAAGAAGTTTTAATCATTTTTTGCTTTTCTAATTATTTTTCATTCTGATTAAATCAGATTTTGAAAAAAAAATCTTGCTTATTCAAAGTACAAATACATAATCAGTCTGTAATATTGTATTTATGATAGCACAGACTAGAAAATCTTATTTTAATTGGGTTTCATATCGATGTATGAATCATATGTAGCATCGCACAACCGACAAAAAAGGTCCTTCTAAAAGTGAAATTGTAATGCTAATTAGCTTTTTATTTAATCAACTTTGATACTGTCCATGGGATTTCCCAAATTTCTATAATTAGCTCAAAGCTTAGTAGATTAAATTTGTGCTTCATGGTATCAGAATCAAGCTTTTTCCCCCAACACACCATTTCATCTACCTGTCCATTGTTAATTTCTGCACAAGGAGTAAGATCAGTGCTTTGACTGAAATCCCAAAGGCAAAACTACAAAAGGGGCCGTCTCAAAACCTAAATTCTGTGCTACATTATAATAACTTATTTTCTTAAGGGATTTTAATTTCATTCTGTTTTCATGAGCTTACTTCCTATCCTGGGCCATTTTAGGTTTAAAAAACCAAAAACTTCAACAGGATTTGTTGCTGGAGATCAATATCACAGAAGCTAAAAAATTTAACTACTCAATAAGCAATTCCTGAAGAAAATTGAGATACCTGAGCATACCATGGATATTATTGTCTTCGTATTTCCCAAGACAGTGAAATAACCAATTTGAACACACACACAAACAGAATTACAGACACTCTCCTTATAAAGTAGATATATATATACCACTCTACTATTTCTACACTTACAATGGAGGTGGAGGGATTTTTCTTTCTCTTTCATACTCATCATCTTCATCACAGCTTTCTCCTCCTGAGCTGCTCTCTGTGGCGTCTGAGTCCAAGGTGTCCAGCATGTGATTCAGGTTGGTTTGGAGCTGTCCCGACACACGGTTGGCTTCTTTGCAGATTTGTCCGTCTATCACCAACACACTTTGAGATGGCTTTTCCTCCTTCACTTTTTTCTGTGTGGCAATACGCTTGTTCAGTGCAGCCTGATTTTGTGTGGACTGAATTCTTCTCACCAAATTCACAAGGGCTGCGGTAGACAAACTCTTCACATCTTCACTTTTCAAAAGTTCTGCTTTAAGTTCTGAATTTGGACCGGATATTCCCATTGATCTGTGTGCTACAGACTGGAGATTGCGATGAAGGAAGCTGACGTAACTCCCGGTTTGATTTCTAATGTGCGTCTCCAGTTGACGTCCTTGTAATCGACGTAATCTTTTCAAAAGTCTATCTGCTCGTCTTTCCAAAACATGCTGCTTTTCACTAACCTCCTCACTTAGTTCTTTTTCAGATTTTATAGGATCAGTCTCTTCATTTTCAATGTCAACAAATTCAGTGTCAATATCTGCACCATCACACACGTCATCACGAGCTACCTCTGTTCCAGAATTAACCGACGTCACCATGTCTGGTACAGAACTAACTGTATATGTTTGTTCTCGGTCTCCATTTTGCAAAGTGTGGTTTACCGGATTGTGATCACCATTTAGATTTGTCAGTGTATTTAATTCAATGGACTTTTTCAGTTCACTTGCTGTTTTTAAACCATTCTCCTTCGGCATTCCATTCACAGATTCCAAGGACTGGTTCATTTTCTGGTCACCAGAATGTTCGTTAATTTGCACCACCCCCAAATGCGGCCCAGTGTCTTTGTTCCTATTTGCACCTTTCTGAATAATTTTGATTTGCTTTATCTTTGAATTAAGTCCAACTGTTTTAAGAATACTGTTCTCAATTTGTTTCAAATTTAAAACGGAATTCAGAGAAACTTTACAGTTCGGTGTCCCTTTATGAATGGCAATTCTGTCTTTGTGCACCACCTCCACGGGTTTTCCTAAAGGCAGGCTCAAGGATGGGTCCAAGACTTTTATTTTTAATTTGGTCTGGGTCGCCACTGGATCAGTGAGTGCAGGCGCCATTGCAACAAGACAGCATACTCTTAGGGAAAGTGGAGCAGACATGCACTGTTAAAGTCAGTATTTTTCAGAATTCTTTAAATAGAGGTGAACAAATTTTGCCTGATGCAATGGCATGTGGTTAAGATTATCTCACAATGGCTATTCTCCAACTGTACATTCAGCATAGCCTTTATAGTTACTTTTAGTGAATACCTACAAAAGTAAAAAAAAATATCGTAGCATTGCCATATTCCTATAAATATACATTACACATGAAATTAGCGTCCAGGAAATGGACTTTTTTCGTTGACCTAATTTTAACCAATGCCAAACAAACGCATAACAAGCATCGATTTCTGCTTATCAATACCTAGAACTAAACGTAAGTTTTAAGTAATGATTTATTTCACGATTCCGCTACATGTCAATCATTAGAAGCTTCTAAATTACCCATAAAAAGTGTTGATAAACACAGACTAAACAATAATCACAAACCACGTGATCTGGGCCACGTCCCTGGAAAAGCGCATGTAATGTCGTCGTCTAAATTAATTTCGCATGCTATTCCCAACATAAAAATGCAATATGTGTACACAAAAATATAACTCAATAATACCATTAATCCTCTTCTTTTCTTAAGAGCATAAATCATGGTGGATCATATCTATTTTCAAGAGTTTCGCAATTTGCTTTTTGGTCCGCCCTTACAAACAAAATCCACCATAATGGCGTACAGCGGGTTTACAGCCAAGCCATCATATTACAAAAATGCGGGATTCATTATTCCGCTCGCAATACCAATAGTTATATCCCCCTCTAAGAGCTATTAAACTATTGGTCGATTCTGGAAGTTTTCCCATAATCTATCTACTGAACACACGCCCTCGTACAGTATTCGATATTATCAGATAATAAATTAAAATAAATCATTTCCAATTTTTATTGGTCTGTTCATGATTAAATCTGTAGCACAAAACAAATTTCATTTATATCACACATTAAAATCCATGAATTATCATTTGTAAAAGGCAAAGCAATATGATAAATACTGGGGAGGAAAATGCAATAGCGATATTATATAAATAAAATGACGCGCTAAAACTAGGCACCTTGTCAAAATATTTACTCGCAGGGCAAATTATACTTCAACCAACCTTTTTGAATAAACTGTTATGATTTTTTTTTCCCAATTCAATTTGACAGAAGAAAAAAGATTATTATAAATTTTAATTTCAAGACTTAATTGAAAAAAGTTTCGAAAATAAAATTCAAGACGGGGAAAAGTATAAATCTTTTTTTTTCTTCTCAAAACTGACTTTTCAAATTACTTTAAGGGACGAAGCATAGTTTTAAAAGGGATACCAGATAAAAAATCGTTGGGAAAAAAAGAAATTAAGAAAAGAAGACAATTCTTCAAACTCCAGAATAACCTATAATTTCGTGTTTTGTGCCTGTGTGTGTGTGTGGGGGGGGGCAAAAAGCCTTTCAATGATCATTTTTAATAGCAAACAACTTAATGCACGCTTCCTGATATTATGTGCGTGAGTAGCCAGGTTAGGAAAATAAAGTTTACAAGACACATAAAATAATACAGATACTTTTGAAATATAACATTGTCAATGGGCACTAGTGAATAGTGAAACAAAAAAATACATGTAAATATCTAGAATGAATATATATGCCTCAGCGGACTTATTTTTGATACATGATAAGTACTAACATGTAGGCATTTACCAAATTACAATGCATCAATGTTTCAGATATATGTATATATACTAGTACAAGCTTAAATCGGACAATAAAAATTTCACAATAACACTGAATACCCTTACCAACTCGAACATCGTATTTCGGGGAGGGGTGGAGTGGTACAGGCCAAGTGTTTTCAATGCCAACCAATTTTGTTGCATACAATACTATATTTACCTGATATCACTTTACTGTACTAAAAAGTGTGTGTTGGGGGGGGACCAGCCTTTCAATGAAATTTTCAATAGTTTAAGAAATGTTGGGGGGAAAGTGGGGGGGAGGCTGCCCCCCACTCCCAGTTGCTGCGTGCCTGAATAAAAAAAAATCAGCTGTTGAAGAAAAATGCAAAACGCAAGCAAGTTCTTGTCTGGAATCAATAGTGTTACACACAGAGATAATAAAGAGACAAGCCAAAATTAATTTTCCCCACTTTCAGTTTTTAATTCACTCTTCAGTTCTTTAATGTGAAACAAAAAGGAAATGCACTGTACTTCAATTTCAAAAAATATCCGTGGGTCAATGGGCCACCATGGGCCACAATGCTCACATGAGTCAATATAGCCCCGGTGATATTCATAGATTTTTTATCCTATATATTCTATCTATAAAGTTTTGATCGTCTGCTCTAGCCACACCCTTCCCCCCAGGTGCCATGTTTCAAATGAAATTGAATCTAAACTCTCTGAGATACTTCAATATTCATGCAACTAATCATGGCTTTGTAGTCTCGTTTTCCCCAGAAAGCGAGGCTACAGTAGGTGTTGACACGATAAAAACAATTTCTAAATTTCTAACTGCTCCACGGCCATGAGTGTTGAGTAAAGGTCTTAATTTGAAGCCCTCTCTGGTACATATATGGTGATCATGATGTCTCTATATAACTGAGAAATATCTGATGTGACGTAAATCAACATCCTATCAATCAATCCCATTCTTGAAGAGATTTTTTTTCCATATTCCAATGTGAAACTTTTGATCCCCCATCCTACTCTTAAGGGTTATGATTTGTAAAAATTTGAATTTATGCTATGTAATGAAGATTTCAGAATTCAATTGTTTAAACTTTTCTGGCCAATTGTTTGTTTGGAATATTTTTTAAGACATAACACTGAATTTTTACTAACTTTTTTATATCTCCACTTGAAAGACCATATGGCCCTTCATTTGAACAAATTGAATCCCCTTCACACAAGAATGCTTTGTTGCAAGTTTGGTTGAAAATGACTAAATGGTTCTTGAGAAGAAGTTGAAAAAGTGAAAAGTTTACTTTTTTCCAATGTTCCTTACAATATTTTTTTTAATGTAAAATTACAAGACATAAAGAAAAAAATATCTTCAGTTTGATACTAGACCAATTCATGATATCCTCTATAAATATGTGTATTTGATACTTTACTAGTAATGGCTATGAATGAAATAAGCACAACCTCTTTAAATTACTCTCTTCATTTTTAATAAGTTGTATATATCACAAAATATATCATTATGCATGACACAAGAAACAGGTAAGCAGATAAACTGAGGTACACTTTTTGACAACTTTTTGAAAAATACATATATCACAGTCAATTAAAACTCATTTTTCTCAAAATGATTCACATTTCAAAATCTGAAAATGTTTCATACAGATTACACACTGATTAATAGTGTACATTAGAAAAAGATAAAATTAAGTGTTGATTTTGATGCATAGAGAAAATCTCATCAAACTCAATTTTATAATTGTCTGGAATAATTTTGATGTTTGAATGGAAGTGAATAAAATGATAATGATGTTGCTTTCATTTTTCCATTCAGTTTAGAAAGTTTTTGTAACTCCCAAGTCTATTTGTCAGACACAATTTGCCTGGCGATGAGCTCCTTCATGATTTCATTACTTCCTCCATAGATGGGCTGCACTCGGGCATCAACGAAAGCCTTGGCGATGGGGTACTCCCACATGTAGCCCCAGCCTCCGTGTAACTGTAGGCAACGAGTGGCAACCGAGTTCTGTAGGTCGGAGGCCCTGTTGACAAAAGATAAGACTCAATGATGCTTGTGTGAGAATTTCAAAGTCGTAAAATAAAATATTCAACTTTGATTAATAATGGATAGAAAAGATTTGTTCATCAAAAAAAAAATCTGAAGAGATTATAAATGTGACCTTTGTGTCTATATTGAAATTTGAAGTGAAAATGAAAAGCACTGGAAGCCCTTTCAGGATTTGAATTATTCAGATCAGATTATGTCCCAATTAGAATATACAAGTATCTTAGTCCTAGCTGATATTCAGTATGCACCATGTAGTACCATTTACCAGTATTTAGCCATGGATGCTGATGATGAGTCCAGTCCTCTCTCATTGTGAATTTTCAAGCACTGGTCCAGAAAAGCTCGTCCCACACATATCTCTGTTTTTAGCTCTGCCAGCTTGTGTTGAACAGTCTGTAACATTCATTATGTATCAGAATTACATGTGCATTGCATTAGTTTTCTTACACAGTCTAATTACATGTATATACTAGTACAGTCATACCTCTTTATAATCAATATATATATTCAACAAAAAAAAAGAAACACATATTCGGAATAATATGAAAATCTAAGTTTTCAGTTTAAACCTTATTTTATTTAAGCAATTTTAGCGTGTGTTCTAATAAAAATCAAACATGTCCTATGTTGCAAATTGAAAAGTCAAGTTGATTTCATTTTCATCGAACTCAAATTCAAGGGGCATAACAATATGTACTGTGCGATGTCTCAATGCTTGTGGGTTTCCAATGTACAGATATCGTGGAGGAATACCATCTCTTTTCAGTCTCTTGCGAACAATTTATGCACTTTTATGCTGATTTTTTTCATCCATCAATTGTAGCAGCAGTTTTTACAGCAAGTTCTGAATAGCATGAGGTGCTGAAGGGGGGGGGGGGTGTCTGACGGTCCTGCCTGGTTGTGGTTACCTGCGGATGGCCAGATAATGGTCTTCAGATGTTAGTTTAATGGTTTCAAAGCCCATTGATTTATTCCAAATACAGTTGCAACTTCCTGTTGCGTAGCTCCGTTTAGTATTTATAGTAGCCTGGTTGTGTTCATCTTTGTTTCGGCGTGGCATTGCAACATCAACACTGCAATCAAATCTTACATATGGGTTTATTAGGAGTGTTAATAGTTTCTCTAAATCCAAAATATCAACGAAAATAGACATCCGATTTAGAAGAAATCATGAAAAACACTACTTTCATAAACATGTTTAATCAAGGGACATAATTCAACACTTGGGTTTTAAAACCCTATGTTGTCCTTTTAATAGGTCACAGGTATCCAATGATATAAAAATAGTTGTTCCTTTGTACATTTTAAAAATTTCTTTGACGAGTAAAACAATATGCGTTTCTTTTTTTTGTTGAGTATATAATCTTGAAATATTCCTACTAATTCTAAGTTGGTGTGAGACCTTTTCTCTAGTATACTTTTGGCATTGCATTCAAGTACAAATGATAATTAGGTAATCCAGACCTGAAGATTAGAAATAGTTTTTCCGAAGGCCTTCCTTTGCCTGACATAGTTCCTAGTTTCCTCAAACATCCACTCACAGGATCCAATAGCCATGTCTGCAATGATAAGCCTCTCCTGTGGCAGCTCCTGCATCAGATAATAGAATCCCTTGTTTTCTTCTCCCAGTAAGGACTCCTTAGGAAGACGGACATCTTCAAAGAACAGTTCAGCAGTGTCCTGTAAAAGAATTTTATTTTAAAAATATATTATAACCCATTTAAACTTAATTTAGGGTCAACATTTTTGACAAGGACTGTCTTAAACTCTTAATACATAATTTTTTGAAACTCATTAATTGCCCTGTTTGGACATGCAACATACTGACAATGACAATGAATTTATTCTCATAAACTGACATAAGTACAGTGTTGAGAAAGATTACAAGTATAGTTAAACATATGTGCATGCGTGAAAAAGAAAAAAGTACAAAGTAACAAAACTAACAATGAGCTAACCAGGAGAGCCAACTCTCTCAAAAATAATTTTTATAAATTTACACAGTTTTGTCAATTTAACTGTATTTTTTGTATTAAAAAGTTGATCAAACTTATACACATTTGGATGTGAATAGTAATATTTTGATAATAATAATAACCTTGAATTCAAAATAAGTGAATCATTACAATTAAATAAGTAATGAAATTCATCACCAATTTCATTTTTGGAACACAATTTACAAATTCGGTTTTCTCTTGGTACATTATGCCATCTTCCAACTTCTATTGGTAATTTATTATTACAAGTTCTGAACTTACAAAATATTTTCCAGTACTTAAAAGGCAGAGATACTAAATACTTTTCTAGACAAAATGAAGTTTTGTATATTCTATAATTAAGACCTTTAGACGAGTTAAACATTTCACTATACCACTTCTGTTTAAACTGATCATACAGAGTGTTAAACACTATTTTCTTCAGCCATGATACATTTACAGGTTGACAAGTATGCCAAATATAAGAAAGTCCACATTCATTCAATATAGATTTGACAAAGTTACACCATGGATTATTGTAGTTCTTTAAAACACTTAACAAATTCGATGATAATTTATCCTTTTGTAAAAAAGATAGTTTACACCAAAAACTTATCATTCTAACCTTTATATTAATTGAAATAGGGTATCTACCTAATTCACCATATACCATAAAATTTGGTGTTGATGACTTTACATGCAAAATATGCTTACAAAATTTTAAGTGCAATTTTTCAATCAATGGTGACTGATTAAAACCCCACACTTCACATCCATATAAAATTATAGGATTTACAATTTTGTCAAACATATCCAATGTGCATTCTACATTAAGATTGTGTTTTCTACATTTTCCAATAACACTATACATAGCTTTTGTTGCTTTCTGAGATAATTCTTTGACATTTGTGTTAAATGAACCATTTTTACAAAAACTTACTCCTAAATATTTAAAATTATCTACGATTTCTAATGTTATTCCATTTAATGTAATTGGTTTTTCAATTCTTGGATTGCCCTTTCCAAAGATTACAATTTTAGTTTTATTGGTGTTAACTTTGAGATGCCATTGTTTGCAATATTTGTTAAATACATCCAATTGGTATTGTAAGTCTTCTGGTGTTTCTGACAGAAGGATCGTGTCATCTGCGTATAGCAAAACAAACAATCGAAGATACAAATTAAACTCCGATTCTAATTTAGATGTTATAAATGATAAACCTTTTACATTATTTAAATTCATGAAATCTTCAAGGTCATTTAGATAGATGGCAAACAAAAATGGGGATAGGTTTTCCCCTTGTCTAACACCTACAGTACAAGGAAAGGGATCAGAGTACAGACCATTTGAGACTACTCTTGATTTAATATTTTTATACAGCTGTGTTATAACATTAAAACATTTACCATCTATATTATTTAATAAAACTTTATTCCAAAGACCTAAACGCCAGACAGAGTCGAACGCTTTCTCAAAATCAATAAAGGCACAGTACAACCTTTTCCTATGATACTTAGATATTTCAATCAATGTATACAAAGTAAAAATGTGGTCCAAAGTAGAATAGTTTTTTCTAAAACCAGCTTGATTTTCTAAAATAAGATGGACAGTATTTGCATAATAATTAAGTCTCTCATTCAGAATAGATGTAAACAATTTACCCAAACAGCTTATCAAAGTAATGGGTCTATAGTTTTTGGGATCTTTAGTGTCACCTTTGTTTTTATATAATGGAATAATATTTCCAAATGTCCACTGAGAAGGTATGATTCCTGAATCAAAAATCTTGTTAAATAATATTACATAAAAGTTTGACATAGTATCTACAGTAGATTTTATATATTCATTAACAATGTTGTCATGTCCACTTGACTTATCATTTTTCAGAGCATGTATACATTTTGTAATTTCTTCATGTGTGATTGGTTGATTTATGCTGTTATTAAGTTCTAAATTTGACAACAATTTTAGTTCATCTTCAGTCAAAACATTTTCGTTTTCACCCTCTACTCCAATGTTGCAACAATCTTTATAAAAATCATATAGTTTGGATAATTCTACATTACAGCATTTATTGTTACCATCAGAGTTTAATATTTTCCAATAGTCTTTTGGGTTATATGATCTTAAATATTGTAATTTCCTTTTCATATCTGTCCTATGAAAATTTCGAGCAGATTTTAATTTTTGTTTAAACAACTTTTCCTTTTCATACAAATCTTCTTTAAAAATATTACCTCCAAATCGTTTAAACAGTTGTTGTGCTTTTTTAAAATTCCGTCTAGCAGATTTACAGTCTTTTGTGAACCATGGCTTTTTAAAGACACATTTTTTATTCTCCTGTGAAAAAGTGGCTTTTTTAAAAACACCAAAAACTTCCTTAGCACTTCGAACTAAAACTTCACCAGCTTTTTCAACAATATTATCAATTAAATCTAAGGAAACTTCATTACAGTTTAAAAGTTCTTCTTCTAAACCTTTAATGCAACTAACTTTATTTTCAACACAGTTTTGATAAGTCAATTTTTCATTATTATTCCACCTTTTAGCCTTTTCTGATTGATCATTACAATTATATGGACTATTTTCTATATTAAAACTCCTTGATTCAGGATGTATTCTTATTTTTAGTTCTATTGGATTATGTACATCTGAGTACAATGAAGAAAAAGCTAAAACAGACATTTCTGAAACTTGTTTGATAAAGTTAATATTTGCAATGCAGTAGTCTACTATACTACAGTTTTTGCAAGTAAATTCACCGTTTATATCAGTGTTACAACGTCCATTTAGAATGTAAATATTACAGTTTTTACATAAAGTTAACAGTTTTTTACCAAATTGGTTCAATGTTTTGTCTTTTGACTTTCTATCAACAGATAAACCATAATTTTCAAGTCTTGTTACATCACATGTATCACTAAGAAAAATATTTTCATCTATTATGTCATTTGAAAATAAATGACCATTGTTATGAGAGTTAATGCTATCTAAACTATCAATTAGATTATTAGTTTCTACTTCTATATCATCAAAAATATCTGTGGATGAAAAACGAGAATTTATAGGTGGGATGTAAACAGTGCCAATAATTACATCATTTTGAAAATTAAAAGCTTTCCCTAATAGTTTTATCCACAGAACATGTTCACATTCATTTTCTATAACGGTAACATATTTAGAATAAATATCTCTAACATACACTACAATCCCACCTGATTTTTTCGATGACAATGAAAATCTATGTTTACAAAAGGCATTAAAGTTTTTAATTTCAATATCATCAGCATTGTCGGTTTTTGTTTCCGTTAAACATACAATATCGTTGTTGTTTATAAATTCAATAAATTCGGGGTTTTGTAATTTTGAATTAAGTCCACAAACATTTAAACTAATACATGTAATTTTCAAATCGTTGAGAGAGTTTGCATTGTTTACGTTTTGTACATGTTGTACATGTTGTAGTTCCTGTTTACACAGTTCTCCTTGGTTTTCCTAGTGCGCTTCCGCATATCTGAATTTTCTATGCGCTATACTGAGGTACATGTATTTTAATTTTGTATACAGGGAACTTTTTACCCATTTTATTTTTGCCCATTTTGACTTTGTTGCAAATGGGCCAATTGAAGATTGGCCAAATTCAAAGAAAATAGTCCCTCTAACAAAACTGTGCCTCAACAAATTTAAGTGAGCCAAAATTGCTTGCAAGTATAAAAGGGCCAAAATAATATGTGATGAAAATGACCTTATGTATATATTATTTTTCACAAGACCTGTAGTTTTAGACATAGTTTGCCTACCTGTGCCTTGAATCCAATTTTCTCTAATTTTCTGCCTTTGACAAAACCTTTCATACCGTCCTCCACAAGGAAGAGACTAATACCATGGGCTTTTGATTTGGCTTCAGGGTTAGTTATAGCCACAACAATGACTACATCCGACATCCAGCCATTTGTAATAAACACCTTTGATCCATTTAAAATGTAGTCAGAACCATCTTTTTTGGCATTCGTTCTAATTCCTTGCAGGTCACTATAAAGATGATTCACAGTGCAAATTGGAAAATTACAGGACTTAAAAAATTTAGACTAAATAAAATATATAGGAAATGCTTCCAGCTTTGATTGTATACAAATCAGATCATTTACTAAAAGCAGTTATATTCTTTTTATCAATCATGAATGAATTGTACAAAACAATTTTTTAAACAGCAAATTCTGTTCTCTAGTTTGAGATGAATTATAAGCATTTCCCAGTTTTCATCTCGCTAAAACATATCGGTAATTCATTAACAACACAATTCTTATCATTAGTTTTACCTGCCTGCTCCAGGTTCCGACATTGCTATGGCTCCAATACAGGTTCCTGCAGTCATTCTTGGGATGAACTTCTCAATCTGCTCTTTTGTTCCGTAATGTGAGATGTATGGCATAATAATGTCGGAGTGTAGACTAAAACCTGGTCCTGAACAGTTCACATACATCCTGTATAGAAGCATATACTGTATACATGTACACTGAACCATAAAAAATGGCTGCATTTACAATTTAAGTCATGAGAACATTGATAAAATCTCTTGTACACTTAATTAAGTGTAACATTACTAGGTTCTTAATTGCATTTTGACACAAATCGACACTGACACTAGTAATCATTATTGTTACATAGATTTTATTTGGTTAGAGACATCCTAAAATCTTGAAGTCTGCAAAAAATTTCTTGAAAATGTATTCTTAACATATTTATAAAAATATTAATCTTTAAGTAATCAAACAATAGCATGCTTGCAATATTGTTATCATACTTTTATTTACTTTTCCTAATAGTCTGCTGTTTAGGCATAATGTCAAATATTTCTACATGGTTTAAATAAAAATGTTGAGGATAATGAACAGTGGTTGATCTAAAATAAACTAGAAAACTGACCAGTCGCAAGGGCCCCGCTGAGGGGTAGAAATATAAAGATGCAGCTCACTGAATGAGAGTTTTACTTGATTACATTTCTTTTTAAATATATGAAGATTATACATAAAAACTGTATTTTTAAATTTTCAAGATAATTCCTGAATGTCATGAAAACCTGTAAATAGTAACCTTGTATTTAAATAAAACAGGGAAAACCTCATGTCTTATTAAAAAAACTAAATTAAACGTGTATTTAAAAAAGATTTAAGCAGGTGTTTTAAAAAATGCAAGCCTTCAGTGAATGCAAATATCACCCAAGGTTGACCTCAACTTCAAAGCAAACATCAGTTGCAGACAAAGATGTTCATTAATCTTCATGTGACAGATAAAGATAAGCCTCTAAATTTTCTGCAGCAGGCTAGATAATTAATCCCAAGGGATTAATTGTACTGCTCTCTCATCCTTTTCTTCTAAATTTACTATAAGAACTTATTTTTAACTCTGACAGAATGGTGTTATAATCTGATTACCTGTTAAAATTAACAACATTAAGGCTGCAAAAAAATAAAATAAATAAATATAAAAGAAAGAAAGAAATAAAATAGTAATAAAAATAAATGATATCTTAATATATATCTTGATTTTAGAATTCAATAAAATTATCATAAATTGTTGTGTACAGTATTTTAACCAAAATAAAGAATGAGCATTTAAATATTTCAAATCCATATTTCAGAGAATGTACACTTCATTTAAAATTGACCTTAACTTCAAAACAAAGTTCATTTGCAGACAGAGGTGGTACAATTATTAATCTCATTGTGACAGATAAAGATTATGCTTAGGATTTTCTTCATGTAGAAGGTTAATTAATCCCAAAGGACAAATATTGCACAGCCTTCCCAGTTTACAATGGTAACATTCTCAGCAGTTATCTCTCTTTGCCCATTCATTCTTATGCATAGTGAAGGAATCTACCCCACCACCCCAGCTCCAAACCAGAAGACATACTGATAGAGAACCAAACTTAGCATCAAAATATGTATTTCTGCCTACTGAACTACCATACCAAATTTGAACTTGATTGGGCAACCATAAAAAAAGTTATTAGAAAAAAAACAGAAAATTTGTGGATGGAAGAGTGACAGACAGACAGACAGAAAGACGGACGGACGGACAGACAGAGTGATTACTATAGGGCACCCGCAAATTCTTGCGGGGCCCGAATTACAATCAATATAAATCGATGAACAGGGAATAAAACTAATTCCAGAGGTGGGATCGTGTGCTTAGTAGAATCAAGCATTCCCTGTAATTATATCCCTTTAAAGTATGGTGTAGTCCTTCATTTAAAATATTTTGAAACCCCTTTCCCTGAAGGATATTTTTGTGTAAAGTTGACAGACAGACAGTCAGAACATAGCCAGACACTGGATAAGAAATCATTTTCTCAGGTAAACTAGAAAAGATACACACTGTTCTTCCCAGGTGATGGCTGTGGACAGGACATCCCCTCCTACTCCTCCATGTTCCTCTTTTGTGTTGATACCCAACAATCCATTCTGACCTGCTTTCTCCCAAACCTAACAATCAAATGAATACCCATGAATCTCTAGTCTAAAAAGGCAATTATGAACACCAGCACTTTTTAAATAATTGCTCAACAGAAAAAAAAACATTTTTAAAATATGCAAAAAATAAAAGATGATACATCCACTGAACTAAAACAGTCAGGAATTGAAAAACATGTTGATCTTCCATTTTGAATTCTGATTTACAGCACTTACCTCCCTGCTGACCTGCCCATCTTTTTCCCACCTACAAATACAAAGTATAGGCAAAAAATTAAGACTTAAACAAAAATTACAGGTCAGGCTGCTGCATCACCTAGCTGACTGAGATTTCTCTGGCATACAAATGAAACATTGAACAATGTCAAAATATTTCCCATAGTACAAAAGTTAAACAAAATGGAATGTATGCTGTGAAATTACAAATACTTTAGACCTATACATTGACCAATTATTAATTTCATACTACATGTTATTTCATTTGCATCCCCTTACTCAAGGGTGCTTTTGGCAGACTCTGGTTGAATTAACTTGGAATAAGTTTCTTTTTGAAATCTTACATATTCATATTCCTTCAATATCTGCATTGTTTCCTCTATCTACAGCATTAGCTGCAGATCTGTAGCTCCGAAAAAAAATTTATTGATAGACCGGAGAGCTACAGAGCCACCCATTGAAAAAACTATATATTTATTGCGCACAAAAAAGTGTGCTCGGTTCTCGATTTATTTCTCCATGTTTTTAAAACTGTAATCTCAAAATATTACTAACCGTGTGTTCCTAACATATTCTTTGACTCTTTCCACAACAAAACATTCCTCACAATTGTTGTTATAGTCCTCCTGGCCCTGATATTGTAATCATCGAACAATTCTCTTATTTATACTGCCATTTTGGTTTTAAAGATAATTCGGTCCAATATGCTTCGTTCAGATGTCAACTACGAGAGTATTTGATAGAGGAGAGAGGAATTGTTTGAAATCTTCCATTTTTTTGCAATTGAGGTAAGAATTTGGAAGAATTAATCAAGAACCGAGCGCACTTTTTAGTGCGCAATAAATATACAGTTTTTTCAATGGGTGGCACTGTAGCTCTCCGGTCTATCAATATATTTTTTCGGAGAGTTACAGATCTGCAGCTACTACAGTATATACAGTGATGTAAAACTTGTGATAATTTTTATTTAACCTTTACCACTTTTTGTCCCTAAATAAACTTACTTGGTGTGATGAGGAAGCACTTCTTCTTGGAAGAATCTCCTAACATTTTGTCTGAACATGTCGTGCTCAGCAGAGAAGATTTCACGGGTTCCTATATCCATCAAGGTGGCTGCTTGACCAATTTCTGGTCGTACCTCACCATTTCTTTGAAATTAAAAATAAAAATGAAAGAAATATATTCCAAATCAACTCCTTATTCATTAATATGTACGTATACGTTAAGTAATTTTAACAAGTCAAATATCAAAAGAGGTAACAGAAACGCTGGACTTTCTAGTGACACTCTAACCACTGCACCATGCAGGTGACTCATCAGCAGTTAGTTTAGTAAATCACTCCCTCAAGTCCCTGCATGGTGCAGTGTTTAGAACTTAGAGTATATATGCTACATTGTTAAATAAGCAGTAAGTTAAAGTATTAAACTTAAAAGGGAATTATTATCCACTCTCTCTTTTTCTTTTATTTAATTATTGTTATTATTACTACGTATTAATATGTCTCAGGGCAAAAAGGTATGATGTATATATTGTCAAATTGCTGGCTTCTATCTTCATTTAAAACAATGTGGACTTTGGACCCATCTCAATATTGACAGTAAACAGGTAAACGTAAAAATAAAAATTAAAACATTTTAAAAGTGTAATAAAGCAAAAATTACTCTATATGGTTATTTAAATACCGATCTGCTAACATCCCTCTTTTAAGTACAATTGCATATTAGTTAAGCACCTTTTGATGGAGGTGGAAAACCTGCAGATGTTGTTGAAGTGTTTGTTACATAAACGCACGCATCCTAGAGAAATAAAACAAACGAAATGTTACTCAAAAATGTATTTATTTCTTTTTGTTTAAAAGTTTGAACTAAAAAAATCATAAAACTTGACGCTTTGACACCTGTAAATGCATTTTAATTTGTATTCTTACTTGTTAAACTGGAGGCCGCCATTTTTTCGTCTGCTCGGGTTGAAGGCAATTGATAACTTGTACCAATATGTTTCTTAATTAAAATAATGTTCAATTATTTTTACCAAATAGACAGATACGTTAGTTAGTGCATACACTTGCCTTTCATATCAGGGATAACAAAAAAAAAAACCGCAGGCCTGAAAAAATGCGAGGAACAGTCAAGATTCTTAATGAGAGGACACAAATGGGGGGGGGGGGGGTTCAAACCTTTCAAGATGATACAAACACAATTTTTTTTCTTTGGAGGAGACTGAATATCATGTCACAGGTTAAGAAAAGAGGATATTTCTTAAAAATCTTTCTCTTAAGAACTCTAAAATGAAATAGACTTGGAAAATATAACATTTCAATTAAAAAACAAATATAGACAAATCATGCACACTCAGTTAAGGTTTACAGATTAAAACAAATTTCAGAATATGTTACCTTGGTGCTAAAAGTGTAATATAAACTTTAAAAAAATATACCAAGCCATGGTGAAATTTCTGAGGAAAAACAAAATGACAAAAAATCAACAATATCACATAGGCTGATTTTTACCATTTTCATTTTTCTAATAAAATTCACCAGGCTTGGTGTATTTTTTACTTTTTATTCCTCTTCACCTGTCAACGAAAATGTTGAAATTTTCCGGAAAAAAGATTTTCCCACCTACCCATCGTCGGAAACCCACGGCTGATTACGCTTCGTTCCTCTCTCCATCGTGATGGAGAGAGGAACGAAGCGTAAGCAGCCGTGGGTTTCCGACGATGCCACCTACCTACTGACCTAATAGTTCCTACTGACCTAATAGTTTTATCCCGAGTCGGGAGAGGGCAAGCAGATGGCCCCACATATCCTCATCTTTTTGTGTACGTTTGCTGACAAATGCCCAGTGGTCCATGAGATGATTTTTATAAGCAATCAGAAGTTTTGGTTTTTATTTTCCTAATCTCCCCTTGTGTAAGGGCCATATATATCTCTACTTTTAATTTAAATGGGATCCATTGGGCCAGGGATACTCTGTGACAAATTTGACAAAAATTGGCCAATAACAAGAGGCCTATGGACCACATCGCTCACCTGAGCAATTTGGCTAGGAAAAAGCAGAAATCAGTTTATTATTGAAAAGTTTAAACCCAATAGTGGTCCCAACCAATCCTTAAAAGGGAGAGGTTATGATTTAAACAAATTTGAATCTACACTATCTAAGGATGCTTGCATATTTCTTTGACTACCTGTGGCTTTATTGCCCTTAAGCCTTTACATTTGAACTTACATTGTGGTTTGCCTACCCCTAGGGGTCATGACTTGAACAAAATTAAATCTACACTACCTGAGAATTCTTCCACATGAATAGGACTAATCATGGCTGTGTAAAACTTGGATTCCATGTTGTGGCCCCGCCCTACCCCCATGTGTCATGATTTGAACAAATTAAATTTTAACTACCTGAGGATGCTTACATAAAAATTTCATCCTTCATGCTTTTGCTATTCCAGTGAAGAAGATTTTTTAAAGAATTTCCCTTTATATGTAAAAATTTGATTGGCCATTGTGGCCCCGCCCTACCCCCAGGGGTCATGATTTGAACAAACCTGAATCTACACCACCTGACGATGCTTCCATATAAATATGATCATTCATGCCTTTGAAATTCTTGAGAAGAAGATTTCTAAAGAAGAATGGAGGTGTACAAGGCGAGGACAATCCCCCGCTCTGAGAAAAGACATTTCTCAATTCTAAAAGTTATATTTTTCAAAATTATATTGTTTATATCATCTTTTACACATTTAATTTTTTATTTCATTGTTTTAATATTTTATTAAGGGACTCCGATCCTCAGCCAGGAAGGACAACTCTTTATTTTATAATTTAATTCAAAAAGTCTCAAAATGAAGTTTATAAAAATTAAATTTTTCACGCAACAATTTTTATTATATAACTCTCAATGTGCTTCAAGGTTCTTTGAAGTTCTCAGAAAGGCTTAATACAAACTTGAAATTTCTACCCTGTAAAAGCATTTTAAAATTACATATATCAAGAAATTGATGTTCATTTTAATCTAACCATAGATACCAATGTTTATTAACATGATATGAAATTAGAAGTGATTTATGATGCTTTACAATGACAGGAGAATCTTTATACACTGTGCATTGTAAAGTAATCGAAGTAAATAAAAGAAATTAAAGTACATTATACGTATAAAAATTGTGGAATTTCTTCAAAAGTCTGGATACCTATGATTTTTATTTTTAAAATATGTTAATTAATCAAATTTGAATTGGAAAATGCATATCAAGTGTTTTTATTCGCAATTCCTGAAAATATATTTCAGATTTACTAATTTTCTCTATATAATATGATAAACTTGAAAGATGAAGTTTGAAGAATTATTGTGGATAAAAACACGTTACTTTGAAAATTCAGAGACATTTTTGTGAGCATTTTCAATTAGTTAATGCTTGATTTTCAGAACCTGAGGATCGGAGTACCTTAATAAGTTATTTTTATACTCATCTTTTTTAAGATGTGCGAGAACAAAAAAGAAAAAGCTTCACGCATGATTCGAACTCTCTCCATAGCGCAGGGTTTGGTCCAAGACCGACCCCTTTAACTACTACGCTACGAAGTATATGCATTTTCGACGTTTGTCAGTGTGATTTAAACGAATGGGGTTGTTGAAGCGTACAATTTTTCAGAAAATTTCGATTTTCATATAGAATGGGTTCAGATCCATTTTTTGAACAAATGAAATCGATTTCACATTTACGTTTCCATCATTTAAGCGTTAACGAAGAATGGAGACTTGACCCATTCATGTTCATAATTCATTTTTTACAGCTATATTAATAAACCTATTTTCCACTAAATATGCTTAACTGTCAACTTTGAAATAAAGAATATCAAATAATAAGTCCTACAGTAAAATAAAATTATAAAATGTTTTGAAGATGACATTACTGAGAACACGATTTTAGAAAAATAAAACTTTTCTGTGAAATTTCAAAATTGAGAAATATTTTGTCTCAAAGCTGGGGATTGTCCCCACCTTATACGCCCTCTTTCTTTTCCTATATATTTCTATGTAAAACTTGGATTGGTCATTGTGGCCCCACCTTTGCTATGCTTGAGAAGATTTTTTTTTTTTAAAATTCCTTTACATTTCTATGTAAAATTTTGATGGGCCATTGTGGCCCTGCCCTACCCCCAGGGGTCATGATTTTAACAAACCTGAATCTACACTACCTGAGAATGCTTCCCTTAAAGTTTTATCTTTCCTGGCCCTGTGGTTCTTGAAAAGAATTTTTTAAAAGAATTTTCCTATATACATGTATTTCTATGCAAAATTTGATCGGCCATTGTGGCCCCGCCCTACCCCCATGGGTCATGATTTGAACAAATCTGAATCTACACTACCTAAGACTGCTTCCCTAAAAGTTTTATATTTCCTGGCCCAGTGGTTCTTGAACAGAAGATTTTAAATCATACCATCAAATTTTCACTATTTCTGAATTATCTCCCCTTGAATAAGGGCCTTCGGCTCAGGTGAGCTAAAAAGTTTAAGCACACCACACAAATGGCCATACATGTAGCATAGGTCTTTAAGCCAAGCAAATAAAATTAATACATGTATCGATTCAACATATGTTATTGCCAAACAAAAGTTTTGTAGAGACCATTTCTTTTAAAACTTCCAACACTTAAACATGCAAGACTTTGTCTTTCGAGGAAAATTTTTCACTTGCATAGAGACACCACCTAATGCCAGTAGAGTTACAAATTTTGACCAGGACTCAGCACTCAGGGCCATTGAGGGATCTATTTCGTGCCGGCATCTACCGCAACTTTTTTTAGTGTCAACTTTATGTATTGTCTTATCCGAAGGATCAGATGACTTACTAAACTTTGAAGTGACCTTTATACCATGCACCTCTACAACTACTAGTATGTTTAATCTTATCATTATTGGAATGTACAAGATACAATGCCAGTGATAATCTATTGTTGCATCGGTGCACCATTGTTTTTATTTCCCTTGTTCAAGGTCACACCTAGCATAAATGAAAACTACTCTGACAAACTTAAAAAAAATTATCCAAGGGGTGTTTGCCTTTCCAAAAGTCGATAAAAACAGCACAAATGGCCAAAGTAGAAGCACTTCCATCCCTTGGTTCATCTGAACTAAAATTACATTCAAAATATTAATACTTGATATTCTTTATTAAAACTTTGTAAAAAATATCTGACAAAGGAATTCTACAAAACAAATGCCAAAATTCAATTCTTGTATTAAGCAAAAATTGATCATATTCTGAGATGAGAATAAAAATTGTACCTACAAATATTTTTTTTTCAAAAAAAGAAAATACATCAATGATATTATTGTGGAGAATTTAATGCTACAGACTTGCAAGTTAACATCCACATTTTTATAGTGTTTTTCAAATAAACTGTTCAAGAATAATAATGACATACAATCAATGAAAATCCTATTCATTGAAAACCTTCACAACAGCAAGTTCCTAGAAATATTTTTCATGTAAAAATGTGTTCCAGTATAAAAAGTTATTATTTTGACAAAGGAGTAATTTCTGAATTTTAATTCTGTGTACTGTTACATAGCTTATGGTAAATGTACTATACATGTTTAACTAAAAATATATGCAAAGCTATTGTCTTTATCAGTGAGCAAAACTGAATACCAGTCTAATCTGGTGAGTTACTTCTCACAGTAATAAACACATTATTGTTGACAATTCCTGATATATGGTGAAAAATAACTGCAGCATACCAAAATTTCACACAAACCATCAACCTTTCAGTCATGGTAAAAAAAAAAATAATAATAGTCGCGATTGGAAACATTTCTCTACTTAAAAACAACACTAAAGCAACTCATTTAAATGATTAAAAGGGAGATAGCTGAATGATATAAAGATGGCAGATTACATTCTTTCACAACGATAACATTACTACAAGTAAGGAAATTGCAACAACTTGTTTTCCTACTCCATAGAAAACTTTAGATAACCACTTTTGTAATGTATTAATGAGAGATGAGCACCGTGAACATGAATGTAATGAAATGATTTAGTCTGCCAGCTGGTGAGGAAATGACAATCTGTAAACAATAAAAGGGGCCAAAACAGCTGCAATACCAACCAACAGCTAAACCTCTCTATTGGAGGAACAAGAATTAATTTTTGATCTGAAATTTACATGCAAAATGAAAGTGTTTATTTGCATCAGATAAAGAGGTCATCCCAAACATGGTATGGGACACATGTACGAGATCCAACTTTGTGATTGGTCAATTTAAAACTGCCCCTTTATATATGTCTCTCGTTTTTTTGTTTTTTTTTTTATAAGTCCTCCTTGCTTTCATCTTCCTCATTGTCATTATGGGTGTGCCACGTGAGTCGTTCCTCGTAAAATGCTATCACTATTTGTGGACACTTTACGTTGGCTTGTCTGGCTGGAACCAGGTCCGCTTCATCGCTGTCTTTCCTGAAAACATGTATTGACCAAGTTAACAAACAGCATTTCTAACTCAATTTCATCAGAGAAGTTAAAACATTTTCCCTCTCAAGTCTGCTTTGTATCAATATACATCGAGTCAAAAATATTAATTTATTGTAATTTTTTTTCCCTTATTGATACTAATCTCTATAAATAGCAAATAATTTTAGAAACTAGAGGATTGAATCCATCTCTAGTTTCCATGTGGATTAGTGCAGCGTTTTTTTTCCTTATATAACTGGTACCGATAAACGGCACCATTCCCAATGCCAAAAAACGTTAATTTTTCCCAATTCTGTGACAAAAAATTCCCAATTCAACTGTGATGCAACAGACTTCGACAACATCGTATTTCTTGATAAATGAAACGATGTACAAGTTGACTAATTGATCACTTCCGCTTAAATCGAAAGTAGAGAAAGTCGTAATTTGGCGGGACATGTGGGTTAGACAGCGTAGTGTCATACATTTTGACAAATTGAAAGCATGAAAATGTCAAAGCATAGGACGTTGATATAAAAAACAATAAGTACTTGTTGCTTATTCTTTAAAACAAGGAGTAATAGGTAATTAATTTAGAATAAAGGCGAAATACACTGCATTTGCATAAATGAGAGAAAATTCGCCTGTTTTTCTTCGATGTTATTTTTCCCAATTGAACCGGTATCGGACCCATTCCCAATTGGTGGAAAAAAATCGCTGTAGTGGATTAAGTTTTTTTCCAGAATCAATATACAACATTATACAGTTCATTCTAACAACTTTACCATTTCATTAAAAACATGAGTTCTCCTGAACTGTCTGTGGCACCAATAATCCTTTCAGGTAACAGTCCTCTGTCAAAACCTCTAGGTTTGTTATCTTCTTCCTACAGCAAAAGATTTAGGTGGTTAAAAAGTTTGTCAGTAGAGTGTTATTCATTAACTTAACATAAATGCAGGTTCTCATATGAATTGTAGTTGGATATGATTTTTATCCAATGAGTTGTGTGGTTTTTATCCCCGAGCCTTGGCGAGGGGAAAAACAACACACACACGAGTTGGATAAAAATCATATCTCACTACAAATCATGTGAGATTCTTTTTATCCCATGTTTTTTACACCACAAACAATGTTTAACACTGCTTTTATATAGGACTCCACTTTGTCACTCAACTCAAAACCCATTGTGACATCAAAACTCTCTCTTAAAAAATCAAATCCATTCACTTATCAAGCATTAAAATGTATTCCCTCTGAAACCTTCCTTTTTTAACAATATTTCCTGCATTTTAGACCTAACAATTACTTACTCCTGTTTAGAGTCTTTTGACTTCGTCATACTTTGTTTACTTACTGCTGTTTTGACTTCTGAGACTTTCTTTTTCTTTTTTGCTGCACCGTCCTCTGTTCCGTTTTGTGTTTTTCTTTTCTTCTCTTGTTCCTTCTTTTTCTTTTTGTCTTCAAACTCTGCTATAAGGTCTGGACAATCCAGATTTGCTTCAGGCTCCCAAGTATTTTCTGAACTACATTTGAATGAAGGAGAATTGAAAATCATCAGCTGACACTGGATCAAGCATATTCTATATATCTGAATTTATTTTCATTAAAATACCACCCAGCCTTGAAAAATGTAAGGAGACTTTCTCAATCTATCCCCAAACATTAAGTTTTAAAAACAAACACGACAATAATCTACACATCAAATATATGAAATACTGCTAGGAAAATAATATTTTGGTTAATGATTTAAATGCACTAAATATATCTGTGATCATCTGTGGTCTTACTCTGGATAGCCCTTCCATTTTAAGAGGTACTCTTTCCTGCCTCCCTTCATTCGCGAGTCCACAACCTTCTCTACAGTGTATTCCTCCTCTTCTTCTTCCTCCTCTTCAACAGTGCCTGCCTCCTCAACAATTTCTTCATCTTTTTTGGCTTTTGGACGGGTTGATGACATTGTGGCCTGCAATTTTTAAAAGAAAATATGATTTCCTTGGTTTTTTTTTTTAAAATATGTATAAGATACCATAAAGACATTTCATGCTACTGATCTTTCACAACTAAAAAGTTTGTAACTAGTATTTACAAATTGATCCAAATTATGTAGACAATGCACATACAAAACAAATTCATACACTTTGGAACCCTAGTAACTTGGCTACTGTACTTTAAGATCCAGGTACATTGAATGAAATCTGATATCCTTCTTTTATCTTTCTAGTGCCATTTTTTTTTAAAGAAGATGTTTTAATTTTTAAGCCAAATATGGTCAACGATTTCAGATAATACAAATAATATATATGCTGAATCTCCCATAATTTATGTTTCATATGAAAAACTACGTTGTCCCCTTTTCATTAGCATGATTAGTGGAAAAAGCGCAATTGTGGTTATTGTAAAATAGTAAATAACTTTTGTTAGACTTGCCTTTTCGTCCATTGTGTAGACTAACTGGGAACACAGCTACATATAGAAAACAGAGTGAGGATTTGACATATGTTTTATTAAGTAGAAGTCGAACAACATGGACCTGTCACAATTTTGGGAGGCAATTTTAATAAATTACTAATGCCAAAGCTACATCTTTGTCTAGTAAACATTTTAATGAATGCATATATCTAAGATTTACCTTGAATGAAATTACTCATTTGTCACCTTTCTTGCTTATTACCATTTGCTTTCCAATTCCGACTTTCCAAGTTCCAACAGTATTCAGTAGCCTTTTTTATTAAATTACCCAGTTCTTAATTCTGGCTCACCAGTGCAAAGCTTTACGAACTAAACTCTGAACTAAATGGTCAAATGGTAAGTTGACGTTTCATTCTTACATAGGTGTTTATGTAGCTTGAAGCCCACCACAAAAAGGTTCTTACAGACTGTGGGTCTTACCTGTATGTGACAAGTCCATGTGTGCAAACTTACAAAGAACAATTGCAAGTGTATAAATGAATTGATAAATGTATCGAAGTCTTTCAAAAAGGATGAAATTTCCTGAAGGGTTAACCGTTTAATTTTTGGTGCAATATCCAGTGGAAAAAGTAGAAATGTTTTGTTTTAAACATCTTCATCATCTAAATTGATCTTTATGCAATGTTATGTTAAGATTATCACGATTTGCATAATTCGAAATTAACAGAGGGTTTTCACTTTAACTATCTGAATATAATACATGCGGAAGAGAAAACTGAGTCTATAAAGCTGCTGATCATCTGAATCTGCATCTTCCAATCATAGTAAATACAGGCGCCATTTTGAAAAGCAAGCATGAGGCTTTGACAATATAATGAACACCAATTGAGTGTGTTAATGATGCAGTTTCGAAACTTTACCAGATCATGCTTTTTTCACACAAGATGATTAAGTGTAGGCAATGTTCAAATTGGCCATAATTTACCTCAGAAAGAAGTATTCACAATAACCTCAGATATGCCGGGAACACAACGTCACGCTGTTGCGCATGTATTACATTGGCTTCCGGTGGTAGGAAAACGCGGGAAGAAACATTCAATCTATATCTTTTTATTCTTAAAGTAGATAGGCCGAATTAAGATGAATTTAATGAAATTTATAACATCAAACTTGATATCATGAAATTGTGATTCAATGTCCACACTATGAAAAAAGAATGGAATATTCCTGGTCACGAAAATATTTACACTTATCTTCCGGATAAAAACGGATCGAAAATGGGTGCTTTCTTTGAATATGGATCCCCAAAATAATAGATCAAAATGTCTAAATGATTGCAAAAATTATGCCAAACTAAAGAGTAAAGAACAATCTTTTTTTTTTGCAGTTTTTGTCCTGTCCGTCTGTCTGTTAGTCCGCAAAAACTTAATCTTGCCAAAACTTTTGAATGGGTTGGGGCATGGCTTTCATATTTCACATGTGTATTCCTTGTGATAGGACTTTTCTTTGGGTACTACCAAATTTGACCTTTTGAACTGGACCTTGGAGTTTGAAAAACTTTTACAAAAAGAAATCCAAGCGATATCTTTTGAACGATTAGAAAGGACTTTTATTCACAATACTAATACAATACATGTACGTAATCTCTCTGACAAAACCTTTCATTGGATACTCTTTGACCTTGGACTTAGAGTTTGACCTACTTTTTAAAAAGTAAGCTTGGCCATTACTTTTGAACGATAAGGGCTAGGGTTTTCATACTTCAGTATGTAATCCTTGTGACAAGACCTTTCAATGGATACTAACAACTTTGACCCTTTGACCTTGACCTTATAGTTTGACTTACCTTTTTTCAAACTTTAACCTTTGCCATAATTTTTGAACGATTAGAGCTAGAGCTCTCATACTTCACGTCTGAAATCCTAAATGTTACACGATCTTTCATTTAAAACCAACAACTTTGACCCTTTGAACTTGACTTAGAGTTTGGACTACTCTTTGTTTCCTGCTTTCGAAAGCGAGGAGATACTAAATCTCATTCGTCTGTCCGTCTGTCCTTCTGTCAGTCAGTCTATCCTTCACAAAAAAAAACTTAATTTAACCTTGGTCATATTTTTTGAAAGAGAAGAGACTGGGCTTTCATATTACACTTGTATATATATTACCCGTGATAAGAACATTCTAAATACACTTTGAATTTTTACCCCGTGACCTTGAACTTGAATTTGACCTATTTAAAAAAACATTAATTGAAATTGGCCATACGTTTTGAATGAGAAGAGATAGGACTTTTATATTAGAGATGTTTATTACCTGTGACAAGATCTTCCTAAATACACAATAAGTTTGACCTATACTTTTGTAAAACTATAACTTTAGTCATATCTTTTGAATGAGAAAAGACAGAGCTTTTATGTTACGCAAGTATATTACCTGTGACAAGGCCTTTCTTAATGCACTATGATTTTTGTCGCCACTAATTTTTGAATGAGAAGAGCTAGATAGCACTTTCATATTAATTGTGTATTACCTGTGACAAGACCTTCCAATTTAAAACATTATGATTTTTCACCCCGTGATCTTGACCTTGAAGTTTGACCTACTTTTCAAAAACTTAAACCTTGATCATGAATTCTGAATGAGAAGAGATAGGGCTATCATTTTAGCCCTGTGTATTGCCTTTGACAAAACCTATGTAAAAACGCTATGTTATTTGTGACCTTGAAGTTTGACCTACCTTTTCAAAATTGTTAATTTTTATGCCCCCTTAAACGAAGTTTCGGGGTTATATAGTTTTTGTCGTCCGTCTGCCTGTCTGCCTAGCTGTCTCTCTGTCTGTTTGTCCGCAAAAACTTTAACCTTGCCCTTAACTTTTGATTTAGTGGAGCTATGGCTTTCATATTGCACATATGTATTCCTAGTGACAAAACCTTTCTCTGGGTACCACCAAATTTGACCTTTGACCTCGACCTTAGAGTTTGACCTACTTTTACACAAAAAATTCAAAATTTTTATTTTGACCATATCTTTTGAACAGTAAACACCAGGACTTTTATACTTCATATATGTATTCTTGTGAAAAGACCTTTCATTGGATACCAACAACCTTGACTTTTTGACCTTGACCTTGGATATTTTTGTACTTATGAAAAACCTTTCACCTTGGCCATAACTTTTAAACGATAAAGGCTAGTGCTTTCATACTTGAAATATGTAAACCTTGTGAAAGACCTTTTTTGGATTCCCAGAACTTTGACCTTTTGACCTTGACCTTGGAGTTTGATTTACTTTTAAAAAGGAAACCTTGACTTAAACTTTTAAGGGTTAGGGCTAGTACTTTCATACTTCACATATTAAATCCTTGTGACAAGACCTTTTATTTGATATGAAGAACTTTGACCCTTAGACCTTGACCCTGGAGTTTGACCTACTTTTCAAATTTTAAACCTTGACCATAACTTTGAAGTGTTCCATACTTAACATATGTATTTTTTGTGGCAAGACTTTTCATTGGATACCAATTACCTTGACCTTCTGAGTTCTGACCATAACCTTGAAGATTTCTGTATCAATGAACAAGAGGCCCATGGGCCACATCGCTCACCTGAGAAGCTTTGGCCATTTCGTTCTTTCCCAGATTTCCCCCTTGTAATACATATTGTGTCCCCAACCTACCCCAATGATCATAATTTAAACAATTTGAATTCTACACTATCCCAGTATGCTTCCACATAAGTTTCAGCTTTTCTGACCCAGTGGTTCTTGAGAAGAAGATTTTCAAAGATTTTTTCTATATATTTCTATGTAAAACATTGATTCCTTATTGTGGCCCCGCCCAACCCCCGGGGGTCATGATTTGAACAATTTAGAATCTACACTACCCCAGGATGCTTCCACATAAGTTTAAGCTTTTCTGACCCAGTAGTTCTTGAGAAAGAGATTTTCAAAGATTTATTCTGTATATTTCTATGTAAAACTTGGATTCCC